>OZ034966.1:55668318-56015818 GCA_964030785.1 Siderastrea siderea | reverse complement strand
ACGACACAAGAGTGGCAGCTAATCGTCAACAAATATCGCATGCAGCCAGGTTTTCAATTACTGGTCATTTACCTTTCAGAGACTGCGTCTTGTCATCTTGCAGTTCTCTAATGTTGCTTGGCTCCAGGAGTTTTAGGTTCCACTTCTCCCAAGAGTAAGGTGGGGGTCTGATACCTGTTAAGATATATGGCAGTGCTTAGAATGCTTCCCTGTAGAAAAATGGAGTCATGCGGAAGGTCTCACACGAAACATATCTAGAACTGACGTATATTTTACGAACAATGCTATTGTTGTAGCATAGTACAGAAAGGGCACAGATGGTGGAATCGATAGTTGTTCCTATTTAAGAAGAAAATTTTGCGAACAATTGATCTTAGGGCACCGTGCAAATGAAAAACTGTTCGTCCACCTACGGGTTCTGGGATCACATTGCCGACACTTACCGAGTCAACCCGTCTTGCTAACCCTCCTTATTTTTCACAACCCTTTTTTTAAAGGAGAACTGAAGTCCAAAAATCAACCTTGTTTTCATTGTTTCCTTTGGAAGTCTTGGACATATAAAATCAAGTTTTGGTACTTATTTTAACTCGCGAGTTGCTATTCACGAAAAAATTGGGTTTGAAATTGGGATTTTCCCGCTTTTCGGGCTTTGTCATTGTGGGCTCGCAACAGATGTCAGCGGCGTGTTGTGACGTAGGTTATGGGGAGGATTGCAGCATTTGTCCGAAGAGTACTACCAGCCGCTACAAAGCTAAGGCTGTGTTATTTCGCATATTGTTTTCCAGTATGAATTGTGTACAGCCATTTCAGTTTGCAATAATTTATTGTTCTTTTGAAAAAAACAAATGGCTCGTAAGAAGATGTCTGTGTCCCAAATATTGAGAGAATCTGCAGCCCTGAATAAGCAAGGATTTCAGTACTTCAAGCTCTCTTCGTCATGTTCACGGCCGAGAATTAATTTATCAAGAAGTGAAGGAGCTAAATTAAAAGTGCGATCAATCAGGTTTGTCTCCATTCGTTTGGTATTTCTATTATTTTGTTAGTGAATGAGTTGGATTAAGAATCGATGAAATTACGCTCCGCGGCCGGTCAGTACAAAATGCAGACTTCAGACTGGGTGATATGCCCCGCTATGTTGTGTGTAACACTAACAGCCCGGACGACATGTTCATGTTCACATTCGAATTTTTCTCCTCCACGCAGCAGTATAAATATAGCCGAGCGTGCTAAGTTAAGAATTCCAGCTTCTGCACCGTTCCTGTGTGGCAAAAAAATAATCTCTAACCCAGCAGATCCATTGTTTTGACACCAAGGTCATACAACAGCGCTTACTGCGTATTGAATTTCGTGGTCTGGTATTTCTTACTGTTACTGCAATATTTTCGCCTGGCTTCCAGCTTTTCGAGAAAATGGCATTTAGAACTTGTTGCTGGGCAGAATAAACTGGCGAATCACTCCAGTGTTGATTGTCAGTGAAGATATTTCGAAACAAACTTATAGAGGAAAGTGGTGTGGCAAAGCAGTAAACCGATACATAATAGTCTGTGAGTGTGCCGAAGGCAAGATACATATTGTAGTTTTATAAACGAATCAGTTATTTCAGCCTACTAGTTCAAATACCTAATGCAAGAACGCAAATTTCTGCCGTCTTTAGTTGAAAAATAACGACTGTAATTCACAGTGTAATGAAAACATGACATGTCAAAAGAAAGAGAAATAATTTGAAGCTTTATTGCTGTTATTTGAGGACCCATGAGCGGAGCGCTAAATGTTATGAACGTTTGAGCCGCAATCCACTATTAAAAGTAAAAATAAATTTGCAAAGTTTACGATAAATGGCTACATGACATACAGTAGAGTGGGCTACAAAAAAATTGTAAGACAAAAATATAGACGCTGGAAAGCATCTGTGATTGTTTATTTACTAGATCTGCTGAACTGACTACAGCCGTCGCCGGTTTCCCGTAAACTTCAACTTGTATATCGATAAATTTAGACAATTCATTTATTAAATTAGATATAACTAACTTAAAACCTAGTATTTTTTCGGAAAGAGAAGCAAACTCTAAATAAACAGAGATGATATTTTCCGAAAACTTGCGCGGGTGTTTAGTATCGAAAGCGCGTCACTGATCCGCGGTGAAAATGTAACATACGTCTTCAAGGACAAGTGGAAAGAATCCAGTAGAGATAGTAGGAGAGAATAACATTCCGAATGGGTATTTATCCGGCGTTTCCGTCGCAATTGTACTACTGTACACTCAAAGTACAAGTTCTACATGGATAAAATCAGTACTTCTCTTTGTAACTCTTGCATTCGTTCCCCATAACCTACGTCATAGGCTACCAAAATGACCGCTGACACACCCATTCTGCGCCGCAATGCTGATGGCCCAAACTCGCAGTAAAACTATTTTTTTGAGACCGAAAGTAAGCCAGTACACAGAAAAAAAGTTTCAAACATTAATATTTATGGCTTAAGCTTTAAGGAAAAAAATGCTTGATTTTTGACTTCAGTTCTCCTTTAAGCAATCGGACATTTTTGGATCTTTAAATATAAGTTATAGTCCTTTTACCTGAGACCCACTCAGAGATGGTGTTGAGCAGAAAACTCTTGAAGTCATCATCAAACAGCTGATATGATCGTGGAAACACTTCACAGTATGCAGCATAAACAGCTTGAGCGAGGCAGTCAGCAAAGTGCTGTTTGAAAACATCGGTCACAAATGATTAACTGAAATGAGGCGATGTTTCCTAGTTACGTGTTATCAGTAGGTCAGGCTCCTGCCGTTAGTACAACCACAAGAGGGCCAGAGTTGTATTAGTAAGGTAGTCGTAATAATTGGATATAGTGTCAATTTATGACACACGAGGAAGAAGGAAAAGGGAAAGGGAGACAGACAGTATATAAGGGAAAAGATAAAAAATAACAGTGGAAGGAAACAATTTTTAGAAAATAAATAAATAAATAAATATACAATTTTGACTTTTTTGGTTTGTTGTTTTTTTCGTTGTTATGCAATCTGAAGGCGTTCATTAATGCCATAGGTGGTCGGATTAAGGATTTTTCGGGTAACACGAAGGTTTGGCTGTAATACGAGATGGTCGAAGAAACTGGGCGGGATGGAGGGGTGGTTTTTAGGATCGTAAGGCGAGTTCCCACTATACATCAACTTACTTCTCTATGCTCCAGTTCTTGCCGCCACACATACGTGTAAGAACAGACAATGCACGACTTCTATTATGAGGCCATTTATAAAACGTAGCTGACCGTGCTCAAAATTCTTTATATTACTATGAGGGAAAGTTCATGGACAAAGTTCTGTGGAAGACTAACGTATTACATATAGTGTTTAACTTTAATTAACCCTGTATCCAGATTCTAAAATTCCTGTCACTGCAGTACACTAAAATAGTATCCTAGCTTTGACAAAAAGTATATTATTAAATGCGGAGAGTTTTACCTGGAAGAACATATCTTTGAAATCTGGACTGACAATGAAGAACAACGAAACAAAGCTGTCTGCAATTCTGTTGAACAATCCATCCTGTGCTTTCTTGCAATCAGGCTGACAAATGAAAAGCATTTGCTATAGTCGCCAACGTATTGTGGTCATTACGGCAAAACCTTCCACGTTAAAGCCGTTAAAGCCAAGTTACACGACCCCACAAGCATTACGCTTTAAAATTTTTGATCGTGTTTAAATAAAGGATGTGGATGGGATGTGATCTGTTTTCACTTTCAAAAGTAATATCATGGCCTTTCTGACTATACGAAGGTTTTTCTTTGGTGGATTACAGTACCCTGTAGGTGCTGAACACATAAAAACTTCGGGCTGGTCGTCTGGGACAAGTAGCTATTGCTGTTGGACAAGTAATTTCTAAGATTACCAGGACACATTGTGTATGCACTGTGATAATGTGATTGATTAAAGGAAAAGTATTCCAAATACACTGCCAGGAAAGTTTGACTTCATCAAGTGGCCGAGAATTTACACTACAAAAAGATCACATGTTTTTATTTAATTCCTAGTCTGCGTCATTGAATTTATAGCTTCCTCATTGATTCAGTATACACACGGGTTATCAGGAAATAATCGCTTTTCACTTTTCGCTTTGAACTCAAGTCCAAGTCAAGTGCGCGGCGCTCAAAAGTTATCCGGCCATGAGGTAAAAGTTTTCTTCACAAGTTTACATGGCAACAAATTCAGCAGCAGTTGCCCAAATTAGAGCGGTTTTCAAATGAGTGTTGTAAGACCAAAACCCTAGTAATTACTCTAACCAAACACAAAACAAACAAAAAACAAAATGAACCAATCACGCGTGCGAGCAAGTCACTATTGGTGTTGGTTTAATTTCTGATTGGTTGAGAAAGTGGCACAAACTTTTTTTTATCCAATCAGAGAGTGAAGTAAAGTAATACCAAAGCAAACACATTACCTTCGACACTCATTTGAAAACTGCTCTTAGAATTTAATAAAGCAATTCTTCCTCTTGGACTTGCAGTATATAATGTGACTATGGCCATCTCAGTACTAAGCACCTTGCGGTTGCAGTTATCTCCTCATACCCAACCCACCCAGCCCAAGCTCTTTGGAATAATTGTTACAATGTACTTCAACCCCTTTTCACTCCTTAAGTGGCCTAAGCAAAAAATTCACCAAAAATTTCAAATTTCGTTTCAAAAAAATCCTAAGAAATAAATAGTCCTATGCAAAAGTTCTGCCAAAGAGGTTTCATTTGAATAGTAACACGATAGGATTTTTTCAACAGACTAAAAAGTTAGAATGACAATTAAATCATCTCACCATAACTTGGTCTACTAGTGAAGGGATTAATATTTATTTACCTGGAACTTCTCCAGAAAGAACCACCAGAAAGTATCCTGGAAACAAACCGTTTGCATAAATGGATTAACCTCAAATGCCATACAAAATTCCATCGCTTGCACTTGTACCTACAGTTCAATGTGGTACAACAGCAGTTTTACTAGTTGTTACAACATATACACATAATAACACAATGCATTTTTTCTGCACCTGTTACTTATAAAAAGACCAGTAACACAGTGTGAAGTATTGAAAACAAATACAATGCTTGGTTTATAAGAGTGACCAAAGTCTCGTTTATCCTTGAGTTAAACAAACAAAAATACTGGGCGTTTTACCCGACTGAACTTATGTACTGTAGGTTTCTGTATTAGAGGAGGATCTGAGACAAAATGTTTCTGTTCACAATTTTGCATCTTGCCTTCAAATCAATCTACAATTGAGGTCTCCTGAGCAGTTCTCAGTGATATTTCCCTTTCCTGATCAAAACAAATGTAACAAACTGGATTTTGCTTTCTTTTTTCTTTATTTAATGATTTTACTAAATGGTTTAAAGATTATAAACTATTGAACTAAAAAAATAAACACAAAACAGAAAATGAAAAGTTTCAAAAAGGACTGACAGACAGAGGCAATTCTTTTTCCAGCTGGAATTAGATCATGTATTTTTCCCCACAGCTTATAGGCTTATGTAATTCAAAAAAAAAACCCTACCTACATGTAGACCTGTGTTCTAGACTGGGCAGTTTGAAGTAGTGACATGTGGAGATGGAACTGCTATTGATTTTTGAAATAGGAAAAAGCAACAAAGGACCACCAACTCCCCCCCCCCCCCCAAGGGATCACATATCTTGAAAGCACAAAGTAACACAGTTACTACCTGTAACACAGCTACTGATCCTTCAGACAAGAACAATTTCTTCCATCTCTTACGAAAATTTGACTGCAGATCAAGTGAAATGGAAAAACAAATTATACAATGTCAACATTTATTGTGTCAGTTCTAAATTTCTAGCTAGGATAATGGGATAAATAATGCAAGGACCCAATTTTTTGCGAGGTTTTTGTTTACCAAATGTATTCTGATATCCCTATAGAGGTTTTGACTTTCTTCTCCAAATCACATGACAAAGGTGCAAAATATTAATTGCCCCCCCCCCCAAATCCCCTTAGATGTACATGTAACCATGCCGAACGTTTTCAAAAAAGAAAAAGAAAAAAGAAATATGTATAAAAAAATGAGCTTGCATTAACAAATTCCTTTCACAGAAAATACATAAAAAAGTAGAAGCAACATTTCACAGAACACAGAATAATGCATACAGCTGTTATCAATACAAGTCAAACTTTTTCCCTTTCCTCTCTTTTCCATCCCATCCCATCCCATCTCATCCCATCCCATCCCATCCTATTCATTCATGTTAAACTGGATCCACTCACAGGGAACTGTTGAGCCTTTGTGACTCTGTTTAACAACTGAGGTGCTTCCAGTTGCCCTGGTAATGGAGTCACTTCATTAGGAAAAAATCCAGGGTATGATGTATACTGTGAAGAGAAAAATGAAAAAAAAACTTCTGTCAAAACCTTTGCTCCATGACTATCGGTAAACAAGACCAAATTTATACAATGTACATTGTTAACAACTGTAGATACAAGTCATGTCTTTTACTGAGTCCATCAACTCCTGAAAATATTACCAAAAATGCCTTTCTCTCCAAGGAAGTGCATTATTACAGGAGAGACTGTCAACATACATGTAACACTGCACATGTAGTTATGATCTGATTCTTTGGAAAAAACTCAAGTTTTCCTAGAGTAATGACTTCCTAGACACCAAATTTCTAAGAAATCTACATGTACAGGTCCCTTACCAAAACTGCACATGTGCTACACATGTGTAAAATAGGTGTGATCCAATCAGATGTATGCTCCACATGCGTATTCCATGTGAGAGATAATATATATTGTTAGTTTTTTGCACTAACTTGCACATGTTGTTACATGAAGTACATGTAGTATTTGGGTCTTCCTATTAAAAGCACATGGCTTCGAGTAGTTGTGCAGTGTTTTTTTTTCAGTTCCAATTCGTATCATTATCATTTTATTAAGCCCAAAACATGGTGTCAGAATATAGAAGGAGAGTATTTTTTCTGTTTTTCATTTTTTTTTAAATTTTTTTTAAGGTTTATTTTATTTTATTTTAATTTATTTTATTTTAACAAGATAGGCATGTACTACATTGTAAGCAATGTTGTGTGTTCTCCTATTTCTCCCACTTCCTGCCACCTTTGGGATCCCATGTCCCAACCCCTTTCCATTCCACCTCTTCCTTCCCCTTTTCACCCACTTTCTCATTCCTTTGTCCCCCTTCAAACCAGAGGTACTCTGTACACTTACATGTATTATGAACAGTGCTAATAACAGTTACACGCATGGTGATTTAGCAGATACCTGAACGCTCTTCATCCTGTTGGCTTGTTCATCCCCAATGCCATACTATCCAGTAAGTAAAATTTATTAATGAAAATTAATAAATTAATAAATACAGTGTAACATTGTCAGAGTTAAGAAATTATGAATGAAATTACTTGTATGTTACTACTGTAGTACACTTTCATGAAAAAATTAACTTTTTAATAGTATTTGCAGCATTCAAATTTGCAGTGCATGCACTCTGCAATGAACTGGATTAATTTTTAAACGGTGGTGCAATTTGCTTTAAAGTTTTTTTTTTGTCATGGCAACACTTTTTCATAATTATAGTTTTCTGTCCATGCATTTCTAATCAATTATCCTGTCATAAGAAACTGGGGCAACAAGTCCATGTTTGCCGTGATGTTAATGTTTTTGAATTGATCCATTCTTAAATGCCATCGATACATGAACTAATTTAAAAATGAAAAGGCTCCATTTTCAACTTTGACATCAACCCCCCCCCCCCCTCCCCACCAGGCCTTCGTCACACCAGTTTGTTCCCCTTTTAAAACTGAGCTTCAGGTGAAATCATGATATGCTAGGCATTAATTTACATCACTACACATTGTGGCCTTTTTTCCTTTGGAAAATGTCATTTGTTTTTGACTGAATTAACATGCACAAGTGTCTCTGCAGCGAGCCTATTAGACATTTCTCTTTGCAATGCTGGAATTTCTAGTCACTCTAATAAACTTTTATTGCGTGAGTGTCTTACCATGTGAACAGCTTTCTCTTTCTTGTTGATAATTTCTGCTGGAATCTCTGAGCTTATCGCTGTTGAGCAGAAAGATACAGTATCATTAAGTGAAGAACAAACGATAACATTTCAAAAAAAATCATTATTTCCCAAACAACAAAACCTGTGGTTTGTCAATGGTGGGCCTTAACAACTGGAGTATTTTTCTTTGAAATACTGTATTTTCTCGATTAAATGCCAAGGGCATTAATTTAAAACTAGACTTCGTAGACCTAGTGTTTATTTGATCCCAGCGTTTGTTCAGGGCCCAGTGTAAGGGGTATTTTTCATAATTTTTAATACTCTTATGTTTTTGTCTTTGATATTCTAAGTTTACTAAATTTATAGGAATATATAGCAAAAACATGGGTGAAACAGGAATAAAATGTCATCAATTTCCTCTGTATAGTCAATAAAATTCAAGACAAAGTGCCAGAGAATTGGGTGTTTCAGTGTGTAGAGTACTTTTCAGCAACTTTCTTTTAGCTGGAATGCACAACTAAATTGAACTAACGTACTGTAGTGGTTCACGAACCTTTGTTGAAATGCTCTAACTAATTGTCCATGAGAATCAGTTTCATATATCTTTGGTTTCAAATAAATGCTGGACCTCAAATAGATGCCAGCCAGCACCTCGAATAAATGCCAGGGGTGTAGGCCAAATTTTGGATGCCTGGCGTTTAATAGAGAAAATATGGTACACGTATAAAGAATCAGAAAATAATCTGGAATACATGTAAGTTACCAAACTGAGAATTTGAAAATGTTTATAAGTTGTATATCAAGTTGTTGTGGAAATGTAGATTAACATAATCTACATTTCTAAATTTCTATTGGTAACTTAGTCAAAACCACAAGTTTGGACAAATTTAAAGTAAACTGTAAATTATAAGGAGATTTTCTTTTAGAAAAAAAAACAGCTTCAAATTAGAAGTTGCTAAGATCTCCAGCCAATGTGTATAACTTTTTATTCAGCAAATATAGCTTATAGCTATAATAATAGCTAAATGTAGCTTATAGCTATATAGCTAATTATTAAAAACTGGACTAGGTATATTGGATTTCTAGCATTTTGATTGGCTGAACGGAGCTAGGCTATCAGCTCATATACCTCCTGCGACAAATATGGTCAATGAACACTCAACAACAAAGTGAGCTGAAAGTTTTTTCCTCGCGAGCAACCCGACGAGAAAAATGGACGAGAAAAATCACTTGGCAGCGAATTTAAATTAAGCAGAAATTCCACCATCGTCACCAAAAAGCATCACCAACAGCGTCGTCTAACACAAGTCAAAATTATTTGAAGAAACTGTGCAGAAATAGAAATTTAAGCATTAAGCGTCGTGTTTACAATTAAGCTTAATTTCTTTCATCGATCGTCACGTCGATCATTGAAATTGAACACGGTAGGTTTTATGAGGAAAGCTTTCCACTTCAAAATATCAAGACAAGACATAAAATAAAACACAGTGAAATGGGGCAGGAGCATTTAATAAAAACTGTCACACATTCATGGCGAGTCAGTGCGAAAATCATGAAGCAGTCTAAACAAGTACTAAAAAAATACAGCGGCAAACTACCAAGAAGGAAGGAAGGCGAGATTTTTTTCGCCTTTAACACGCAAAATTGACACTGGTTTACCTGCACTCGTTGTAGCTCTGTGTTCCAACAGGTCCAAATGCTCAGATAGAAATCGGATGCCATACATGTAAACGGAGTTGAATCGCTTTTCCAGTTGTTTGAATGTTGTTTTTAAGCTTACCATTCCGTTCGCAACCTCTAAACCGAGAACAACTGCATTTTGCACACCGGCTTTGCATTTAACAAGCTATGATGGTGACTTCTAAAGTTCCTCACTACAGTAATCTTGCTTCTGAGCTGCATGGAAATTACCTCTTCAAATTCAAATTTGTTCTGTCTTCAGTTCGATGAAACACGCACATGATGGCTCCGTTGTGCGAACAGATTACAAACTTGTTCAGTTTCAACTCCAGTAGCTAATATGGTGAAATTGTACAGCTTCAATCCGCTTTGAACGATGATAGCAACAATGTTTCAGGAAAAATCAAACATGTACCATATTTCAAAGCCAATAATTAGAAGATTTCTTTCCAAAACTTGTGCTACTTTGTTCACTTTCGAGCAGTTTTCATTGATTCATTCAGCTTTGCAGTGAAACGCTGCAACACTTCGCAAGGTTTTCACGCCTTTTTCGTTCAGTCATGTGAGCGATTCTTGTTCCGTTTAAATTTCTTTTCTCATTTTTCCCGTTCTTTCTTGACTTTTTTTTTTTAATAGTGGTTAAGTTTTTAATAAAACAATTATTCTACTCGGGCTTGCTGGATATCAAATGATTATAACCAACTCGGCGCTACGCGCCTCGTTGGTTATCTATCATTCGATATCCAGGGCGCCCTCGTAGAATAATTGTTAAATATAGCTTATAGCTATATAGCTAAATGTAGCTTATAGCTATATAGCTAAATATAGCTTATAGCTATATAGCTAAATATAGCTTATAGCTTAGGCCGTGCGGGCCTCCTTGGCTTGTGTGCAACTTTACCATGAGCCTTAACTGGAATTTCCAGAGGGATGGTGATTCAAACCAAAAAACCCTCAGTGGGAGGAGTATGGATATTTTCTGGAACGCAACATTGTCATTAAGTGGCTTACCTTTTATACTTGCTGGACTAAGAGTTTGTGCCGTACTCCTTGGTCTCACTTTATCAGTCAACACCTGGCTGGCATACACATTAAGTTTCTTCTCTAGCTCTTCTATATCATCGCTCACTTCATCAATCAAGCCAATTTCCAGGGCTATTTGAATTTATAAGTAGTTCAGAATTAAAGAAAAATACAGTTTGTCAAAAAGACTGTAAAAAGAGCAGATCAATCAATGTTAATTTTAATTTTTAGCAATGTGTCGGTACTTCAGTCTCTAGCTACAGCTCCATAAAGGCTCTTACAGCAGGAGAATGGAGAGAAAAAACTAGGCAAGTTATTAAGGCAAAAAACAGAGAAAAAGGAAATGGGAGGATTGTTATAACCGTAATCAGGTCCTCTCCCCCTCTCATACCCTCCCCTCCCCCTCCAGAGGAAGGGCTGAAGGTATTCTTGTGCAAATCCCGTAAGTCAGATTCCGGACATTTCCCTCATTCATTGACAAACCATAGTTACTGGTCATTGGCAGATGATTGTTAAGTCTTGTGTAACTAGCTCCATGACTTCCAGTAATTTCTTACACTACAAGAAATAATTACTGTTATAACAGTCTGGTTGACAGAAAGTTGGCAGCTGGTTAAAGTGATGAAGAAATTTACAGGTACATTAGTTAGAGGCAGTAGGCCATTTGAAAATAGTCTGTGAAAAATGCAGGCAGCAGATTCTAAAGTGAGTCCCAAAAGTTAGTAGACTGGGTGTAAAACACAGACAGACAGCAGACTGCAAAGTAATAAGCTAATTAACCTACAATTAGTAAACGGGGAGGGGGAAGGGGAGCAAGAACGCGGGAGAAGGGGGACTGGGGGCAAGGACGAAGGAACGCCTGCTACAAAGACCCCCATTTTTTCATTTCTGCGGCCGCCAGCGGCCGCAAAATTCTGATTGGTTACTTTTTGACAGTATGTCCCACGGGAATGACATAATTTGACGAGGACGTGCAGTTAGAAGATTTGAACTTGGTTGCAGCAGGCCGGGCCAGGTAGCGAAATTGCAGTCTTGAAACCAGAGCGAGAAACGGCAGTTAGAGCTCTTCTAAAAGGAAGAGATGTTTTAGCGGTTTTGCCAACAGGATACAGTCCTAGAGAGAAGAGATTTTGTCATTGTCCGAGAAGATTTCAAAAAAACATTGCACCGTTTCACGCGTGAATTTCAAGGCAGTGTAAATATCCCGTTATCGGAGCGAAGACTCGCCCTTTGAGAACTATAAATCGGAAGAAGAAGCCCTAAGACTAAGAAACGCCCGACACCTTTCAGAGAACTAAAAGCGAAGAAATTATTCTTTGAGAACAGACGGTTTGTTTGTTGCAGTTGCATGAGACATCACTCAAGCTGTTGACTTTGTAGGGAATCCATGGTAAAGTAACTTACATTTTTGATTGTTAATTTGTATTGAAATGTTTTTTTTTATTGTCCGATTCTTCATATTATGGCTTTCGCGTAACTTTTGAAATTTAAAACAGGCACTTCGGTCAATATAAATGCCGTTCAAAGTGTATCGCGGTTCTTCGCTTGCGTGATTTAAAGTAAGCTTACCTCTCCTAGAAGCGAAAATTGAACGCATTTGATTTTCAGAAGCAAAGAGGGGTTTATCTTAATAAATCTTTTTATTTAGAAAAGCTTCGTGTCTCTTATTTCGAAAATAAGGGCAATTATAAGTTGTTCTTTGATTGGAAAAAAATTATCATCCTAACTTTATTTTTAGACGCTTGATTAAATTCCCGCGTGCAGTCAGTCATGCAGAAAAGCGCACGCCTGTTTCTGATTGGTGGTTGCATTGACAGCTAACTTAATTGGATTACCTAAAAATCGATGGGCGGAGATGAAAAAATGGGGGTCTTTGTAGCAGGCGTTCCCTCGTCCCTAGCTCCCAGAACCCCATTTTTCTCCCCCATTCTCGTTCCCCATCCCCTTTCCCGTTTACGCCTGCTACGCAGGCTACCTACAATGTACAGTTGTAACTGACCACAGCTACCTGGGACTTCAATATTTGGCAAACTTCAGGCTTAGTTAAAGTCTGCAGTTTACCCTCAGTACGTTGTTCAGCCATGGTATGCCTGACGTAAGCTTACATTTAAGCTTACGTTTATGATAACTGATTCAAACATTGTCTGCTTCAAATATTGTTACAGGAATACATCCTTAAATCTTGAAGGATACGCGCGTGATGTCCAAGATCGTCGATAATATCCTCCAAGCTTCCTAATCCTACAGAAGCCACTGAAATGTTAAATTCCTTTTCGAATTCTACTGCATCAGGCCACTCTTTTAATCCTGTCGGTCTTCTTTCCAGCCACTGTTCAAAGCTTGTCGGTGGCTCGGGGGTTTTAGGTTTGTTTTTCGTTTGTTCTTTCCTCTCTTCCTCCTCATATTGTGCAAGAATTGCTTGGATTCGAGGATCCATACAGCCAGCATTCAAAACAAATGTTTTAAATAACTCTTTCTGCTATACTCGGCATTTCAAACTAAGAATAAAAACACACGCCATTTCTCGTTTCTTGTTTTGCCGCCATATTGCTAGAATTGAGTAACCTGGCCTTATTTCAACAAAACTTGTTACCTAGCAACTGCATTCGTTCCCGTACTGCCATTTTATGACCGAGCGATTATACGTCAGCGAGTGAGAGCACAGGTAACCAAAGCGTAATATGAGGGTTTGTATGGAGCTGAAATTCGATCAAAAATAATCGGCGGTTTTCCGCCGAAAATACATTAAAATCGAACTAAAGTTTAAAAAACCTTACCTGTTGTGTGTTTGCTGTGTTTTTATCGCTTTCCCGAGCCTCCGGACGCCGTTTTGGGCGATTTTCTGCTTAACGGTCGATGCGACGGCATGTCACGTACTAAAGAGAGCTAAAGGTAGGAAAACGGGAATTCAAAATTGCCAACCGACACTCGAGGTCCCGATCAAAATACCCGCTAAAAATCGATTCAATCTAAAGTCAGCGCTTTAAAACCACAACACATTTCAAAAAGGATAAATCTCCTACCTTTCAATGTGATTCAATCGTCAATTAGTTTATCTCTCGAAGTACAGCCCTGCATTAAAAACGAACTAACTTTTCGAAATCGCCTCCATCACAGGCTTGTAAGGAAAAGAGGGTCAAAACTAACGGTCAAGCCTGGGACAAAGCGCCAAATTTCGCTCCACCGGGGGACGACTTGAGTGAGTTCTATGTCGCCAAATGCCAAACTCACCCTCTCTCCGGTAAGTCAAGTTTTAGACCTGAATGCGACCCGCGCGCGATTTCCCGCCGAAATTTGAGCGGTACACACTTGATTTACCGGAGAGGGGGTGAGTTTGGCATTTGGCGACACAGAAGTCACTCGTGTCGTCCCCTGGTGGAGCGAAATTTGGCGCTTTGTCCCAGGCTTGATCGTTAGTTTTGACCCTCTTTTCCTTACAAGCCTGTGATGGCGGCGATTTCGAAAAGTTAGTTCGTTTTTAATGCAGGGCTGTACTTCGAGAGATAAACTAATTGACGATTGAATCACATTGAAAGGTAGGAGATTTATCCTTTTTGAAATGTGTTGTGGTTTTAAAGCGCTGACTTTAGACTGAATCGATTTTTAGCGGGTATTTTGATCGGGACCTCGAGTGTCGGTTGGCAATTTTGAATTCCCGTTTTCCTACCTTTAGCTCTCTTTAGTACGTGACATGCGTAGTTACTAAAAGAAGGAATGAGCTACAATGATCTACAATGAGCTACAATGACCTACAATGAGCTACAACGACCTACAATGAGCTACAATGAGCTACAATGAGCTACAGCGATCAACCACAATGACCTACAATGAGCTACAATGAGTTACAATGAGCTTCAACGACCTACAATGAGCTACAATGACCTACAAAAAGCTACAATGAGCTAAAATTAGCTAGAAGGGGTTAATAGTATCACCATCCTTACCTTTTTATACCGTAGAAAGGTCGGTCCTGCGAGAGGAGAATAATTAGCGACCACCCGATCACTTCAGAAAATCACCGGATGTGAATAAAGGCCGTTCTTTTAAGGATTAACTTAAGCATGCCATATTTTACGATTTACGTTATCTTTTAACCGGAAGTGGCCTCGATTGTTTGTCGATGACCTGTCACGGGCGTAAAAAAAAAAAAAGCGCTCGCATGGTAGTACAGGTCATGTGATAACATGTCATCTTTTATAGCACTCGTTTTGGTGCGTCAAAATATTCTCTAATTCGCACTCTAAAATGCTATTTCGCATAATAAAACAAAGATGATGTAACAGCATAATCTGATTTATGCGGCGCTATCGGAGGCAACAATAGATAGTCGTGATAGTCAGGCCGAGCTTATCACCTCGCCGTTCAGATTTTGGCCTCTTTTGCTCCTGAGCTCACAAAGGTCATTTTTAGATTTTTCCCTCCCCGATCGGCTATGGCGGGCCATCGCTGTCGAAAGTAGATATCATGATATCATGAATGATATCATGATATCTGCCTAATATCATGATATGATATCATGATATCTACTTTTGACAGCGATGGCCCGCCATATCGGCCCGCCTGGCTCACTTCTAATCTTATTTTGTAACATCATAACATGTATAGACGAAGTTAAAGTATTTTGGCCTTTAAGGCCCCACATGGATTATGTTTGGAAAATTGATTTGTTGACAAGAAAATTATCAGGTTTTGATTTACACAATAAACCGCCACCCGGTGTGGCCATTAACTTCTAAATATTGGTCTTGTTTTTATTTGGTTTGCTATTTTCGTTTTAATGGGTTTATGTTGCGCCTTCTTCAATGACAAAGTGATCTCAAGCGAGGTGCGCTGCATAAATAAACAACTTTATTCCCGTCAAAAAAAATATCATCTTTCAAACATTTTACTTAAACTTTTTTATCACAAATGTTTATACAAGGATTACGGTAATCTTCGGGAATCAACGGCTGGCATCGGCATTCTGCGAAAGGTCCCACGATTCCTTCTTCATATCTTGGAAGGATTTTTTTTATTCTTTATTTTATTAGCTTTGAAATGATGTATAGTTATTCAAGGCTTATAAAACGCTTGGCATTATTTATACACTTAATGTCATGAAGAGTACTGCATTTATATGTAGCTACATGGACTGTCATGCAATGCTTCTCACCTGCCGCGAAAGCTGCAATCATAGAAAATCTGCAAATATCGTAGAACTTGCTGGGTAATTCTTGGACACCTTGGATAATGTTTGGTATTCTCGGAAAGTGCTTCTTACAATACGAGCACCTTACCCCTTTGTAAGTTACGCCAGTGAGCTGTCCTCACCAAACAATCGAGGCCACTTCCGGTTAAAAGATAACGTAAAATATTGAATGCTAAAGTTTTTAAAAGAACGGCCTTTATTTACGTCTGAATGCTTTACGCTAATTATTCTCCTCTCGCGGGACCGACCTTTCTACCATATAAAAAGGTAAGGATAGTGATATTATTAACCCCTTCTAGCTAATTTTAGCTCATTGTAGCTTTTTGTAGGTCATTGTAGCTCATTGTAGGTTGTTCAAGCTCATTGTAGATCATTGTAACTCACTGTCGCTCATTGTAGGTCATTGTGGTTGATCGTTGTAGGTCATTGTAGCCCATTGTAGGTCATTGTAGCTCATTGTAGGTCATTCCTTCTTTTAGTAACTACGACGTGACATGCCGTCGCATCGACCGTTAAGCAGAAAATCGCCCAAAACGGCGTCCGGAGGCTCGGGAAAGCGATAAAAACACAGCAAACACACAACAGGTAAGGTTTTTTAAACTTTAGTTCGATTTTAATGTATTTTAGGCGGAAAACCGCCGATTATTTTTGATCGAATTTCAGCTCCATACAAACTCTCATATTACGCTTTGATTACCTGTGGTGAGAGCGTAAGCTTTCAAACTTATAGAAATGCTCAGTGTACTAAATACGGTCAGTTAGTGACCTTGAATTCAAATCAGACTACGGGTATGGGTAGCTCTGACTACGATATCAGGGTGACCGTGGGATGGCAATCGGGAGATTCAGTGAAAAGTCTCACTTGTAGTCAATGGCGTACTCGTAGTCGCTATTAGGAGAGTAAGTACGGCTTTGGAATTTCAAAATAGTAGTGCACCTATCAATGCAATGTTAAGCCCCACCGGACAGGAATGGGGGGGGGGGGCTACCGCCGGGAAATTGACATACAAGACTGTCCCCTGGGTAGGGATGTTGAACGTACACGGTGCCCCAATTATTTGAATTCAGAGAAAAAGTTACTCTAAGGGCTGATATTACTTGTCCGGGGGTAGGGAATCTGACTTTGGCTTCCCTAAAAATGTCAAATTCCCCGGGGGCAGCCCCCCACCCCAACCTGGGGCTTTACACGGATAGGTGCATAACTAGAATCAGTAGAGTAATAATCTAGGAAGGATTACACGCCTCACTGTGAGCTAAGCCAAATCCCGCAGTCATTCGACTGGCCTACATGGTAGATGCGCTGATTCAGATTCATTCCCCTGCCACGGAGGAACGCGTGACGAGAGCGCGCGATAAGCCCAAAGAATGTCTACGTAAAACTGGATGACACCATAAATATTTACTCAATACGGAGACTCCGGTAAATCAAACAACCGTTGGCCATATCGCTTTACGAGGGTCGATTTCTCTCTTGTCTCCCATGTTTCTTTTTTTTGTGTGTTGTTTTCGTTTTTTTTTTCGTTTTTTTCTTTTTTTTTCCGACATGGGTGACTCATTGTCTGAAAAGAATCAGTGCTGTTGAACACTCAATAGTGATAGAGTAGTTCTTGTGTGAGTTAAGTTTACTTTATTTTATTTTATTTTTATTTCTAAGGGCAAATAAACAAGCTATGACTGCCAGATTCACTGGATTTGGCCAGTAATCAAAAATTAAGCGCCGTCGGAATCCGTCCTAACTGATAACCTACATATTTTCTAGTCTTAGAATGTGTAGTATCGTCTGGAGAACGTGACCCTGATGATGGTGATGGGATCCTGGTATCGTTACATCAGTGAAGAGATGTCGAGAATTTTCTTCAAGTTACAATCTGTTCTTGCTGCGGCGTACACTAACGAAGAAAAAGTTAGTCATTATTCTGTAAAATGATTTAAGTCTGTTTGCACAAGGCTGTGAAAAGAGAGAGAAACGGTCATTGCAAAAACCCAGTTTTCGTTTTAATCTCTAATGAAATTATCCTTTGGCAACAGTACCTAATTACGAATTGACTAAGTCTTTGAAGCAGTGATTTCGTAACAAAGAGGGGGAGGAGCTATCCCTATTATAGCGCGTCTTCGTGTTTAAGAAGCATCCGGCTTTCAATTCCCAGAAACGTTAATAGCTACAACGTTGTTTGACAATCATGGTACTTCTGATCCTTGATGGCTGTATGTATACCGACGAAACACTACGTAGCTTCAAAAAGGGAGATTGTCGCTAAACGTAAAGGTAGAATACAATTCTTTGGTTTTTAATTTCGTTTTAGGACTTGCATAAGTTAAATATTTGTTCGGATACCTGTTTGTAGCAATTATCTCAGTTTCTCATAATTGGTTTTTGTTGAATTGCTTCCGGTCGCTTTAGCTAGCAGCAGTCACGACACGCAGTTCAGCCATTTCTACTTTGGCTCTCGTCCTCTTCAAGACCACGCCACTTACTTCACTTTCTGATTCCACGTACTCTTTAGAGACCGATAACTGACGGGCCATACCGCGCAGCTACACTGTATCGGTAAGCTCTGGTAGTATTTAACTAGTATATATTGTATACGTTTAGAAATGTCGTCATTTCTCGTATACCTCTCGGTTTACTTGGCCATCCCTACAAACACTGAGTCACCCGGCAAAATTGTAACTTAGCCCAATATTTAGGATCTTGTAACTGTTACACGCACCCCGTTGATCATTGATTTTTAAAGTCTGTCTCATTTTGCTTATTTAAAATCTGAATTTCGATTGAGGAAATTGCGTGAGTGCACAAAACGGGTAGCTTGCGACACTGAAAAGCTTACGGTCTTAAAAAGGTCATTGAGAGATTTCTGGTCTTACAAACATACTAGATTTCAAATGTTTTAATCTGTTTATTGCTAAGCAATAAAGACCATGATACGCTTTTCGATGCTGTGGTAAGAAAACTGAGAATTGCTAAGATTTGGTTGCACAGAGGTTGAGGCTAATAGATTGCCAGGTCATCTTTGCTGTGTGAACGCAGTCCGGCATACAGCTTTCAAAAAGGTCGAAACGATTGAAATTTTTCATTGCGAAAACATATTATTTTTGACTGTTGTTCTTATTTATATGTTCTCAGTGGATTGTTCCAATCTACTCATTCAACCACAGACGAAAATCTTAATCAGTGAGAATACAGCTGTGTTAGTTTTGACAGAAAACAATAATTCTCTCAGAGAGACTGACATCTCTGTATAAAAGGGTTGTTTACAATTGCAGGTCTTGAAAGCTAGAATGCTTGCCAACATTTTTGGCAATTATAAACCACACTTACGTTGAATAGATTTTTCTTAATCAGTGGCTTTTGTACGAGCAAAAAAGATGACTAGTTCTTCAATACTTTAGCAGACATGCAGCTGATTTTTACTCAAATGTTAACGTACTTTGTGGTCCACCTTATGTTTCACTCACTCTTTGATGTAACATCGAAGACTCCTTGTGAGCAGAAATCCCGGTAGTTTTATTATTATAACTGTCTCTTCGTATAATTGAGAACCAGTTTGACACGTTTAGAGGCGACTGGATAAATGAATCCTAAACAGAATAGGAGAACCTTTTCCACATTCCGTTTCAAAAAAAATATCTTTAGAATCCTCTTTATAAACGCTAACACTTCCTCTGAGACTGCCAAGGTAAGGTATAAATTTGTCAGATTACTCCGATTTGTCACTGTCGGTGGCAGTATAGGTACATATATATCACGTATTCATTTCCAACGCTGAACCAACGAAAATCAAATTCCGCTTTCGCTATCTGAGTACTTCTCACGAGGCTTCATAGAATAGTTCAGTTTTAATCCTACCATTCTCGGCGGGTTCAAAACGTGTTTCATTTATGATGGTATGCAGCCTTTGAGTCTGCTGTGGCTATTTAAACTGTAAAACTGAGAGGATATTACACGGCCGCGCGATGGATATCAATTTTGTTTTCGAGTGGAAATTTATTGTTTTCTACAACAAGAAAATAAAATTCATATCTTCAAGCCGCCGTGTAATTTTCTTTTCATTATATTGACAAGAGTATTTTTGCACAAAAACAGTACTAGTGTAAAAGCGGGAAATTACGTCATCGATATCTTCACTAGTACATAGTGTGGTTATGGAAAGTCTCAGATGTAGTTTCGTATGAACTTTACGAGTGGTCTATTTTCCACTAAAAAAAACAATCTTTTCTATATCATAAAATAGTATATTCAGAGAGAAACAACAAACTACATACACAATATAAAATGAAGCTATTGAACTGGTTCAGCTAAAGATGGTTATTACTGTCGAGTCTGTGAGTGAAATCCTGTGTGAACTTGAAATCCCTTAGTGCGACCACGTTTTTTTTTGTTGTTGCTTTTATTCATCATCATCATCATCATCATCATCATCATCATCATCGTCATCATCATCATCATCATCATCATCGTCGTCATCGTCGTCGTCGTCATCATCATCATCATCATCTGCCCCTCTTGTCTCGTGTCCTTTTTGTCCCCTTTTGTCGTGGGGCCAAAAAGGTGTATGTTCACTGTGGAGAATGGAGCACCGATCCTCTTTTTGCACGTGTTCTCTCTTTTATCGCTGTGGTTTTCGAAATTCTTTCACGTGCCAAATCCATTCCCATAACCATTCCCTTTCTTTTCAATGGTCAATTGCCACGTCTTTCCTAAGTGGCCACTGATCCTGCGTTTGAATATTTCTTGGCTGTTCTTGGCTGTCGTCATTTTGTTCTTGGTATGCGTATTTGACGACTAGGCATATTTGGTAAAACCGTACTAATGCTGGAAGAGGTCTCACCTTTAGCTATCCTAGCCTCCACGCCTGGCAAGTTAGGGTAGACAGACAAACCACTCTTGATCAATACAGAACGTTATTTCGCCAGATATTCAATGGGATTTTTAAATTCTCAGTGCACATAAGACAAACTACCCTACAGTTGTATGCCCTTAATCTGAAAAAAGGCTGTTAATCAGAATCAGAAATGTGCTATTAAAGGATTTGAAATAATTTCGCGATATTCAAAATTGAAACCAAGTCTAATGGAGATCCTTCAATTTACTTAATATTATATTTCCTGTTACGTGCTTTAACTAAACAGTAATGTTCAAAGAGTTATTTTAACTCCTGTAGTGGGGTTAAACTAACTTCTTAAGGTGGAGTTACTTTTTTGAGAGTTATCTTAGCTTCAATAGGAGTTATTTCAACTCCCAAAAAGGAGTTACTCTATTCTTTAGGGGAGTTAAGTTAACCCCTAAATCTGAGTTAGTTACGCTGGTGGGAGTTATTATAACTCCAATCTGGAGTTAAATTGTACTCCTCTGGAGTTAAATTTAACTCCTTTTTTGGAGTTAAATTTCAGTTTAACTCTACAATGAGAGTTAAAATAGCTCCTTGTTCTGGGTCATTTTGGAGGAGTTAGTTCAACTCCCCTTAAGGAGTAATTGTGGAGTGATTTTAACTCTCTAACAAGGGTTAAAATAACTATCTTTTGGGAGTTATTTTCGTGGACCTATTTAACTCCTTTTAGAGAGTAATTCTGGAGTGACTTTGATGGAGTCGTTTTGGAGGAGCTGGAATAACTCCCTATCAGATTCATTGCTTTATTATTGTACTTTTTACTCTGCTACCAGAGGTACATCTTATTTTGGGGGTTAGGGTTGAAGGCGGAATTACCTCTAAACTGCAGGGACTCGCGTATCATTTTTATGATAAACTTTGATCTCAATTTAATTATGAACGCACTTTTTGGAAATAAAACAAAAGATAATGTGATAATTCATCACTGAAATGAAAAGTTTTGTAAGTTCCTGTCTAAAATGGCGTGAATTAATGGGCCGGCGTGAGTTATTTTCAAGAGCCCGAAATCAATGCGCCTGCATTTAGTGGTCAGCAGTTGTCAATTGAGTCATGTGATATTTGTAGCGGGGCTCGTGGGGCACCATCAGTAAGCAAATTTGGTAACCCGTTGATCTGAAAAAATTTGGCTCTGACGTCAGCGTACGTCCGCGCGTACAGACTTTGGGGGAGTGTGAGGGGAGTCCCAAGACAACCCGACCGGGGGAAGCGGAATGCCATCTTTTCTTGTAGCTGAAGTAAACAACATGGCGGCTGGTTCCTCGTACGCTCGATTTTCAACACGATAATTGTAATGCATTCTTGGAATGAAGACTTGTATCAGTTCATCTTGAATTAATCGAAAAGGAAAAGGATTGCTTCAGTCTCGATGGCGCATATAGAAGACATTGGAGAGCTTGAAGGCAAGAAATCCTTGCCGTTCGAGGACATACTTATTTTTTTTTTAAAGCCAAGGAGATCTGAAAAGAACCTGGCGACTTTCGCTTAGATTTTCAAGTCCTTCTTTCAGTTCAGTGGTAAAGTAAATTACAGATTTGATTGTGGATTTACATTGTAAAAATTGTAAATTACGGTAATTTTCTCGAAATGTTTTAAAAACTTGTTTGAAATAGCTGTGAAATTACCTCATAGTTCCCGTTTGCCGGCTTGGGAGTGACTTCACTGGAGGGGAAAATTGAATGCAGTTTGCTTTCCTAGGCAAGCAAGTGCTTCGTATGTGAATGACATTTCATGTTTTTGCAGGTTTCTTGTCCCTGTTTCTGTGTTTATTCATTAAAGTGCTACTATGATCAAAAATATGAATTTTTTGTTCTCTCCATATTTCGAAAATATAAGTACATATTACTCACCTTGAAAAGTTTTAAGTCGAAATTCGTACGGGAAGTCCGATTATTTTAACTGTAATTTTCGAGTTCGGCTTGCCGCCATTACTCAATTCAAAAATGACCGGGACGAGTTGGGCCGAGTTGGCCCAGAGAGGAAGTGACGTAGAAGTCTCAACACGACTAAACAAACGTGGCTACTTTCTTATGCATTTGGAGAGGTGTAAGGGTTCGCAAGATTTATTTCTTCGATTTTGAGCTGAAGTATGCGTGGTCGGCGCTCTGTTGTTGAAGACTACGGCAAAGAAAGCATCGATGAATCGGAAATTTCCATTCACAGTTCACCGACGAGTGGGTACGTTTATTTTAAGCGGAAAAGCTTCTTTTGCGTTCACCGGAAGGTCTTCAATCCTGTTGGACACTCAGCTGTTTGCTCTCTGCATTTTACGGCTGAATGTTTTACTCAAGCATTTTATGAGAAAGGTACAAGGAAATATCTAAAACCAGGATCAGTTCCAGCCATCAGGAAGAAAAACAGCAATCATATCTGAGTGGGATCGTCGAATGGTGGGCGAATATTTATTTGCCGTTTGTGCTAACATCACATGTACGGTAAGATACACATTTCCTCACATAACTAAGAGTTGTCTTGTGCATATACATGTATAATTCCCAACAGATTTCGGCTTAACTGCATAATATGTGCCCCTTCGCATGAACTATTTTCTGTGTCGCCGCCAAGCCGGCTCCGCGATACGTAGAAAGTATTTTTATTCAACTTGGCTACGCGGTACGCGGTAAGCAGATAATAGGAAAACATTACCGTGTATTCCGCGTACTATAAACGTTCCCCATTTAAACTTCCGCTAAAAGAATATTATTTGAAGTTCCTATAGACTAGTGGACTATAATAGAACATCACCGTGTATTCCTCGTTCTATAAACGAAAATATTACGCGAAATTTCTTTGAAGTACTCGGCTACATATAACGTAAAAAATATCAACAACCGAGCTTAATCGACCATAACAAACCTTACTGTGTATTGCTTGTTCTTTTTACTGCGTTGCCAGCTCCTAACATCCCTCGTACATTTCAATTTATCTCTTTCCGCGTACCGTGTAGCCAGCTCCTAATATCTCTTTTATACTTCAATTAATTTCTCTTGATGTACGGCGTAGCGAGCTCCCAAAGT
This sequence comes from Siderastrea siderea, assembly GCA_964030785.1. NCBI lineage: Eukaryota > Metazoa > Cnidaria > Anthozoa > Scleractinia > Rhizangiidae > Siderastrea > Siderastrea siderea. The sequence continues at coordinate 55,992,002 of OZ034966.1, read as the reverse complement.
CTATAATTTCTTGAGCCTATCACCGCGTTCGGGTAGCCACTTCTCTCAGTAACGCTTTTGATGTGGCGGCGTATTCCAGTTTATTCGTAGACTTCTGATGGTAAATCAGCGTTTATCTCTATAAATTCGCATTTGCTTGTTTACTAGGTAGTAAGATTACCGTGTTCGCACAATTACACGGGCGATTCGCGACATCACTTCGTTTTAATACGTGAATTTATTTTCCTCGACCTTTTGTCTCATCTTTAAAATTCTGCCTGTTGGGCTCAGGGCTCTCTATATTTATTAAAAAACTTTCATGTAGCGTTATGTGGGCTTTTCTTATAGAAGAGAGAGCTTATTATTATAGGATTTATTATTTTTGGGTGTAAAATCTTTCTAACTACAATTCAGGATACTGCAACAAATCTGTGAACATAACAACAACAAATTAACCCGTATCGGCAAGAAATAAAAGCAATAGTAAGAAACAGCTGACGGACCCCAACACGACAGACATGTGAAACAGTTAAATTTGTTGTATTATCGGAAGGATTTCAGTGTTTGTGATTTGGGATAACTGGGATATTTGTTCGGCTTCTTGATCAATTCTTGCATTGTGAGACGGCTTCCTCTTCGGTAGCGAGAGGCTCTAAACTGTCATCGTATGGCGCGACTTCTGCGAGTTCGCCGACTTCGCCAAAAAAAACTTTGTTCTTAATCGCTCTCAAAAGAACTGGACGACAGATTCGACGGAAAACACATCCATATAATGCAATGTTTGGCTCTCTATTTTCGACTCTTCATTATACTCTTCTCAGGCCTTTGTTGTGGCGATGGTTGAGACTTCTACGTCACGAGCAAAATTCACGTGGTTAGAGATAAGACCGCTTCCATGAAATTCGCGGGCTTCTCTTTTGCGAACTGACTAATGGCGGACGTGTTTAACGCGGTTTTCGGACATATATTCCTGGGCCGTGTAAGCATATATCGATCTAATTCATCGCGATTCATATCATATGGCATATCTATTGAACAGTTTGAAGTTTAAAAAAGTTGAAAACAAAACAAAAAATTTTCATCGTAGTAGCACTTTAAAGGAATCTTCATCAGTGGACAATCTGATATTTAGGCTGAACTTTAGTGCGTAATTTTCAATATTTTTCTTAGAGCAATTCTAGTGTATTTTATTCGAAAAGTGGAAATCGTAACTATTCTAGACTGAGGCTGTGTTGTTTTTTTTCAATGTAGGTTGTTTTTCTTCGGCGACGGATATTGGGTTGTTTTGACTAATTCGTAACTTAGTTAGGCCCTGACAGGGTTTTAGGATTATGGATTATTAGAGGTTTTTAGAGAAGGGGTACGGATTATTGGCCACTAAATTTAAAGATTACGGATTATTTGTGTTGCATTTTAAAATTACGGATTATTATCAGTCATTTTCACATCGACTACCTCTACATAAAATTGTATTAAAAGGTCTGAAAAGTTCTAAAAAGAAGGACATATATTTTATCTCCAGTGAGGTCTCATGGTCAAAATTCGGAGCCAAAGGACAATATTAATTCCGCTGAACGCAAGGCAAGCGCTGAAGCGTCACACCAACATTAGCCTTAAAAAGGCTGACAAAGGAACTGCAACCACAGGTAGCCCAAGCGTAACATAAGAGTTTGTACGGAAAATCGAACTGAGAATTTCCATCGATAAATAAATAAGCTTTAAAAGGTAAAGCTGCTTAATAAAGTAGATAAAATGTTACCTGGTGTTGTATTTTGTCCTCCTGTGAAGGTTTAGTGCCTTTGGAGAGGTTTAAGATCTTCTACCCTAACAGTGTATAAGCTAATATAAGAGAAAGATAGTGAGGATCGAAATGCACCAATAGCAGCGAACCATCATGCTACAAATAGCGACACGTAAACAATCGACCTCATCGCCTGATGAAGACTAGCAGTATTGCAGTCGAAACGTCGCGATCAACAACTCAAAGCGATTCCATCGTGAGACAAACGAATAAACGTTCATCTTACCTATCGCGACCAAATTTGAAATATATGGAAGTCTTTTTTAAAGTGACGTTTTCCTTGGCGTTGCCCGTCGTGGTTGCTTAAGCTCCCTTTTCAGTTCACAACGGCACCGCGAAAAGAAATGAGAGCAGCCAAAAAGCTATGCACTTGAAATTGGCCAGCTGCGATTGAGTTTCGCGCCAATTTCAATTGGGACAAATTGACGTCACGAATAAGCGGCCAGGCTCCTAAGCGCTATCCAAAATGGCGGCGCCCGATGATGAATTTTTTGCTTCTTTGGAGAGGAATTTCATTGGGATCGGATGCACTATGGAAGCTCAAACAACGGTCAGTAACTCAACTCAATGCGGCCTTTTAATTGGTGAGTACCTTCTCCTTTAATGAGCTTTGCTCATGAGAGCAAAACTCTAGAAAGGCTAAAACACGTGCGTAGGAGTCGCGCAGGCCCGTAATTCTTTTTAACACTAAAAAGTGAATCAGGTTTAAATAACACTAATCAAAACTGCAGTTACAACCACTGGCTTAAATTTTAAAGCCATTTTAAAAGGCTAAAACAAGCGCTCAAAAGTCGACGCGCAGGCCCGTCACTGTTTTTAATAACTCAGTAACCACCCCTACATTTCGTCAGGGACATGAAACTGTAACCCTTGACATACCTGACGTACAGTACCCAAGTCTATTCATGTGACACGAAATGGTAATTAGGGGTTACTACATATAGATTGTTTTAAATTTTTATTTTAGGGATATATTTGTTTACAAAATTGGGACACGGATTATTTGCAAAATTGACCCAGGATTATGGATTATTCAGAACCTCCCTAACAGGGCCTCCTTAGTATTCAACACCTGAAGAGTCGCTCTGTCGTCATTTTTAAGTTTGTAGTCTTAGTGTAAAGCTCCTTATGTTTTTTGTTCAGTTGTGGCATATGTTATCTTCCTTATATTGTTATATTTTTTGGTTTCTTCATTTGAAGCGAATGACATTTCTGTCCCAATTTAGCGACTAAACTTAGAATCGCCGTTTCAGTGAGTGAGTTCAGTGTGGCATGTTTTCGTGTTCGTTTTGTTTTGTTTTTAACCCCTAAGCCATTTGGGTGTGTCTTTAGTTACAGATCGAAATGAAATCTTTATTTAAGTAACTATAAGCAAAGCATTTCTCGGTTTAAGTCTATTTTGTCTAAAATGAGACTCTAAAAGCTTCCTAGAATTATTTCAGGGTGTATTCTTGAAAGCGCCCGATTAACACTTCGTGGTTGAAAAACTTGTGTCATTTTCTCTTGATAATTATACGTGTGCTTGAAAGTTTCTGAAAACATTTTGGGGGGAATTTTTGTCAGTAAACGGTTTGATACCGGAAAAGTATTATTTATTTTAGCAAAATAGATTTCGACAAACTTTTCATGGTTTAACAGAACTAAACAGCCAGAGGGATGCATTGGAATCAGTGAGAAATGTGTATCTGCATGGAGAAATCTGTCGAGTCGCTACTGGGGGCAACTTAAGTAGTTTTTTTTTTTAGCAATTGCAGTTTTACAAGTACTCTTCTTGAACTTAATAAGCTAGCTTTCGAAAGAATGCTTCAAGAAGAGCTGTCGGTGAAAGACGTGCTGAAGTCTTCTCTTTGAAGAAATATAAGCCAACTCACAGTTTCCTCAGCGGTCCGCATGTTTTCCCTTGCCATTTTTCACCTCTTGGGGAATAACTGCACAACTAAAATTTACTGTATTTCACGGGCCAGTAAGCATGAAAGAGAGATGTGGAGCTCCGCTTTTAGGCGTGGCTAAATCTATATATTAACATTAGAGCAGGCGCCATTTTGAAAGTGACGGTTGCTCGACGGAAGCAAGATTCATTTAGCTAGCCTTTTTTCTTAGTTTGAGGACAAAAAAGCATCTCTCAAGTTAAAACAAAGGTGGACAATTGTATCTTTTGCATTGGATTACGTGCCAAGAAATGTCTTGGAGCCTTGCATGTGGATTTTTGGATCGAAATGAACAAACGAAATCGAGGGGCAAAACGAAAACAAAAACAAAAACAAGGGGCAAAAATGAAATCTGTAACCATTTATTTCTGCAGATTAATAATTGGAGGTGATATAGCACATTGGTGTTTCTGAAGGCACATTTAAAAAATAATTTATTATTGTATCCTGTTTGTTGCAGCCTTACTTATAAAGTTCTTCATGCTTCATACATGCAGCTGAAGGTAGTGATATTGAAGAACAATCACAGAAATTTTTGAGGTTTTTTCGAAATATAAAATACAGGAAAAAGTTAAGAGAATTGTTAATATATATTTTAAAATCATGTTTTAATTGTAAATCACTGGTACTGTCTTTATTTTCATTTTAGCTGTACGTAATCTAATTGCAATACTGTTGTCTCATCAACTCAATTGATACATATCTCCCGGGGGGTGGAGGGGGTTACTCAAGTATAATTTGGGTGGGTATGTGCCGCCCGGGTCTCCAAAATAGGACCTCGTTTTAGAAAGATTTTGCATTGAAAATAATACCCCGTTCTAGAAATAGGTCAATTTTTAATACCCCGTTCTAAAAATGGAGATAATTGCCATAGCCAGTTTTTTTCACGTTATTTCTTCGTTTTTTTCGACTTATACATCCAAATACAACAATTCTTCTTCTACACAAAGCAGCTACATTATCGCTTCGTTTTGAAGTAGCAGGTTTCAGAAGTAGGTTTCCTGTGTAGACACAATGCAGTATATTCTGACGCAATGTTACTCCCCGCTCGTCGCGTCGGAACCAAGTGCGCGTTATCGAACGCGTTATTACACGATAATTACCTTACAATACGCCTACTGCGCGCAACACAGGATGCAACAATTTGTTCGTTATGTATTTTTTTTAAGTTTTAGTTAAGAAAACTCTCTATTAATAATTTCTTATGGCTGCTGACAATTTTAAACTTTCATGCGTTGGAATATTATACCCCGTTCTAGAAAACGTCTCAGGTATGGATACCCCGTTCTAGATCAGGAGTCCCAAAATCACGACCCCGTTGGGCAGCACATACCCGTATAGGTATTGTGGGGGAGTACTCCCCCGGGACATATCTGACAATGTAATTTCCATGGCTAATGAATTCCTATTTGGCTTCGTTCTGTTCTCTTTTTTTCATTGTTCTATGACAACATTATTGCAATTAGGTGTATACCGGTATATATAGTGACTTAAAACCCTCAATGCTCCTTCTAGGGGAAAAAAGTTTAAAATGTTTTTAAAGCACACAAACGAAATTTTTTGTTCCTGTTCCAGATAATAATTTAAGAAAGTTGAATTTTAAGCCAGTTATAATTTTAAACAAAAGAAAGGGTTGTTGAATTTTCCTATATTGTCATTTGAATTCCAACTTTCTTCAAATTCGAATTCATAAAGTTTTGACTTTCTTATCTGGATTGTTCATTAGGGCTTCACCAGAGTTCTTCCGGTTTTTCAGTCAAAATTTGAAACAATTTGAAAAGGTTTTATTATCCATGTATTTTCTGTAGATTGAATAATCAGAGGTTCTATAGGACATCAGTCTTTCTAAAGGATATTTCACAAAACTATCCGACCTTAATTATAAAGTTGTTTTTGTGCTCCATGGATGCATGCAGATGGAGCTAGTCATATTGAAGAACAACTACATTTATGAGATTTTTTGGAAATATAAAATACAGAAAAATTTTAACAGAATTTTTAATATATATTTTGAAATCATGTTTTATTTATACATACTTGTACATGTTTTATTATTTTCATTTTATATAATTATATACTTACATGCAATTGATTATAGTGTCTTCGAAATTTACATTAACGTTACTGTTAATTCAGATTCTGTAAGAAACTATTCTTCATATAAGAAAATGAATTAGGGTTGAATTAAAAATGTTGTACCTTTTATAGTGACAGTCAATTTGTGTGATGTTGCTTTTTATCTAAAAAGCTAGTAGGGTGAATGTACCGGAGTTAATTTACTCTGATTTCAGAGTAACTACAACTCTGATTATGGAGTTAAAATAACTCTAGTCTTTGTTGGAGCAGAGTTAAGATAACCCTAATCTTTGATGGAGTAGAGTTATAGTGACTCCCTCGTTGGAGCTATTATAACTCCGAAATTGGAGTTAAATTTGGGAGTTAAAATGACCCTAAAAAAGGAGTTATTTTTAACCTAAAGTTTTTAGTCCACTTTTGGAGTTATAGTAACTCCTCCCATATGGAATTTAAATAACGCCTTTTATAGAGTTAAAGTGACTCCCCCACTGGAGTTATTATAACCCCAAAATTGGAGTTAAAATAACCCCCAAAAAAGGGGCTATTTTTAACCTAAAATTTTAACTCCACTTTTGGAGTTAAAATAACTCTGAAAATTACTGTGTAAAGGCTTAGTTGACAACTTTCCTTCACACTTGAACTTCATGAATATGATTTTTGGCAATAAGCATACACCTTTTTAGGTTCATTGTGTTTTGCCACTTTCAATCCACAGAAACGTCATTAGACGCTAAATTGTTTGACAAAAACATTTGTGATCATTGGCTGCACTTACTGACTTGAAACAATATCAAGCCTCAGAAAAGGGAGATTCACACTGAACGTTAAAGTAGGTTAAGGTTAGTTGGTTTTGCAAGTTCGTTTGAGTGCTTCCATAAGTTAAATATCTGTTGATACCTGGTTATGACAATTCTGTCAGCTTGCCATAATTGTTTTGTGATGAATCTTTTCCGGCCACTTTAGCAGCAGTCATTGCACACGACTTTCATTTTCATATTTTAACTGGCGTCCTTTTACGTAGAAACGCTTACTTGACTGGCTTGCCTTCACTAGTATCCAGAGACAAGTTCAGGAAACATTCTATGCAGTGCTAAAGGCGAGTTCTAATAGTGTAGTATTTCTGTTCAAGTTATTTCTGTTGCGCCCTTAACAATTAACCAAATCGATCGTCATAATTCCACCCTGTTTGTTGTTTGGGGCTTTGTGACTGGCAATAGCGCACCAACTTGATGATCACTGAACGGATCTGTCTTAATAATTGTGTCTTCTTTTTCGATTTTTCAATTCTATAGATTTTAAAGTAAATTGCATCTATATCAGATCAGAAATGGAGCGTTTTTAGCCTAAGCAATACATCATGTCTTGGATAAGTAGTCATAAAAATAAGAATTACTCAGATTTAGTTTCACTAAAAGAGGCAACCATGTTTTGTTAAGCGGATGTTTTATCGTTCAAAGACCGTCTTCGAAACGGTCACCCTTTTCAACAGATCTCAACATGGTATTTATACCTAATCGTACCTTTTTGGTACGCTTCGGCGGCATATCGGGCGAGTTTGGTCGAGCCATGGTTCGTATTTTGGAGAGACGCAGTCGAGCCAAAATACCCATGGTGAGACCAAACGAGCTTGATATGCTGCTGAAGCGTACCAAAAAAGGTGCGATTAGGTATTTACCGTACCCAAATTCGTCCTAAAACCCGGCATTTTTTTTTTTCAGTTACCGTGATCAGTCAGGCATTGTAGAGCGACACGTATTTACACTTTTCTGGTCGTCAATACTCTTCTCCAACTCCTCATCTGCCATTTTATTTAATTCTTTTGTTTGGAGTTTCATTTTCTGAAACTTGGAAGTCCAAGTTAAGAAAGAAATTTGGAAAATCCGGCTCCGTTTTGAAACCAAAAACGTTTCAGCGCTGTCCGTAAAGTTCACACGAGCGCCCGCCAGTGTAGCCGCTTCCAATTTTGGCGCGAAATTGTATTTTATTCCCTTCTCTTACCGTTAAACAAATTACTTTCTCGTTTAACAAATGTAATAGTTTTACGTTTCGTTGTATTTCTATTGTAATTTTCGCCTCTAAAGTCTGCAAAAGAAATGCGAGTTTCACAAACTGTCCATGATATCGTAGGATATCAGGTCAGTGACTTGATATCGTAGAAAATCATGACAGTAAACAAGGCTTCTGATTGGCTAATTCACAATTTGGGTACGGTAACGGAACGAATCAGGCAATTTTAATTTCATGGTATCCTTATGATTTCTTGAGGTAATATCGATGCTATAATCTTGAGTGCAAATGTGCTGTAATGTGTGGGCTCGGCTTAATCTACGTCAGGAGCATATCAAGGGGTGATAGGCTTCTCTCTACGTACCCTATCACGGAAGTCCGAGGTCGCCCTCAATTCAAGGTTAGGTTTAACACAAACCACCGAAGAGTCAGTGAGTGTACAGCTGTGTTGAACCGATTAGGTTCAACAAAAGACACTTAGTTCTTCAGTGAGAATACCACTGTTTAAATTAGTTTCGACAGAAGACACTCGATTTTGACAGACTGACAAGCCCTTAAAAATGATTATTTTTTACCCTCAGGTCAAGTAAGCTAGAATGTTTACCAACATTTTTGTCAATTAAAAACCACCTACTTAACCACGCTGACTTGTAATCATAACGTGTATTTCCCTTGTTTTTCTTTGTTGTTGTTGTTGTTTTTTACCTTATTGGCTTTTTTTTTCGAGCAAAACAGGACAAAAATTGTCAGCCTCGTTAGTTATTAAGCCAAACCACATACATTTGAGTGCATACATGATGTGATTTAACTGAAAAAACAGGACGATCAGTCACTGAATATTAGCCGCGAAAACTCTTTGTGACCAAAGAATGCCACAGTAGCTTTATCACATTAACTTTATTCACACACAATTCAATTCACAAAAATACATAAATGATTAACTTATTAGGAATGATTAAAGGTTCGGTTCCGCCCGCAAATAGCTGAAGCTAATCGAGGCGGGCGGAGCTACAAGAGTACAGCAGTCACAATAATTAAATAATCACAATTACAATTAAATAAGGATATTAAATACTAAATAACTATATACATTAATTGGCAACTTTAGGGAATTTGCATTCAAGAATTACACGAATTACAGAAAACAAAATTAATAGAGGAGAGGAAGAAAGGATACGAAAAATAGGAAAATTAAACAGTTATATTACATACTTTGCAATTTTCTGCAGTAGAATAGGCTCTTAAACATAATCATCCTCAGCCTCCAGTATCGATTAAGCAACATATTTTGAATATGCTTTTTAAAATCGCTCTTTATTTATTGCCTAGAATGGTCGGCTATTATCGATCTTTTCTCCCTTTATACTAACTATAATCACTCTTACTGACAAGCGGTAAAATTTAATATTAAAAGGAAACCCAATAACAGCAACTCGATGATATGACGATAATTTATATAATTTATATGCCATCTAGTCAGCTAAAATTAGTACCGAAGTTATCAGAGCAGGCAACTCGCTAAAAAGAAACTTACTGCAAACCGAAATCTGTTTTCCATCTCAGTAAAAGTAGTCAATTGCCGTCTCAGCTTTTCAAACAAAGTATTTCTCTCGTCATTTCCATTATAAACGGGGACCAGGGGATGTCATTTTAACGATTCTTCTCTTGTGTCGTTTATAACTAAAAAATTTAACTTTCGCCGACCCTGTGAGAATTGGTAGATTTTTTATTGGTTTCTTCGGAGCACTTCACCAAGCGTTACTTAATGATAATATACGAAACTTATGGGTTATAAGATCCGTTACGGGGCGCTTAAAGTTACTGGTAGTATCAAAAGGTGCCCTCACATCAAATTTAGAATCACTGCTTCCCAAGGCCACCATTTTGATTTTTAGTGTGCGTGATGACGGCTGAGAGGTCTGGAACCCAGATGCTTCGGAAACTATTCATAACTCTAGTGAAATGTTTTGTTATTCCTGGCACGCGATCGGAACCTCCGAAGAATCTCCGAACTTTATACTTCGTAGTTTCTCTGTCCGAGACCTCGCATTATCTCACTGTGGTGATAGACTGCGTAGGAGTTTGCGTGAACATCGCTCCGCAGTGTCGACGAATCACTTTTAGACCTCTTACGGCTGTGCCCCCATATCAGTCAGACCTTGCCTGGTTCCTGTACGGCTTTTTCCCAGACCTTCGCGATCAATCCAATTCGGTGACACTTTTTCGCTCGGACCACGTGACCCGAAACGGTTCGACCGCGACGAAACTGAAGGAGACATAGGAACTAAGCAAAGTCAGTTCGGTGTCTTTAAAATTCTTACCGGAACAATACGGACCAATATCCTCCAGGCATGCACAGCCGACCATCGTGATACAAATGGTGACGCGTTACCAGTGGGCCTCATCGCCTGATGAAGGTCAGCAGTGAGCAGACGAAACGTCGCGATCTACAGCTCAAGTGACTACATCGTGAGACAAACGATTATAGACTTTATTATCCATCAGCTTGTCGAAAACAATAACATCCTGTGATGAGTGTATTATAACCAAAAATACGCACTTTTTTTGTCTCGTCACAGTTTTTCCTCAAAGCCAGTTAGTTAACCCATTTTTATGTCAATTCAACTTTCTTATCACGTGCTTTCATTTTTTTTTTCAACAGCTGGTAATTTGTTCAATAATACATATTGCGAAGTTGGCGAATTTTGTCTCGTTCTATATATTGAAACAGTCACAATATGTGTTTGTCTGATCACCGTGTCAGGTCTGCTCTATTCAAAGCCCACGCACCAATATTATTGAGCAAGTTACGTCCAAAACTGATAAAAAGCGAAAATTCACGACATCCAATTCATTTAGACTGCGAACGAAGAAAAATTAAGCTTTAAATTTATCTTATTTCTTTCAGTTTGACGTATCTCTCGTCAGTGATGTCACCGAAGGGCGACATCATGACAGGTCTGCTCTATGCAAAGCCCACGCACCAATATTATTGAGCACGTTACGTCCAAAACTGATAAAAAGTGAAAATGCACGACATCCAATTCATTTAGACTGCGAACGAAGAAAAATTAAACTTTAAATTTGTCCTTATTTCTTTTAGTTTCACGTATCTCTCGTCACTGATGTCACCTAAGGGCGACATCATGACAGGTCTGCTCTATTCAAAGCCCACGCACCAATATTATTGAGCACGTTACGTCCAAAACTGGTAAAAAGTGAAAATGCACGACACCCAATTCATTTAGACTGCGAACGAAGAAAAATTAAACTTTAAATTTGTTCTTATTTCTTTCAGTTTCACGTATCTCTCGTCAGTGATAAATGTTTTATACCTAGTTTCTCTTTTCGTTCCTTTCTGAGGTCTTTGAAAGCTGGCCCTTGGAACAAAACAAGAGAAGAGGGATGAAGTAATTGTGCTTTCATTCTCATATAAGAGATCAGTTTGTGAACTTCAAATTTAACACAGGCTCTACTGTTGCATTAATTACGTCACCGAACAACTGATAAAACGAAAAGAAAATTGAAATTGGCATTTTCTATTACTGTACCGGGTTGAAATTGTAATAATTTATGATAAACAGAATGAAACTTTCTTACCTTTGATAAACGTTTGAACGGCTCGACATTTTTTTTTGCCGATCTTGGGGACGATGGCTGAAAATTTTGGAATTTTTTATTTTTATTTTTATTCTTGGCTTTTTCTGGTTATTCCATTTTTTAGACTTATTCCATATCTCCTAGGAGATGTGATTATTCCAAAGAAACGTTATGATTGTGTTCTTTGTAGCATTCAACAAACGAAGTCATTGTTCTATCATTCCGCTTTCAAAATTTCCTTATCATTTCACCGCTAAAACCATTCCGTTTTGAGAACAGATTTGTCCCCGGAAAGCAAGTGGACGAAAAATTACTTTTTAATTCAACGTGGCAAATACGTATGTTCCAAAAAAGGAAAGAAAAAGATCCGTGCAGTCCAGCCACATAAATATCGTAGTACACTTTTGTGTCCTGACCGATAATGAACTAGAACATTATGGAAATGTATATAATGTATTTCAAAGAAATTTTAAAATATCATTAAAAATTTAATTCAATTTCATTCAAGAGATTTGTGGGTGTAGTGTGCATCTCTGTAAATTTTATAACTCTCTTCTTCGGTGGAGATTATTGAGAATCAGTTTTTAAATTTAATTTAGCTGTCGGAGCAACCTGGAAGTTCAGTCCAAAATTAAACAAATTCTGAAGGTAAGCGGCTTAAATGTGCGATTTAATGCCAAGCAGCTTTCTTTAGATTCAGTTGTTTTCCTTAATCTTTCAGTTTGCTTTGTCGTAACTTACCTATACACTCTTAAAGTAACGAACCAATAACGAGCCCTTACATAAGTTAGTAACGAACCAGATAGGCTGCCCACCTCTTCGGCGAACGTCATGTACTTTTTAATTCCTTTCCCCGAAAAACTACATAGATATCGTTTTGAAAATAAATAAATAAATAAATATATATATATATATATATATATAAATTCTTTTTACACTACTCTTGACATAAAATACAATATCGTTTGTGGTTGCAGAAATGATTCCATAGAAACATTACGTCCAGGGAAACGAATCGATTCTTTCGTTACGTTGAAACGAAGATTCAGGCGAATAACACCAATAAGGTAATTACAGTTGCTTTGTAAAGAGAAAGTCGAACATCCCTTAATCGAACACTAGTATAGCCTTAAGATTTGCTTACGTTGGGTATCCGTTTACAAAAGTGGGTCAATGTAAGATGGGGAAAAAGGCAGAGTAAAATTAAATTCGATTTTCTCGTCGCTAAAGATTCGGGATAGATCCCGTGGGAGAAGTGATGTACACTGTTCCACAACACACTCTGCTTTTGAAATCAATAAATGTTCGCTCAGAGAGGTTTATTTTGGTTGACTCCGTCCAAAAAGGAACGAATTGAAGGATGCTCGCGATCACGTAGATATATATACCCAATTAACCCTCTTGAGTCAAACTCTGAGTCATGCCCCTCGGCGGCCCTACTGAGCTTGTACATCTATGGATTCAATCTTCTACTGTCCATACGAAAGTTAACGGGCAGAAGTTAGTAAACAAATGTGGGTTTTAATTTCAAGCAGACATCTTACAATTTTTGCCAAGAATATTAATATACTATGTCACTATCAGAAGGTTAAAGGTTTTGAGAAATGACTGTGACAAACACAAACGCGTCCGAAGCAATGCCTTGCACCCAAAGCAGGGAACAGTTCACGATATTTACTAAGAGCTTGCATGTTGATCTTATAAACGACACGCACCAGATTTTTTCTGTTAGTTCTGTAGTGTGCAAACGTGGTCGCGTTGTGTTTCCAATACGGTTGACAGTTTGCCGCTTAGAAAGCTAGGGGAAGGCAAAAAATGAATTGACCCAAGTTTATGCCGTGGAAACCTTGGCTACCTCTGTGCCTGTGCCTCTGTCACTATCAGAAGGTTAAAGGTTTTGAGAAATGACTGTGACAAACACAAACGCGTCCGAAGCAATGCCTTGCACCCAAAGCAGGGAACAGTTCACGATATTTACTAAGAGCTTGCATGTTGATCTTATAAACGACACGCACCAGATTTTTTCTGTTAGTTCTGTAATGTGCAAACGTGGTCGCGTTGTGTTTCCAATACGGTTGACAGTTTGCCGCTTAGAAAGCTAGGGGAAGGCAAAAAATGAATTGACCCAAGTTTATGCCGTGGAAACCTTGGCTACCTCTGTGCCTGGTTGAAATTTATGTAAAACGTTAAAGGCGCTTGCATTATTCACCTTTTAGGGTGCATGTAGTTATTAAATAATTATCTCGGGTCCTTTTTGAACTTCAAAAAGTAATCTCTTATCATTCGAAAGCAAACGAGGAAGAGTTCAAAGAAACAGCCGCAGGATCTGATTTTTAAGACATTGCAAAGGTCAAACGGTTTAGTAAACTGTAAAACACAAGTCACTTAAGGCGTCAGTGGGAAGGCGTCAGTGGGAAGTAAGAAAACTGTTGGGGGACTCCCATGTTAAAGGTCGGGGATGCTCGTAGTCTCTTTTAGGAGTTCAAATAACGGATTTTGGTATCTACGGGTTGTTCAAGACTGGAACACCAACAGTTTTTGTCATCATGGTAAGGTTTTGGGTTGGACAAGAAGAAATGAAAATAAATAAATACTGATAACAAAGGTTTTAAAAATTTGTTAATACATGAAGGCATTCGATGGCATGATCACTACAGCTCTTATTTGTCTTTCGTTTCAGCCTAGATTGGTCTCCTTTAGTTTTCAAATTTACATTTTCTAACGAGCATCCCCTCCCCCCGCCCCCTTTTACATGGGATCCCTCCTCTGTCGGAGAGTGGGACAAAGTTGGGAACCGAGCTAAACGCTCCGGGAACCAAGTAAAAGGCGATCGTCTCTCTTTTTTCCTGTTCGCCTTTGCTTTGTGCTGTTCTCTGCTAAAACCCCTGGAGCAAGTTAGGAAAAGGGCGGGGGGGGGGGGGACGAGTAACTCGTGTGTAGACGAACCACAGGGAACCATACAAATTGGTGACCGTCGTGTATTTAAAAATAATAATAATAATAATAATAATAATAATAATAATAATAATAATAACTAAATGAAATAAAAGCACATGTATGAGAATAAGGTAAGTTTCGAGCTATCGTGAAATATTGCAGAAAATAAACGCAACCCAGTTTGGGTGTACATAGCTGATAGACTTAACAACCGTTTGGAAATGTAGTGCTGGTTAGCCTGCGGTTCAGCCGGACGTGTCATTCAAAACCCAGGTCAAAACCTAGACACAGAGTGTGTTCGCAGCGGCCATGCTGGAAAACAACAGAATTGCTTACAATTCGGAAAAAAAGTTTTATTTTTATGCAAATAGCTTTTATTTGTTTGCTCCTCCAACATGGCCACCATGAACACGCTGTATATTGTAACGTATATTGTAGGCTGTCTTCGACGCAGGCTGAGTGCTTGTGGACCACCTCAATAAACGTCATCATATTTCATTATGCGCTGAAGCATTGCGATTTATGCCAATAGGAAATACCCCGCTGGGCTTGATCGTGGTAAATAGTACAGTTTGCGAAACGTCATGTGTTAATGTTTTTCTATCGCCTCGGAAGTTTCCTTAGCAGTAAGACACGGTCCGACATTGGTGCGTGCATTCGAGGTGGGTTGTTCAGTCAAAAGATAAGCTTGATTGGACTCTTCTTCGAGAAATTAATTGTGGGTATATCATGCAACTATATCCGTATGCTTTTCGTTCGCTAGGAACCGGACCAGACACGCTAGATCGTCAGCCGGATTTAGCCGTACGCATGGCGTAGTTACGTGACACAATTTCATGTTTCTTTTTCCTTCCCTTCTTTTCTTGTAGGAGCATCTAAGTCATTTATCAATACTGCCTACTGACTGAGACTGTGACATGTGGATTTGTTTGTTAGCGTATTTGCTTCTGGCCGGAGATTCCATCTTGGGAAGGTAGGCTGTGATAACAAAATTACAACATGTTACAATGTATTTGGACGAACAGCAATCTACTAACCCCCCCCCCCTCCCCCCTTAATGCCACCTTCCTCGGAAACACTGGGTAAAGTTTCACAAATCTGTCCTGTCTAATTTATCGTTTTTGCAATTCTGTTCGCAGTGCTACTGAATAAAAATCGGTAGCATTTCTTACTTACTTACTTAGGCCTCTTTACACCATGTGGCGCATAAGGCCCCGCTAACATTTCTTTGCGGTTGTAAATTCCACAGTCTGACATGTCAGCCACCCCACCCCCTCTATATCCCAAAGAATTTATAATGAGGTTACAAAATCTACGGGGGCAGGAGGGCACATATATAGTCTATATATACTTTTTTGACCTGACGGGGAACTTACCGCTGAATAACAGGGTATGGCTTTCAGAGCATTCTGCCTGGGGGGGGGGGGGTTGGGGGGGTTGGACTCCTTTGGATAAGCCATATGGGTAAGTGCCGCCCTAAGGCGTACGGTTTTTGAGCCGTTTTGATCTGAAAATGGGTATGAATTTAAACCATTTGGTCTAAATCAAATTCTGATGTGGTCTGCATTTTACAGATCAGCTCTGAAAAATTTGGATTCCCCCTATCCCACTTCCCCAGGACGGTTCTGTCTTGAGCAGGATGTGAAATTCAACCACTTGCATCTGTATTGTCGTAAACCGGGTATCGTTTCTTAATTGCTCTAATTTTAATGATAACAAGTTGTCCCCTTAAACAGGACTCATTTATAGACAGAGCTTTACTTACTTTTCCCAAAACGTCTTTTCTATCGTCATCGTCCCAAAAGCGTTGCCGATGGCAACTGCGTCATCATCCCATGCATGTCCTAAACAGCTAAGGGCACAAAAAAGCGCTTTATCTTAAACAGGGTAGAGGAATCGTCGTGTGCTTCGGTAGCACTTTGCTGTTTTGCTTTAAGAAAATCATTTTTCAGGGTTTGCAAGTGGCAACACCCAGCTCAAACTTCCTTCCTGCACTCCAACCACTACCCAGTGTACAATCGTCAAATCCTAGCAGTTTATTGGTGGCATCTTTAAATACTACATTGCTTCCAACGCAGACGGGCACGCAGAGGTCCTCACGCAATTCATTCCTCCCCAGCGCGTGATGACCCTAAGGAATGTCTACACAGGAGGCCACGTTTACACTTTTTCTAAGCCGAATTTTAAGTTGAATGTCTTCTTTTATCTTCTTTAAATACTATTACCCCTTCTTGCTTAAAGAAAAAAATAAAAACAGTACTATGTACTCTCTGAGAGGGATGTGGAGAGAAAGTGAATGATAACACCCTCGTTAAAGAAGAGGAAACAAACACTGGCAGGTAGCACGTCCCTTTTGAACAGCAACCTCGCGTTTTTTTTTTTTTTTTTTTTAAGGCAAGCGTGTACATTTGCACAAGTGACAGGATTAAAGCTAACCCTTGTCAAATGGAAGGGCCAGTTTCTTAAAACAGGATAAACCTTTGCAATATTAGTTAGCATCTAACTTCTCCTTCCAAAGTAACTAAATGATCAAACATACAAGTGATAAGAGTAAAGGAAATGATCATCAAATTCTTCCTAGTTGTGTTATAGGAAACATATGAAGGCCAGTGAGGAGAATATCCATGTTGATGTTGAGGCTTAAAGAGTTAACTAAACCCTGCATGAATTAGTGTTCATGATCAATGCAACCTTCCCTATTATTAATATTATTGCTAAGTAAACATAATTGTTAAAAAATACCAAGCCTACGAATCGAAATATTTTAAAATCTCTCAAAAGTAAGTTTCTTGTAATGTTGATTTATTTTGTTTGTTTGTTCGTTTGTTTGTTCATATTTGTTTGCAGTGTCGAGGATGAGTCTTCCACAAGATTCATCAGGCAAGCGGGAAACGAAGGTTAGGGAGCTAGTATAACCTTTTCATTTTTGGAAAAAAAATGTGATTTAATTTTCCTTCCGCCGTCATACTGGCTGTGTTCAGTTTTGGGCCGTGTTTAAAAGAAGGTCTTATTAAGGGCAGGTGTCTTTGACCTTTGACGGTTAAAAATATAGCTTTTGGAAGGCCGACGGTTAAATGTTACGTATTTTGAAGGTTGATATATAACTGTAAAAAGCAAACTCCTTTCTTAGTGATTTAAACTTTATGTCTGCAATATTGTTTTAGGGAGTTGTGTTCTTTTCTAGGGCATTTTTCATAAAACAAGACAAATTTTGCCCGCGATAGGCGTCAATGTCAACTGTGGCTATTGTGGTTTTGTATAATGTGCTCGCTGATGACCGCGTGTTTTCTCGAACGATAACTGTCCCTCGATTAATTGCCCCTCCTCGAATAATCCCCCCCCCCCTTGGTGAAATATTTGGAAAAAATCGCCTCCTTTCAACAACATTACACCTAACACTCGAAAGATCTGAATAAGCTATTATTTTGTCATGCAAAAAAAGAAAAAGCTTCTTGGTTCCTTTCTTTCAGGTGAACCCAACTGTCCTGTGAGTTTGCCACAGCAATCCTCAGGAAACTGTAAAACTCTTCGGGTAAAAGAACTAGAGGCCCAGAGAGGTATATATCAACTCGCTCCACGTCCCCCTTTACCTATGCCATTGGTGAACATGAGTATTCCCCGACTAGTGGCTCACCTCTCACAGGATGCGTTTGCAAAGGAACAGTTCGGTGGCTACGTGGGTATGCTGAAGAAAAATAAAGGGTTTGCTGCCCAATGGAGAGCACGGTATCCTGATGAAATCACTGAGTTTCAGGAGTATGAGAACATGTTTAAAGAATTTAGAAACACGTTGGCAAGTAACGTAAGTGAAGTTGGTGAAACGTTTTTACTGTCAACTCTTTTACTCTCTGTCCAAGCGAAGCTGGGGCCCGCTTTAGACATAGAGGATATTACACGGCGAAGCGAAAATATGAATTTTATTTTCGAGTGGTAAAAACAATATTTTACGAAAGAGCGCAAGAGTATTTTTGCACAAACAGCAGCATAAAAGCGGGAAATCACGTCATCGATATCCTCACTAACTAGGATATTGAAAATGCGCCACTCGAGTCCCGGATGTAGTTTCGTATGATCTTTACGAGTGGTCTATTTTCCACTAAAACACTCTTGTCTATATAATAATTGGTGTTATTTCTGTGCCAAGGTGACTCAACTGTAGCAGAGCTCTTGCACGCATTTTACGGTTTCAGACGTCGAATTTAAATTGGTCCAAATTAATAGCTGTTTTAAAATTAAACACTAAGAAACAGTTGAACAAATACAGCAGTAGCTCTTTTGTGTCAATACCGGGTGACGCGACAGAGCTTAACGTGCTATACATTAGTGACACTACTTATCTTTAAGTATATAACTTTTGACTGCAGAGGTCCACACGACGCGTAAATAAACCGCACTGGCTCAGTATTGCCCGATCTCTGGTGTAGAGATGCTGGAGGCAGACGTCACTCTAAGTGTAATTGAACAAAACTGAATGCAAGGCTGGCACTACGCCAAAGGGCCAGAGCTTTCCTTCAGTTTAGCTCTGGCCCTAAGGAAGGCTAATTTTGTTAGCCGAAGTATTGGCCTTAAATAATAAATCAGCCCTTTGCCGTAGTGCCAGCCTTGCATTCAATTTTCTTCAATTATCTTTAAGGTGATTCCATCGAAAAAGAATTTGTAATGAGAATTTCTTCAAACTTTGCACAGTTATTAATTAAACCGAGTACATTAAAGAAATATAATAAAAAGGGGGGGGGGGGGGGTCACCGTGTCTGATTTCACGCTGTAGGGCTGTAGTATATAGGTACTTTTCCAGCTTTCGACAGCAATATTAAAAACCTTTACTTGTACAAGAGACACTCATTACTTTAACAAAGTTATTACTAGCAATGAAATATAAGCATTATTCTTATGATAGAAGAACAATAGTACAGTAAAACGTCTTAAAATTGCTGTAAAAATGAAACCAATGAAGTAATGGGCAAACCGAGAGTCTGCACGGTTCCGGTGAGACGACTAAAATCTGACTGTAAATAGTGAATTAACCGAAATATTTCAAAGTCTTCAAATTTGAATATATCATGTAAAGTCGTATTTTACTTAAATAAATGGAATAAAAAAGTGAGGTCACCGAGTTCGTTTGGGAGAAAGCGACCATTTATGTCTCTGAACAGCTGCGTTTTCATAGAAAACCTATAAAGTTCCGAACGCGCGCGCGCTCTTGCGCGCGCTAATCATGCAAAAAATGATGCGCAAAAAGGATCCGCAATGCAATTGAAGGGAATCACCTTAAGTGTCGTGCTATTACTGTGCCAAGGTCAAAGTTAATGCGATCACTTTGATTTGGGATGGAAGTAGAACTATGCCTGAAAGGGCATAAGATATGATCGCAACGGTCTACTCTGATCAAACAGAGACGTAACAAAGGTATACGAAATTCAGTATCGCCGCCCAAAGGCAACGTGCCAAGTCCTAACTTGGAAAAAAGGCTCCAACCTGAATTAATTTCTGCTTAAATAGACAATCGAGGCACATGAAAACGGCAGGTTATTAGGCTTAGTCATTGCGGCGCTAGACGCAGGTAAGCATTGCGGATGGACTTTCAATGATGTGTTCGCAATGTTTAAAAAATGGAAATGTAAAGGAGAAAATAATGGCTCGTGAAAACGTTCGCCTCTATCCCTCGTTTTCATTTGAACTTATTAAATTTGAAATACATGCACATGCGTCAGCGTGCGTTTTTGGGACAATCTGCGATTAACATATGCTTGGGTATTCTTTATGATACAGGAAAGCTCCGGTTTCTATCGATTTGTGTCAAATACGGAACCATTCAGGGATTTGCTCAAGGACTGGCGAGATGACGATATATTTGCCGAGCAGAGACTCAGTGGCTGCAATCCCATGGTACTCCGCAGGGTGACAGATGATTCCTGTGAGTTGAGACTTTATGTATTCGCCAAGAGTGCAAGTATTCTTCATACAGACCTCTCATATTTCCTTCCTACATCAAAAGTAACCGCGAGGAAAGAGAATGAAAGACGTTTATATGCATGCCTCGGTTCGAGATATGGTGATCGAATGAATAGCACGTCGGGTTTCCGGGCTAAGAGGACTGGCCCTTAACCTTTTCTCAAGTTGTTTCACTTCTGTAGCGGTTCATAATAAAACAGAAGTTTTTACTAGGAAATTGCTGGGGGACGATCAGTTTTGATTCCTGTCAGAATTGGTTTAAGACCGAAGAGTTCTCTGTTGACGAAAAGCGAACACTTCCGCTGTTTGCAATTTTTCTCTCGTTGTTCATGATTTTGTGATATCAAGACTTACGCTTCATTCTCTTTTTTTTTCTTTCATTCTAGCTGACGTGGGACTAAATTGGTCAGAGTTGAGTAAAACGCTCGATCCAAATTACAACTGGCAAGCTGCTATCCAGGCCGCTTCAGGCAGCGATGATCCACTGGAAGAGGTTTAGTATATTCTTAAAACCCTCCACATTCAGATTCGTAGATCCAGAGAAGAACAAAGTGTTGCTGATTAAGTTAACTATTGTTGTAACTAACTATTTGTTTTAACGGTTCTTTTTTTGAAAGTACGTTTTCCACACGGCTTGTCAACAAGCCTGAACAGCATCGTGCTAGAGCACCCCCCCCCCCCCTCACCCGCTGCCTACAAAATGCTTACAAAACTCTCCAGCTTTCCGATACAAAAAGGCCTAGGATCGCCCTTGTTATGATCAGATACCGCCTTTACAGCAGACCATACAACTCCCCTAAAAACGACTACGGGGGGAGGCTAGAGAAAAAGGAAGAAGCGTCAAGAACAGCGTCGACATTTTATTACATTTTATCATTTTTGCTCTAGAAAACTTTGAGTAGGAACCGCCTTGTTTACAAAACAAGATGCGTCATGACGTATTCTTTTCTTTTTTTACGTTTAGGCAATAAAGAATGGCAATGTTTACGTTCTCAGATATGAGGTGTTCGACGACATGGTTTCATTTCCAGATACAGAAGACCAGAATCCTGGTCGCACTTTGTGGCCTTCCAAATCACCAGTGGCTCTTTTCGCGATGAAATGGGAAGACGAAGACGGACGACTTCGACCGGCGGCCATTCAGCTTGATTATAAGCCAGGTAAGGCAAGTTGTTGAATTTGACAAACTGTTCCATATGTTCTCATTTTCTCGTATTGTTATAAAAATCCTCTTTAGGCGTTTGGATTTTTTAGGTTAAACACTAGAATGTGGGAAAAAAGAAACATTTTATTGAGGTCCTCGCAAACCGACATTCCCTACTTTGTTGACTCCTATTATTGTTCTAACTGCAGTTTGAAATGAAACATTGTTGCTCCCTTTCTCGATAGACTCTCCTGTCTTCTCGCCTGCTGATGGTGGCTCGTGGATGTTGGCCAAGATGGTTGTCCAGGCAACAGATTATGCGCATAGCCAAATGATAGAACATCTTCTTAAGGTCAGAGGGGTCTATTCGTTTTAACTCTCAGGCAAACACGCAAACTCGAACCCCAAGACGATAACAAGTGGTGGAGAGGTCCTTTGGATTTTGCCGTGTAACAGTATTTTGAAAAGCTTTTACCTTTAGTTGTCTTTATTGTGCTGTACAGAATAACGGGTTATGGCGCTGCTTGACGCCCGTGGCGTCACGTTGGACTTTACAGAAAGCTCGATATTACCAAGAATGCCGAGGTTGCATGTTTCTCAGCTAAACATGTACAAAATGCTAGGAATTAAACAACTGCCTGTTTTTGTGAAGTGGAAAACATGCATTTGTATTCACAAATGGATTGACCCCATGTTAGTGAGTACACCATATCTCTACGAAGGGATTTTCACCAAACCTTAAAATGTAATTATAATGTGCAAGAGATGAGTAGACAGCTACAGGAAACGGCAGACTCTTAATTCTATTCCGTTAATCCCTCCTCACTACTACTACTTCTTTTCTTCTATTTTTCGTCACCTTTTTGCCTTACGGCCTTTACGTTTAACTGACCTTAACGTATTCTTAACGTATTCTTTCTTCTGCAGATCCATCTTTTTGCCGAACCTTTCTGCGTGGTCCTACATCGTCATCTCTCCAATAAGCACCCGCTAAACGAGCTTCTCAAGTATCACTGTAGAGGGCTAATTGCTACAAACACGATCGGTTCTCCATCCCTAGTCAGTCCAAACGGCTACATGGACAAGCTAACGACTATGGGGTATAGAGGAACGGTGTTACTAGTGGATCGTGGCTACAAAACTCTGAGTTGGAAAGATGCAGATTTCCATCTTGATATTAAGGTAAACACGTTTTATACTCAGTAAATGGTTTGAACCCAGGAATAATATCATAAGTCGGGGAAGTATGATCGTGCGGGTGAGTGTAAAGTGTATAGACGAACCGAGCGACAAACAAAGAGCAGTTTATAAAATCAAATGCTGTGACTGTCAGGCCACTTATATTGGTGGAACATAAGACTGTCTGAACCCTGGGCTTGTCACCTTGCTGTGGTGGTGGAGCTTGCGTGTCTCAGTGACCCCAAGAGCTATGCCGGTGGGGACTAAGTCCCTGGTAGGTTCAACCATGCCGGATTGGTCGAGAGGTAGAGACCAGACAAAGGACAGCCCCTGGTCCTTCAGGTTGGGGGTTGGGCGCCAGTCTAATCACCAGACACCATAAAAACCACACGATTACAGAAACCCTGCACATTCAAGACAACTCACCGAATATTGGGGACCCCGTGTCATGCAGTATGACGTTCCAGAACAAAAACCGCGAGGAACCCTGGAACCGAGGACGCCAATAGTGAACACAAGAACCCAGTAGATGATATGGAATTGTACGCGCAAGGGAAAGCAGCCCAAGCGGCTAAGGTAATGAGAAAGACTAGGTTGCAGACAATGGGTAAAAGTGAAAGCAGATGGTGTGGATCGGGAAAGTTCACGCCCAGTGCAGGGAAGACAATAGTATACTCTGGCAGAGACGATGATGTTCACCAACATGTAGTGGTCATCATTTTTTTTTCTTTTTTTTCCCCTTTATTTTACTTCAAGGCACAAACAATTACAAGCACAATTACAATAAAAACAACAACAACAATTTGTTATGATAATTATTACTAGTTACAAATTATAGGAACAGAGTACCCCCCCCCCCCCCCTCACACACACATCTACAAAAAAAAGACAAAGAGTAGCTATAATAAGAGGAGAGGAGTGGCCATCATGCTAAACAAAGACGCAGCGAGAGCGATGATCAACTAGACACTTGTAGATGAGCGAATCATAAAAGCGAGATTCCACTCCAGGTTTGTCAAGTTAACGCTGCTTCACGTTTATGACCCCATAAACGATGCCGAAGAAGAGGTAAAAGATGAGTTCTACGAGAAGCTTCAGACAATAGTTGAAGAGACACCAAGACATGATATGCTGGTGATCACTGGCGATATGAATGCGAAAGTGGGAAGTGATGTCGAGGGCTATGAAAGAGTAACGGGTCGGCATGGAGTTGAAAGCAGGAACGAGAACGGAGTGAGACTGCGATTTTTGCAACATGAATGACCTGGTAATCACAGGCACGCTATTTCCAGACAAGGAGATCCTCAAACAAACATGGATATCCCCCGATGGACGCACTAGCAACCAGATCGACCAGCTGAGATAAAGAGGGCAATAAATAATCTAAGGAACGGAAAACCGTCCGGTGAGGTCCTGGTTACATAGGAACTACTCAAGGCTGACCTTGAATTTACAACTGATAGAGTGAAGGAGCTGATAGATATGAACTGCAGGCTGGAAAAGGTCCCAGCTAAGTGGAAGAGGGGGCTCATTGTTAGG
Organism: Siderastrea siderea; assembly: GCA_964030785.1. Classification (NCBI taxonomy): domain Eukaryota; kingdom Metazoa; phylum Cnidaria; class Anthozoa; order Scleractinia; family Rhizangiidae; genus Siderastrea; species Siderastrea siderea. The sequence goes on along the minus strand of OZ034966.1, from coordinate 55,967,860 downwards.
ATACCAAGAAAAGGGAAACCTAAAGGAGTGCAAGAACTGGCGGGGGGTGACTCTCCTGCCGGTTGTCAGCAAGATATTAGGAAAAATTGTAATTGATCGTATCCGCAGAGGGATTGATTGCAGGCTCCGTAAGGAGCAAGCTGCATTTAGATCAGGGAGGGGGACAATGAAGAAAATTTTCATTCTGCGCAACATCTTGTAGCAAGTGAATGAGTGGCAAGCTCCTCTCTGTATTCATTTTGTAGAGTTTGAGAAGGCTTTTGACTAAGTGCATAGAAACAGCCTATGGGTGGTAATGAAGCAGTATGGTATTAGACAGAAGATCATCAACATTGTCAAACCACTGTATGATGGCTCTGCTGACGAAGGAGCAACCTCAGAATGGTATAAAATCACCACGGGTGTTAAGTATGGCTGCAAAATGTCGGGCTTCCTTTTCCTAGTCATTACAGATTGTATTAATTTGATTGTATAAGCTTTATTTAGTTTTTAATATTCCACTGTATTAGTTTTATTCAGATTTTTACAGTTGGTGTGATATCTCGCTATTTTTACCGACTTAATAAAGTGTAGATGTAGATGTAGATGCAGATGTAGATGATTGGATAATGAGTCATACTGTGAAAGATGACGGAACCGGGCTGACAAGGAAATTTACATCGAAACTTGAGGACCTTAACCTTGCTGATGATGAGGCGTTAATTTCGTCAACACTAAGGGATATGCAGTTAAACACCAACAGACAGAATGCAGCAAGGACAGGTCTTCGGGGAAATGTTGATAAGTGCAAAGTCATGCTCATGATTGCAGGGAATAACGGAGCTATCACAGTGAATGGTGGAGAAGTTCACTTACCCGTGGGCCATAGTATGTAAGCAAGGGGGGGGGGGGAGAAGGACATTAGGGCCAGAATAGAGAGAGCGAGGAGAGCGTTTGTGAAGTTAAACAAAGTGTGGAAGTCTAGCAGTGTAACGAGGAAGACAAACATCAGACTATACAAGACGCTGGTCAAGCCGATTCTACTAGATGGCTGCGAAATGTGGAAAATGAACCAAGGTGATGTTAAGAAAATCGACGTGTTTCAGAATCGATTGTCTAGCAAGGCAAGATTAGCAATAGAGGGTTACTTGAAAGGGCTAACACGGAGATGTTGAGCGACGTGTAAGAAGACGAAGATGGTGATTTCCTGGACACATCCTCAGACAAGAACGCGACAATGACTGTATGACAGCCTTGACATTGGCCCCGGAGGGAAAGAGAAAGAGGGGAAGGCCAAGGACAACGTGGCGACGCACAGTGGAAAAGGAGAGGTCCAGAGCAGGGTGGCAATCCTGGAGCGAGGTGCATACTGCAGCACAAGACAGGAATCGTTGGAGAATGAATGGTGAGGCCTCATGCCCCACGTTGGCTCAAAGTAGTTAGGTAACAAGTAACAGGTAACTGACTGAACACAAGCAGGACGACTGCTCGCAGTCTAACAAACGAGCAACTAGAAATGGTGATATGAACAATCACATTGATGAATCGACTAGGGCTCTGCTAAATGCCTTACCTACAGTACGGCCTACTATCAACGAAACAGTCTGGGAAACTGGTTCACGAAGCTTTGGAACAAACACCACTGAACCGTTGCCAACAACTACCTGCACCTTACAAACGACTAATTGACGACAACAACAAGATATACAAACAAAAGACAGACTAATTTTACTAACAATAAACCGACGGACATTTGTCTAACAAAAGACGGATCGAAACGCACCAATCACGTTTTACAGTCTTCGCAGCCAATAACATCACGGCTTAACTGACACACGACCAGTGACATCGCGAATTCGTCGACCAATCAGGACAACGACCAAAGACCTATAACATCGAACAATTTTCACTTTACTCTGATGATGACTTTCGCTCCGGTTGTCGAAAAGTCCGTCAATGTCACCAAAAACAGTCCTTCTCATACTTCACTCGCCAACTTAAGTTATATAGTTGTATTATTATTATTATACCCTGATTTGAATATTTCCTGTGAACTGCTTTTTTTTCTCTCGAGCTCAGAACTGATCTATTTTGAAGTGAAGATCGCCCTTAAAAGTGTGCGTACAGGGCTGTTAGGAACTGACAATAGCTTTGCATGTTTGTATTTGTTCAATACAGAATCGCGGCCTTGATGACAAGAAACTGCTTCCGTATTTCCCATACCGTGACGACAGTGAGTTGCTATTGTTGACAATCAGGAGAATGGTTGAGGACTACGTGGGCATGTGAGTATTCAAAGCACTTGCACTAGGTTTTAATCTCGCGAAGTTTGACTGTACACTTCTCAGTGACTTTTGCGATTTGGTGACTGCCAAATTGCTCATCAAAGCAGCACTTTCAAAGGCGATTAAGGAATTTATAGGTTAGAGATCACTTGCGATAGGGTTCGAATTGCGAGAAATAACTATTCATGTTTTAAGCAGTTTGGTACTTAGCTCTGTTAGCTCCCAGATAGGTTTAGGATCACTGCTCACCATCATTCTAGAACTTCACTTGTTCTCAACCCGACCTCGACTTCATGTAATTTTCGATGCCGCTTTCAAAGTGTTTCCATTTGGTTTTCATAATGCACCGTTGACATTCCATCACTCACCTTGTAGTTGCGTTTTGCTTCGATTATAATGTTCTTTAGTTTAAATGGCCGCTCTTTATCTTCCTTCTAGGAAGGCAAAGCGTACATAACATGTCCACTGTATTGAGGATCTCCTTGTCAGCTACATTCCTTGACGTTATCTAAGATCTGCAAAGAAAAATTTACTCGCCGTGCCTGGTTTCAAACTAAATAGTTATGGCCGCCGTGCTTTCTCTGTTGCTGCGCCGTTGCTTTGGAACAGTCTTCCACAACATGTTAGGGACGCAGAATCTCTAGACATTTTTAAAAGACAGCTGAAAACAGTTCTTTTTAAGCGCGCTTTTTTAAATTGATAATTTTATTGTAAATAGCGCCTTTGGACCGTTGGGAAAGGGCGCTTTAGAAATGTTATTATTATTATTATTATTATTATTATTATTATTATTATTATTATTATTATTATTGTGATAAACCACAGGTGAAAATTTTGGTTTAGGATTATGGCAGTCAATTCTGAGACTGTCAACTAACGTTGATATTTCAATTTGCTGTTTCAGTTACTATACTCTGAATGCCCACGTTACAGAAGACAAGGAGTTGCAAGCGTTTGTGAACGAGTTGTCCACCGAAGGAACTGGACCAGACGGCGGGCGTGGACAGGTGAATTGTTAAGGTTCAATTTAATACATTTATTTATCAGTTTTTTTATGCCATAGCCCAGGTATTTGACGCCTGATATTTGAGTGTCAAGTCTTGTTATGTCTCCCCACGCAGGTGTAATAATGGCTGCAGCCAATCATGGCTGAAACCTAAGAAAAATGCTAGAGATAAACTCCTCTCCACAGTTCCTTCATCCTTCCTCCCAATTTTTTCTCTCGCCCCAGTTTTTAGGTGGCAAAAAGTGAAAAACGTTTTCTTGCGCGCAGAAAACAAACAACAACAACAACACGGAAACGTCTAGGGATAGACCTGCGATGGACTAACATTCTATCTGGGTGAGGGAGTAGTATTACTCCTCGCCTATCGTTACAAAAACCGGAGATCAGTCCTCGAAGGGCCACTTAGCTCCTAAAGAGGACGATGTTCATACTAAAGAAAAAAAAATAAGATGGATTCTTCATTGTAGTGTACTATTCTATTCCAGAGTGCGGAGGATATGGGAATCCAGACTGGCTTCTTACGTTCGTCACAAACTTACTACTAGTCTTATTTATAATTGATTTTACCTAGACATGTAGACAAACCTTTAGGAAAGTAAAGAAAAGAAACCGATGGACAAAGTGATACAACTATGAAACCTCGTTGATTTAATTTTTCGTTTTAGGAAGTGTTCTTAAATGCCCGACGTGTTTTAAGAAAATGCAATACACGTTTTTGCTTTCTATGTTTGTGTTGGGGCGTTCGGAGGTAAACAACCTCACCTAGAGAATATATGTACCTTAACGAATACGTATAAACCTGATACAACAATTACAACTGTCTTCTGGATCACAAGAAAGATCTCAATTGTTAATTGTTTCACGTTGATTGTCCGATCCACGAACCAGTTTAGTTTTATAGTGAACTATTTTTCAGGTTCTTCTTTAACCATAAATGAGGGTAGCAATTGCCATGTAGGCCAAATCACAAATAAATATATAAATAAATAAATAAATAAATAAATAAATACCCTTAAAGTGTGTTTCAGAGCCAGGGGATCATTCAAAGCAGTGCAAAATGTTTCCCATTCTTTTGTAGGGAGTCAGTTTGCTTTAAGTTATTGATTTTGGGATAGTCGTCTTTGCTTCTGAGCCCCTCAAACATTTCCATTTCTTTCGGCAGGTAAAAGACTTTCCAGCCGCGTTGAATACCAGGAGCGATGTCGTCGACATAGTAACTAAGTTGCTATGGTTACTAAGTGTGAAACATGCTGCAGTTAACTACCCTGTGAGTGACTATGGAGCGTTCACACCTCTCTTGCCGACCAAGATTTACAACGATACCCGAGTACCACCAGGAGAGTTCTCCATCTTCAATTTACCAAACGGAAACATATCTTCAGTAAGTGCGTTCCGATAAACGCATATTTTATAATTAGCCAATGTGGTAGACAACGGTGTGACGTTAAGCGAGCGTGCTTGAAACCGTTACCGCACACTCGTTATTCTGAAACTGTTTGACGATGCTTTGGCGTCATGCCGTTGTTCAATTTAGCCTCCAGTTCACGGTAACTGAACTTGATAGAAGCATCCGACGGATTAAGAATCATAAAACTAACAAATCACAGAATAAAAGGCGAATGATTGAAGGTGAATTGAATTAAAGATGACTTAATCCTTCCAATAAAACGATATACCTTTACGGTGACGAATTTTGATGAGTGAAATTTCAAAGTTTTCACTACGCACTTATTCACTTTTTCCAATTTTTGTTTCTCATAGCAAACGTACTTTTCGCTTGAAAACGGTAAAAAATACAGTAAGTTGATGCAAAACCTCTTCATCGTGCAAACCAAGCATCGACTAAAATAATTCACGTTGAAGTCATGCAAGGCCAAATTTCCCGTGCGCTTGGCTTAGCTATATACCCTCTTTCTTTGTTGGTCGGAATTTTCTAATGACAGAAAATTCTTTCTGGTCGCGCGAAGTGGGAGGTGAGTGAGGATCTGCTAAAGCATTCTTTTTGCAATTCCCGTAAAGCTAGGTAGCTACTTAGTTATTCAGAAAGTAAGCTTGCTGCCGTTGGACAGCTTCTTGGGCTATCTTGGGCTGCCTTTGGTTGACAAGTAGCGGTAAGTACTTAGCCCAAGTTAAATATAACTGGCAGCAACATAGTCACTCAAAATTGTTTCCTTGTTTTGAAACTATTGCATGTATCACCATCTCGTTGGTGGGTTTTTGGGTTCAGAATATTCACGACAACTCTCTTTTGATTCCTCTCTCTGTAGGCGCAGATTGAGGTTGCTATGAACGTTGGAACATATCATTACGACACGTTATTAGACTACTACGAGAAACTATCAAATCCTCTCGCATCACGGATAGTAGGCTTCTACTACTATTATCTCAAGTACGCCATCAGTCCAAGACTCAAGTACAGGAACTACAAGCGATTTAGGGGAGGTTATCTGACGTATCCCTATCTACAGCATGACTGGGTTCCTAACGGCATTCAAACATAGAAAATTAATTTTAAAAAATGCTGCTGCCGTAGAGGTTTAAAAGCTGTTATTAAAGGGACTGTTTCAAGGTGGTTTTGCTGTTTTTCTTTTATTCTGTTACTCTGTTTAAGTGATGAATAGGTACCCTTACTCTTACACAGAACACAGGGTATGAAGTTCATTAACAAGTAAAGATGTTGATATGTTAATTAAGGGACTCGATTTCACAAAGGTAATAACTGTCCCACGGACGGAATCTTGTGGTTGCTGCATAAGCTACCCAGGCTCGGACCCCTTTAGTGTCAAAATATAGGGACTTGTGTATTGAACTTTATCGCTAGTTTAGTCAGGAAACCAAAATGACAATAAACAGCCAATTAAATGTACATACTAGATCATATATTTCCCCTGTGCTTCTTTCCCCTTTCTCAAAGCCTTTCAACTGTATTTCAGCCAGTCTTTAGGTTTCCGAAAATGGTATCCTTTACGTTAGCGCACTCAACAAGCGTCTTCGTGTTACATCAAAATAGAATAACAAAATGTCCCTTTTCGTCTCATCTTAGGGACCGGTCAATAAGTATAAGGGAGGGGGGTGGGGGTAGTGGGCCGGACCATTTGGAAAAGTAGTGGCCCAAAAATGCATAACCCACCCCCTTACGTGGGAATGAATTCTGCTGACCCACCCCAAATAACATGGCCCACCCCCAAGGTGACAACGTCACTTCATCGTGTTGTTTGCCCATATCTTCTTTTAATTAATTATTTAAGTGGATTTCACATTTTAAATATGCACACATAATAATACTGCATGTTAATTAATCATACACAGTAATTCACAATTACAGCTGTAGTGGTTACTATATTAAAATGACCACTTAGATACTAGGCAGCGTGCTGAGAAAACAATTCATTTTTAATACAGAAATATTTATCGATATACAGTTTCGGTAACATTTTAAAGTATCTGATTTATAGGTAAAACAATCAGACGCGAGCACCAATGGCAGGAACTTCTGGCGGGGTCCGGGGGCATGCCCCTCCAGGAAAATTTTGAAATTGGACTTTCTACAGATGTCATTTTCTGTGAATCTGCACCGGATTTAACTACATATGACAGGAATGACCATTCGTCTCCAATTGTATGAGTTACATAAGTGAGCAAAATATGGCTCAACTCTATCCAGCTTTGATAAACAAATACAAGATCATCTGATTTATTTGCACTTCAGAAAATAATGATTTTTTTGTGAAAGTACTGGATTATCAAATTACTGGATGCTACGTCCGGCGTCCGGCCCCCTGGATATAATATCGATATTTATAATAACTTATGTTTGTTGTTAGCCACTCAAAAGTTACAATTGGCTGATGTTCACCACTGCATGTTCTTTTTGAGTTTCTGTCGCAGTTACATTTGTAATATTACTTCAAATACTTACTTCAAGTGACTATGTTTGTGACTCTGGAAGATCCTTAATATATGATAATTCTACTTGAATTTCGACTGACTTGTTTTCAACAAGTAATACTGTAAACTTCCAAAATTCAGCTTGTAGGGTTCTCTTTACTCAAATGGCCTTTTCCTGCAAGTTTCATATAGATTTTGCAAGGACTTCAAAGCCGAAGACTCACAGGAGGCTTTGGAAATTTGCAGCATTTCAATATACAAGGCTTAAAATATGATGACCAGCCCCTTCCTGGGGTTGAAAATAACATGACGCACGCCATTAGGAAGGCTGAAAACATAGTGACCCACCCCCTCTGTGCTCCGGCCCACCCCCTCCTATACGTATTGACCAGTCCCTTAAAAGAACAAATTATTTCATTCGTGTTTCGCGTGTTCTTTTGTTAAAACAATCCTTTCTATGTATCTCTTGAATAGCAATCGCCATTGGACAGCCGGAAACGCAAAAGGGGAATTGAATGCTCCAACACAGAATTCCACTCTCATTCACGTCAGCAAAATCAAACATTGCACCAAACAAGATTATTATGTATTCAAATCCGGAAATCGACTGTTCTCATCGACTATGCTTAACAATCAACACAAGTAATACACGATATACTCTTGACAAAAACAGTTTCTGAGAACGCACCGCTGCTCGCTGTGATCTAACGTTATTTCTTGAATTTTACCGTGACATATTGTACATTACCAAGCGTGAAAGCATTTATAAAAGACACAATTTATCACTCTGAGCAGCAGGAACCCAGACATAGCTAGTTCCCTGATACATCAGCGCCTTAAAATAAGGAAAGTGTCCCCGACATAGCCCGATGATACAGGGAAGTTCGTCTCTTGGGAATACCGAAGTGCTAGCGAACATAAGCGAATCTTATAAGCGAAAATAGCCACAGGAATGTGCAACTCCACTACAGTATCTCGTAGTTACAACCACGAGAAGAAAAAGACAGCAATTGGGTGGTTAAATTGTTATACAGTGGTTTGCCTTTTTTTTCGCTCTTAGTAATCTGTTTAAATAATAAATGAGTACCTTTACCCAAACACCAAATTCTCATAGAAAATAGGAGAAAGATATGAGGAGAGGTCTCCTACCTCATTATCTAATACCTGTCGGAGAGGAGCTTGGAAAAGAAGGCCGAACCTTTCTTTCAAGATGCAATCCAAGTCCCTCCACTGGCATAGACGTTTTATTGTTACTTTCACTGCTCTTGGAATACAGTCATTTTTGGTGCCGCGAATAGGTTTTCTTTTAGAAGTGATGAAATCAGTAATGATGATGATGATGATGACGGTGACGACGACGACAATGATGATGATGATGATGATGATGATGATAATGATGATGATGATGATGATGATGATGATGAGATATGGTTTAATGAAGATTTTGTTCAGGCTTATAGTCCAGTCATTTTGTGACTGGACCTGCAACTAATTGCAACAGAAGCTCCATCTTCGCCGATCATTTAGTATTAGTGCGTAGATCAACATACTAAAAGTCCCAAAGAATCCAAGCACGGGAACATCTCCAAATTTAAACGAATGCTAACTCTTGCTCTGGGCTAACATGAAAACGAGGCTCAAACCGGAAATAGTTGTTAAAATTGCGCTTTTTTTATTGCTAGAATTCATTGAAATTCAAACAAATCCATTTGAAAGCGTCTTTAAACTTTCATTCTTTGTAAGGCGTCACCAAACGCGTGTATAAGCGCATTAAATCCTATTACTTTTGACATCTTGTATGTCTGCACCAAAGAATACTTGAATAAGGCGACAGTTTCATATCTGTGTGGCGTATTCCAACGCAATTTATAACATTCCTCAAACAGTGAAGAGTTATTTTGTCTTTTCATGAGCCCATAATTTTATCTACGTCCCTTCCCATCATCACTATTGTAGTGAAACTGGTGGGTAGAATTTATGTATGCGGTACCTCCGCATTGACCACACGCAGGGGAAAACTTTTTTTTTTGTTATTATGTAAGCTTATTCCTGTTGAGTTTTACCGTGTTTAAATGAAATTGAATTGAATTGGGCGACAGGTACATTTTGCGCTGGCACAATCAGATGGTAAATTGAAACTGGCCACGCGTAGGAGATAAGATAAGATAAGACACTCCGGGACAACCAGTAAACCATCACAGGGAGTACTAGATCATCGCTCACTTTTATCCCCACTGTTCCACTGAACATGTCTTCGATTTCACCTTTTCATTGTTTCACTTCTAGGTACACCCTTAGGCTATGATGCCGAGCTGCTGCCGTTGTTCTGGGGCAGTATCTGTATACTCTAGGTCGCTAGTTTCTCACCAGTATCTTTGGTATCGTAAGCTTTCAAGGTTTTATTCCAGGCTTTCAATAGTAGAGGGATATTAGTGATTTCTCACTTGCTGCCACAATGTCATCCACGGTGCAACTGAGAATGCAAGTCGAACACTTAAGCTTGCTCTCTGAAGTGTAGAGTGTTGGCCTATTTCTTCAACGCTGCAGCTTTGCCAATTCCGTAGAGACGGGAGGTGATGTCCAATCCCAAAATGGCGTAAGGAAATAACTTTGTCCTCCGTCTTCATATTCCAGACGCGTCCTCTAGAGTTTTTAAAATTGTCTCTGGTTTGAAATAGAGGTCACATCCATTCCATCAATAACAAGTACGTCCGTGTGGTCTCCGACATGTACTGTGATCCTTTGCCGAGCAGATTCTACGGCTGTCGTCACAATAAGAACATCAGTGTCACCTTTGGCTTGGTATATTTGACAGTTTACATGGTTTATATTCTGTAGAAACTGTCTTAGCATATTTATGAAACATTGTTTGTTCTTGGAAGTAGAGAGGAAGTCATTCTTCTTTAGGACCTTTTAGGGTAACTTTCGTGCCCCCTTAAAAGGTTAAAGTTGCGCCGGCTCTTCTTGCGGCTCTCCTCTGTTGCGTCATGTAATTCTTTGTGGATGTCTCGTCATAGCCATGATGAAAAATAACTGTCGGATTCCGATATTTCCAAGCCACATAGCTGCGGTATTTACCACAAACATCCTGATATGTTGCGGAACTTCGAGGCTACTAGATGTGGAGTAGAGCTACGCCGTCTACAATGCATGCTGAACATCGCCTTCTGGAATTGATGTGGCATCGGGTGAAAGGTTCGCCCGCAGGGCGAAGGCAAGGGCTGGTTTTTGTAGTTTCCGCAGCGTCAGAGGAGAATCAAACAGGGCCCGCGTCGGGACTGCAGAGTTCATAGCGAAACAACCCTCCAGATCATCGGAGCTGTTGTAAGCAATGAAAGGTCGCTACAAGAGGAGTTGCGGATGTACCTGCACGTTGTCGCTTTCAATCTTGACAGACTTTAAAGCAACTGAAGACTGACAGCTTGCTCACTCCCCTTGCTCACTCCAGACATTGAAGATAATATCCTCTTTTCAGTAGCTCTAATTCGACCAACACTGACAGCATTGTCAGCCTTTACACCGGTCATGATATTTCTGAGGTTAGGGTCGGAAGCAAAATTAATTGATTTCTGTCAGCCAAAGTCGAGAGAATAACGAGTGTGTCCTTCATATTGCGCTTCTGTTTGGCTTTTTTCATGTCCTTGTTCTGCTCACCCGAGTTGTATTACACTTCGGTGTACTCTTGAAACACCCGGTTTGTCTCAGCACAGGCTAGCATTGATAACAGCCAGATAAATTGCAGTTCAGTTATGTCCCTTCCTCTTGTTAGGCCTTCACTTGTCTCCAGGCTTCGCATCAGCACTTGTTTAATCACAAGTTCCGGTGAAAAAATGCTGTCCACAGGCGATCACTTCCCCTTACTACATGTAAGACCAATACAAAGTCTCGATAGGCATCAGTAATTAAAACCAATTCAACCAGCAAGTTTCAAGACAAAAGAAAAGGAAACACTCCACACACACGCACACAGCAACTAACCGTGGATAGGAAAATTTTACGCAGCCGGGCCCACGAGCAGGATACTGCTTTTATTCCCCCAAAATATTATCCCGTTTTATTGTAAAACACATAGCATATGAACTTTTAACATAAAAGTTGTATATGGTTAAATTTTATTGTATTTTATGAAGATAAAGACATTTTCTTTCCGTCAGCCTCGTTCCCATGCTGCAGTAAACTGGACTCAGAGCCTCTCAATAAATCCCATTTTTTGGTAGCTTCCCCTGTTGGGATTTTTTGGGACTTTTGATATGTTATTAAGGATAGTTTTCTCAGTCTAAAAACCATTGAGACACCTTCTGTTGCAATTAGTTGCAGGTTAACCGATTTTTCCCCACAAAATGACTGGACTATTATACCTATATATTGCTATGCTAACAATTTCTCAGTTATTTATTCCATTCAGAACACTTCACCTTATAACCGTTGCCTACGGATGACCCAAGCTTGCTACAAATAATGAACGAGTTTGAAATCAGAATAGCCTACCTCGCTTTTACTGTGAATTCTCTTACAGTTAACTTTGCTTCCTTTGTGGTTTTTGTGCCGATTTCAATCAGTATAAGCTGTAGTTCTTCTCTTTTTTCTCTCTTAAACGAAAGAGTTGGAAATGGAGGAAATAAAATTCGTTGAAATCACTCCAATTGGAACGGAATCACCCATGAAAGCACGAATACTCAAAAGCTCAAAAGGTTGCCCATTTTTGTTTCTAACTCAATCGTGTTTATGGAACTATTAAAACCCATTCTTTATCCCATTTTCCAAATTCTTGTATTTTGACTGTTGTCACGATGTTGAACGGGTTGGCCAAACGGATTCAACATCTCGATTTAACTTCGTTCGACAGCGTTGAATTATAGCGAAGCTCGCCAGCGGAGCACCATTGCTAAGCAAAATTGGCAACCTATCGATCGGAGAAATTTTGGTTGTGACGTCAGCATACGTCCGTACGCCGTACAGACTCTGGGGGAGGGGGAGGGGAGTTGCAAGACGACCCGACGGGGGGGGGGGACGAATGCCATCTTTTCTTGGCGGGAAACCGCGCGGTCCTTTTGGGCAACCGGTGTTTTTCTTGGCGGGAAATCGCAAGACTACCGTCGCTTTTGAAAAAGAGGTTTTTTATAAAAGCTTAGCTTGTTTAGCAAAACGATTCAGTTCGACAGAAGTGAAGTTTAGAACTTGAGAAAAAATATCAAATATCTTTAAATGGAAAGATAAAGTTCAAAAGAATACTCAGTTGTCTTTTTGTTGGAAGGCAAAAAGTTCAAGTTACTGAATTTGCCTTCGACGACTTCATCTTTGTTGACGGCTCTCCTGCGAGCTCGGTCGGCACAACGTTTGAGTTCGCAGTAATTCGCAGCGGGTCCGACCCCAGATATAGCAGAGCTAGTGCCTTCTGGTTTTTCCGTCCACAACCATGGTTTTTGCGGCAGTCCGAACACATTTTCCTAGAAAAGCACCCAAATGTTTAGTCGATCGAACTGCGATCCATAAACAGCAGTTTTAAAAGTATGATAATGAACACACCTTTATGCGTAGTGTCGGGTTGGTCGACTGGTTAAAATTTTTCCCTGGTATTCGGGCAGCTGGGGCTCAAACCCGGGAGGGAGGAAAGTTGTTCTTTTTTTTTTCATTCTTCTTCTTTTCCTTTCTTTCTTTATTTTGGGAGTTACTTTAAACATAAATAAGGTCCAGCAATAAAAAGAAAAAAGTGGGCTCCGCTTTTAGGCTTGGCTAAATTTAGATATTACTTGTTGGCGTTGGGCCACGCCGTTAAATGATGTTGAATGGTATTGAAATACGCAAAATAGAGTTCTCTAAGTTAAGGTCAGTTAATGTTCAACTGAATGATTAATTGCAAGACTGAAAATCCAAGTCACTGAAAAAAATTCAGTTGCTTAGGTGGGACTTGAACCCACGCCTTCGGGTTGCTAGACCACTACTTAATCTGTCGCAGGTATTAAATTCCTGTGCACATGTAAGATCAAATTGGGATTCATCCACGAGTTTTTCCCATCGTGGGTTTGTAGCTCAGATGGTAGAACAGCGGTCTAGTAACCTGAAGGTCGTTGGTTCGAGTCCCACCTAAGCCACCGATTTTTTCTTTTTTTTTCAGTGGCTTAGGAACGAGTGAGTGTATGAGTGTTTATGAGTGCTGCATGAGTGCTTAACTTAGCATTACTAGGGTTCAACATTATTGAGCGCGCTCACTCACAGCTAAGCTAGTTACGTTATAAAGCAAAATATTTCTGAAAGGTGTGAAAGTTTTTCATTCCGTCCCGATTTCCAGCACTTTGGGAAAGTTGCTACCCGTCATCTCTTTTCGCCGCTTCTTGTACATTTCCAGCCTCTTTGCGTAGGATTCTCGCCGCCTCCCCAACCTCCTGCTTACTAGCATAAAGCCAAGAAACTGATCTGAATTTTACTTTTATAGCCTCGATTTCCGCCGCTTTAACTCTGGTCCGCCTTCTCTACCCCCTCCCCCACCCCATCAAAGGGGGGTGGGGTTGACGAGGGCTCATTTTCCGAAAAAAAGCCTGGTAATCGAGCCTGCGAATTTTACATTTTTGAGGAAACGACATGTTGCCTTATATTCAAGGTATTTTAATACTCAATGTATGGATTGCGGAAAGACGTTTTTGGCTTCTGTCTGGCAGCCAAACTCCAGGTTTTGAGGTCACTTTCGCCAAAACCTCGTCGGGTGAGAATGTTTGTACAAATCGCCCTAATTTCTGATAGAAGATGACATAAAATGAATATTCCGTCAACATTTTGAAGATGTTTAGAGGCCGTTCAAGTCGAATCAAAAATCACCAAAAAGCTGATGGTAGCCTAGCAGTCTTGAGAAGGATTAATTTGAAAAATGCATGCATTTGATAACGGGATCGATCAAATGATCCAAGGATTCAGATAGCGTAAGTCATTTAATGCGGCTTATGTGTAGAAACAGCGGCAGATAGAATAACAAACATGACCCTAAACTAGAAGCTTTGTCTACGACCAGAAGTATAAACGCTATAGAAGAAATTACTTGTCGAGTTCTACTCATCTTCAGCAATATCTAATCACTTGGAAAATCTGAGGATCTCTTGCCCTCGAAACAACCTTCAGACCACGCACAATCAAGGTAAGAACAGCCATGGTCCTGAAAAAGAAAAATCTCTTTGCGTGCAGTTGTAATGCAACAATTCAAGAAGCTGCACTAAAATAGCCTGAAAATGCTTTTCCCTGTTGTTAATTCCCAAGCCGTCCAAGAATACAACAAAACTTGTAAACTGCGTTTTGCAAAACACTTTTGGAGTAGACTTTCAATCATAAATGGCAAAAAGAGTTTGGCACTGCGGGAAAGCCAATAGGTTTCATGTGTGACACTTAAGGATTTAATCTAAAGACTCAAATAGAATAAATCCATGTTGTAAAGCGTACTAAAAGGAAACATAATGATCAATAGCTCTGATTTGAATGGTTAAATTTTCGAATTTCAAGGTTAGAACCGTTCGAACATCCTTCAAAAGCATAGTAAACCACCATAGGAAAGTACTACTCCGTAGCTCTTGTTTCATTGGCGGCATTTCTGGATTACATCTACAGATTAAAAAATTAGAACCACTTTTTCGAAACTCGACTATTACTGGAAGATATTGCTCAATAGCTCTCATTTAAATTGGCCACACACATCAAAGACTTGTTGTTGGCTCAAGCTGTGACTCAACTGAGGAATGCTTTTTCCATAATACGTCTCGATTGCTGATTAATTATGGTCGCCCGATGTTCGACTTTATTTACTAAATCGCCACTTCAACATTTTTTTAGGTTTTTGGCTTGATTTGTTTTAATAGTCGACCGCAGAGGGAAAACATTTAAGTGTCTCAGACCTTGAAGAATTTTATCCCTCTGCGTTGGTCGTATTTGCTGACCTTTGTAAACAAAACGTTAAAAAAGACCAACAAGTACGATTATCAATTCAAGATATGATTACACTTTTTCTGTATTGTTGCTAAGGTTACTCACTGTCCCAAGTTCTGTCAACTGATTTATCGAATTTTCATTATTGCTAAGCCAAATTTAATTTTCATTTAGCAAATTAGCAAATACTAATTTGCTCTCGTTTGAGCACATATTAATTGAATCAATGTAGGGCTTCTGACTATGATTCTATTTATTTAACCTTTAAATCACATCAAGAGTGTCAAATATAAGATGTTTTCACAAATTTGATAACGCACCTATCAAAAAATGTTAAGCAGCTATAAGAAGGGGGAAAAATTTTATTAAACTGCCATGCAAGATGTAAACGTCAGTAAATAAGACGTTTTCCAAGGGGAAATAGCATGTGAATATTAATTAACAAATAAAAAAGCCAAAACCGTGCTTTGTTCTGAGATAAACACGCAAGCAAGTGATGAGAGCAGGAAAGAAGTGTAGGGTGAACACGAGCCGCAGGCTTGTGCTTCGGCCTACTGTGTTCTCGTCACTTCCTTGCGTGCTTTATCACAGAACAAAGCATGGTTTTCGCTTTTTTATTTGTTTTATAATATACTTTGCTCACATCTGTAAAGATTTTGGCTTTAATTTGCATAAAAACGAGTTTTATACATAGCTTGCAAGCGCGCGCAAAAAAGGTTTTCAGCTTGCCAGCGCGTAGAATGGCGTCACGGGTTACTCCGTGCATCTGTCCTCTGATAAAGCACGCTGTTTCAACCAATCAGAGCGCGTGTTATATCGAAACTTTTTTATTATTAGCTTTATTACATACACTGGAGTGCTTTAGAGGAATTTTCGCCACAAAGAAAAATTGTAATGAGCACATGTAAAATTGCGGTATCTTCACGTGTAAGGCCCCGGACAAAATGATACAACATCTCCGTTCAACAACGTTCGACGTTGTTGAATTCAACATGTTATGGCAATCGAATTCCGTTCAACGCCAAGCAAACATCATTCGCTATAATCTGACAGCATTACACACGGTGGCCAAACCTTTGTAACATGTTGAATTTAACAATGTTGGACGTTGTTGGATATAAATATTGAATGAGAATCTATTCCAGGAGCTGATCCAGTCTGACACAAGAAAACAAATTAAAACTGTGTTGGATCTAACTGAAATTGTTTGCTCGAATTTATCTCAAATACTTTCATCCTTTGCATTGAGGCTTGTTGTTAATCGCTTTTTTAACTAGAATTGCTTTTAAGCAATATTGTGGGCTTAAATTTGTTATTATATATTCGCTGACCTTAGTCGTGAGATATGAAGAAATTCCAGTTCTCATTTTTCTCATACCGTGTAGCACTAAATTATTGCGGGAGTTTAATTTTGCAAATGGGCGAATTTTTGTGTTTTGCGGGAACTAATTTTTGCGATTGGGAAAAACTGGTTTTTCTTGCTGGGAATTAATTTTTGTGATTTTCAGGAATTTGCCTTCTATTTGGAATCATAACATCCTCGTTTTTTGAGTGCAAATAACTGAATCGAATACAGGTGAACAACATGCAGACGCGTAACATGTTTATCAGTTAATCAATGGAGTACCTTCAAACGATCCTTTTCTTTGGAGCTTTTAACAGCTAAATACTTGTAAAGTACCCACTGCAATTTCGTCGTTTTATTTCTGAATGTTTTGTTTCTAACTTCGTTTTGTTTGTGAACGAAAGAGACGGCTTAAGTAAAGTTTAAAAGGCGATGTTTGTACATAATTTCGACAATGGAGTAAATTCTTGCGGATAAAATTTTTGCCGGATTTTTTTTTCGCCGGAACTTTTTTTTGCAGATCATGAAAAAAACCGCAAAAATCGCAAAAATTAGAACCCGCAAAAATTTAGTGCCACACTGTATACTATATGTATATGCCACGGTTTCTAATCAACTTGTATCAATTTGTTATTAGCAATTTTCTCAACTTCAATATCCAATATTTTCGCTTCCCAAGCCTAATTCCTTTTTCTAAACATCTGAGCAAATAATTCATCAATAAAAGCAAGCAAGTTAGGATTAATAACGTGCTGCTAGTTCGTTCTATTTATTTAACCCGTTGACTTCTGTCATAGCGCCAAAAGTTGAAATTTGACAAAAAAGGTTAAATGTTGAGTCGGGAAGAAAATAAAATCAGGAAAAGAAAATGTTAAAAGACTCCTGACAGTCGTTATTATTTGAATGGTCTCTTTTTTAAAAAAAAAGGGGGGGGGGGGATTTCCGTCCAGGCCAGTTCCACAGACTCAAACTGAAAGCAAAATTCCAGAGTTCGGTTAATTGTTAGGGACAGTATTTACGGTTCAGACACCGTGAACTCGTCGAAAACTCGGATGACGGCTGTAATTTATTGTTAAGATCACTAGAAAAACATAAAGGAAGTTCCAAAGAGACACAAACAGCGGATCAGCAAAACCACTTAAGGATTAAATAGAACTGCGAAAAGTTCAACTTTAATTTTAACATTTTCCGCGTTACGGCGGGCAGAACTTATATTCGGCAGTAAGTTCGCCGCTGCAATTTTCCCTTTCGTATACGGTCGTTGCTATTTTTAAGACACTTAGAAAATTTTTGAACTGTTATTGAAAGATTTTCAACTAAAAAGAAAGACACTCACAACCCAGAATCGAACCCGGTTCTTTCGTATGCTAATCTTTCTCGCCACAATTCCGAAAAAATTTACATGTAAGTATATATTATAATTAGCTGTCTTTGATAACTGATACATCTATAATAGGTGACCCTAGCCCTTTCCCGAATTTGAAACGTAAATTTAACTTGAGCTTAAACCTCTTTTTTCCTAAGACTATTTAGAAATGTCTCTGTTACCTCACTGTAATTTAATCCAGAGCATTACTAAAGATGGCATCGACCGTCAAAAATGGCGCCGCTAGTTCGTTCTATTTATTTAACTTTTTGACTTCTGTAATAGCACCAAAACTTGAAATTTGACAAAAAAAGTTTAAATGTTGAGTTGGAAGAAAATAAAATCAACAAAAGAAAATGCTAAAAGACTCTTTACAGTTGCTTTTATTTGAATGGTCTCCTTTAAAAAAAAAGGGATTTCTTCCAGTTGCACAAAGTCAAACTGAAAGCAAAATTCCACTAGTTCGGTTAATTGTTAGGGAAAGTGTTTACGGTTCAGACACCGTGAACTCGTCGAAAAATCGGATGAAAGCTGTAATTTATTGCTAAGATCACTAGAAAAACATAAAGGAAATTCCAAAGAGCCACAAACAACAGATCAGCAAAACCATTTAAGGATTAAATAAAACTGCGAAAAGTTAAAATTTATTTTTAACATTTCCCATAACTCATATTCGGCAGTTTTTTCAAGCAAATTCATTCATCAAGTGGTTAGATTTATAACGAACGTTTAATTCCTTTTTTACTTTCAGAGGTCGTAATTGCATGTTACAGAGATACTTTAAATTTCTAACACGACTCTCTGAAAAGAAAAAACAAAATTTTTTTCAGTTCTTGATTTCGTATTTTATGTTAAAACAGAAAAGACTCTTCTGGAACGAAGAGACAAAAGCGTTTTCATTTGCAACAATGTCAAATCTGGATTGAAGACAAGAATCCCACAGAAAATACGTGATTGTCTGGTGGTCTCTTTAATCTAAATTCTGCAATTGTTATTAAACTACGCATGGAATTATGACGGATACATGAGCTAATCCAAATGATTCAGACACACGCCCACAAGAAATAAGTTTAACCACAAACTAACGCACAAAAGCTTTGAAAGAGGGGCTTCAAGATTCAGTTTGTTGAAGTCGTGTTCTAGTTCACGGTCGTCAATAGCTAACAGAGTGAGAAAATCTGACGTCTAGATCTTTTGCGCTTGAAAAGAAGCTCAGGACCAAGTACACTTGAGGTAAGAACCACATATCAACCTTTTGACTGTACTCATTCTTCAAAGTGTCGGAAATTGTTCATTCGAATTGGCTACACCATGGAATTTCATCCACAGACTTTGAACTTAGAACCACCACAGAAGGCCATAAACAGCAGGCATGTAGTAATTCCAGGAACACCGGAACACCGGAACACCGGAACACCGGAACACGGAATACCGGAACACCCCCGGAACACCCGGAACAGTGTGAAAAACCCGGAACACCCCGGAACACCCCGGAACACCTTCTAGAAAACCCGGAATACCCCGGAACACGTAAAAAATACCCAGAATACCTCTCGAAAACCCAAAATACCCAGTGCTCCATGATATTGTTTTTAATAATTGTTTAATGCCGTTTCAATAAACACAACAATCACATAGCAATGGAGGTAACAGTTTTTACACTCAAATAATTTAGCTCAGCTTTTTATGCGCTCTACAGTCCTCTGCCCCCCATTCCACCCCCCCCCCCCCCCCTCACAAAAAAAGAAAGAAATGGAACCGTCTAATATGACAGAAAGTGAAAAGCTGTCCGTGAATTCACAATTCCATTCAGGGCCATCGGGCATGATTTTGCATGGGTTGGTGCTAGGTTTAAAAATATCAAGTTGTTGAAGTCCACATGCACATCTACAGTACATTTTGAGAGTCATTTAACCCCTCACTCACCAATAAGACGGACTTTCGTGGTCCGTTGGGGGATGCGGACGGATTCTCCCCCTCCGCCCCCCCCGCCACACACACACACACACACACACACACATACACACACATTGCCTACGGCCCTGCCGTTGAGAATTAAATGATATTAAACGTCAGATTAAGCACATTTTTTTTCGTGTTTCCAAATTCCGCATTGCAACTATAGACCTCTACGTGCCTTCTGCTATTTGTTTTCTCATTCATGCCAACTGAAAGCAGTGACAGTCCACCTCGCCTGGCACAGCCTCGCTCTAAAGCATAATAAAAGCCGAGGCCTTGTCACCGGAGGTCCTTTTCTCTATTCAACAGTGAATGTGCTCAATGTGCAGCGAGTCTCGTTTGGTTTAACGTGCTGGTTTCGTTTTTGACGGCGTTTTCTGAATTACTTAAGGTGAGCAAGTATTGCAATCAGTTTAATTTTCTTGCATAATAAGTTTATATAAGCTTATCATAAGTTGATTTAAAAATTTTGATTCATTCATTTGTTGAGTAGATGGCGCCGTGGGCCTAATTTCATTCAGCAATCAGTTTTTGCTATATTCTGCTTAGCCTAAAACAACTCACTTCCGACAAAAGAGCAAAACATTTAGGTCAAAAAAGCTTCTGTTATAATGTAACTAGTGACCTGGATAACGTCCTGTCAAAAAACTAACGTATTGGTAGACTTTGCTGGTTCTAACAAACGCTGCATGTAAGTTGTAGGGTGCAGCCATATTCACGCATAATTTAGCCGTCAAAACTCCGATCAAAGTAAATGATGAGAGCTTTTGAAGCTTGCATTGTTTAAGTAAATTTTTAGCTTAAGTAGCCGCTGCGTTTTAAAATGACGCGCTGTTCAATAATTTGCTTTCGTATGTATTAGATCATGAATAACGCTTTATTTTTTCAAATACAAACGTAAGGAGTGTCTTTTAGCAAGAACGAAGGAATGTCTGCCGCCCAGACATTCTCGTAACCTGTTTAATCTCGTAATCTTTTCTGCAAAACTAGTGCGCTGTTCTCTGACAAGAGTGTCAGGTTTTTTTTTCAAGGGGTATTTAACCAATATTTTTTATTGAGCATAGAATCCAATGGTAAGCTTGATTAGTATTTCCGCCCACTGATAAGAAACTTAACTGGGGACACATTGCATTAAAACAGATGGAGCACTGGGTATTTTGGGGGTGTTTTGGGTTTTCTAGAGGTATTCTGGGTATTTTTGTACGTGTTCCGGGGTGTTCCGGGTTTTCTAGAAGGTGTTCCGGGGTGTTCCGGGGTGTTCCGGGTTTTTCACACTGTTCCGGGTGTTCCGGGGTGTTCCGGTGTTCCGTGTTCCGGTCTTCCTGGAATTACTACATGTCCAAACAGCACTACATCATGCACAGACTCAAAAGTAGCACCTATTTGCATGAACTGATTGATTCTAGAAGTAAAAATGAGGAGATACTGCTAAGCCCCAAGTAGAACTACACCTTAACTACTTCGCAAAACAAAAAAAACCAAACAAACAAACAAAACAAAAAAGAAAGAGGCGCGCCCTCAAGCCGGTCACGTCCGCAGACCCGCAGACGAGACGGTGTCTTTTAACTTCTGTTTTTGTTGTTGTTGCTTTTGTTTTTTGCTACAATATATCAAAATTTGTTTCACGGATATCTTGCTCGGCCAGCAAACGTAACCCGCGAATGCATTCGAGTCAGAAACTAGGAAGATCGTGTTTGACAAACAGACCGAAAATTGAATTAAGCATAAAGATATACTGAGCATGCTCTGATCTGATTAACTGGAGTTAATTGTACTCAACGCAACGTCGTAAGAAACGTGGTGGTACTTCAATTTGTTCGAGGATATACGTCATGAAAGTCACGCTTTCCTTAAGAAATTTTTTTCAGTTTCAGTTGTGCATCTTCTGATTTCAGAACTTGTATAGGTGAAGCTAAAAAGTCGGATTTTCAAGTCAAATTATGGCATCGCACGTGCAACGTCGTTGTTGCTTTTAATTATCGCGAGCTTTTAAGCGTTATGCAATACGTTTAAACAATAATCCCACTCAGATTCCAGAGATTCTTGCTACTCTTAGTCTTCTTAAAATGCTTTCTCCGGTAGACACAAAGTATAGTTTTGTTTTAAAGGGCCTACGTCACGAGGATTTTGCTATTTTAGGTCAATTCTGTGCTAAATCATTACTTAGTGCCTTTACTCATACACAAAATGCTCCTATAAAACTATGAGGAAGATATTAAATGAATTTTGTCAGGGAGAGCTAACCAAAATAAATTTTTTGGTGATTTTTGAAGACGTAGCATCAAAACTTGAAAAAATTGGCCCAATTTTTTCAAGTTTCAATCCATTTCCATCCTTGCCATCGGTAGCAACAGATGACAGGAAACAGTTTCAGTGGCGTAAGACAGTCTTTAGTAACAAAGCTAGACCATTATTTTTGGAATTCAATTGATGCGAAGACACTTTTTTGCTTTTTAAAAAGATACTAAAACGGTGTGACATAGCCCCTTTAAGGAGTTGTGTCACGAAATTTAGCCGCCAAATTCAATCCCTAGGATCTGGCCTCCAAATTAATTTTAAGCGAAACATTAAAATAACCACTTAAAACACTGACTAAAGGATTAAATAACACAGCAAGTACAAAAGAAGGCACGGATGGACCAAATTAAAGAAGATAAACACGTATTGGAATTGGGATTTTTGAAAAACTGTTAGGCTGAACAGTTTTCAAAGTTCATCTCTGTTTTTTGCAAATTTAAATATAACGCTTGGGATACATAGTTGTTTGTCACGAAGCTGTGATTTTGTCATTTACATGTAATTTCTCCGCTAACGTTAAGTTCCATATCAAATAAGGGCGAGTAATTGGAAAAACTAAACAAATTTGACTGGACTGCCGCGACACAGCCCCTTTAACTCCAGCTGGATTTGTTTCCTCAACAGATGCCCACGAAGACCTGCAGATCGCACATGTCAGTCTGGATTCTATTAAGCGTCATTGCCGTAGCTACAGGTAAGGTAGGAATGATCAAAAACAAAATATGAACGAGTTTCCTTAAATATCTACATGAGAGTCGTCCTTAATAGATTCTATTTTAGTGGCCGCGGCTTCCATCCCAGCAGCAACTTCAGTTATTACGGTTACGGCAGACGAGCTTCAGATTCGCTCCTGTCCCAACTTGCGTTAGGCCAAAAGCGAAAAACGCTTCCCACATGCACAAAAACCTACAGAAACACTTGCTACGCAGAACAGATTGAGACATGCCCGAAGAAAGTGTACTGCCTTGGTGGTTGGACGTGTATTCGACGTTACTACGCCCCGTCAATCAGAAAGCCCATTCTAAGGCGAACGGTTTTTCCAAGGACTGCATTTGATGGCAAACGTCTCTTTCTTCTCCCCTACCCCCCGCTCCCCCCGCCCTTGGGCTTCCCCTTCCTTCGCCTCCCCTTCCCTCCTATCCCAGGCTTTTTTGCCCTTGCTCCGACTTTCGGGCGACGAAAAAGCAACAAATGCTTTCAACGTGCAGAAATCTCATAGATTCGCTTACTACGCAAACTTAAGTGTCATTGGATGGTGACGTTAATTAAAGGAAAGGATTTTTTTTTTCAAATTGGCTCTTTGTTTCGTTAAATCTGATTAACCCACCAAAATTTACCAAAAACAGTCTCAGACGAGTAAAATTTGCCATGATAGGCGGTTTTAGTTAAACAGTTGGCTTGTGATTGGTTCAATTATCGATGTTTTCTCTGTTAAAGAACAACCGCGCGCGCGACGTTTTTAAAAAGGGAAAATTTGCTTTATTTACTGTTATCGTTATTATTACCATGTTTTTGGTTATGTGGCCTAAATATTGTCGTTTTTTCTTGTGCTTTTCTGACTATTTAAAATTTGTGATTAAGCGAAGTAGACCATTTGAAAGCTTGGCCTTGTGTTCTAAAAGTGATGTGAGTTTAACCCTATTTAGCCTGGGGGAGGGAGCACATTGTGCCCGCGCAGAATTTAAGGAATTATAACTTTTGAACAGCTGGACGAATAATCACCAAATCTCTTGAATTTTCCTAACATTTATCAGAGAAAATTTTCCTGCCTCATTGATATGTCTCTGATGATTGACGTTTCCATAGCAACCGTCTACTCAGAAGTGTATTTTGACTATTTTTCTGTGTTTTCAGTGCTTTTTTTCAACTTTTTCACCTTCGTTGGTCAGAAGAAGAGAACCCTTTACTTTTGTGCACGTGTGCTTGTTTTGATTAAGTATGTTTCTTAGAACAAATTCACATATTTTTCGATGTCGTCATTGTCAGCTGTATGACTGCAGGCTCGGAATTCAAGATGGCGGCCTCAAAATTCAAACTAGCTGGTTTGTAAAGTCAAGACACGTCAAAATTGACACGTCATTAATCCAATCTGTTAAGCTAATGACGTGTTACAAATGTACCAAGTTTCATTACAAGAGCGTTAATACTTTTCGAGAGCTATAGGGGGAGACACTTTGTGCAACCCCCCCCCCCCTCTCCCCCATCCCCCCTCAGGCTCAGAAACTCAAAGAAAGCCCAGGAAAAATAGGGTTAATGGAAAGGTGTAGTTTTAGTATCACTGAACCTAAACTCTCTTTTAAATTAAGCTAAACGGCAACCACCAATGATTACAAAGTTTTCACCGAAGAATTTGATCAACCCAGATGAAGTCAAGTATAGAAAGCCCAATGGCTTTAGTCTACCCTGCGAAGCGTTAGGATCAAATCTAACGTGGACCTGGGAACACAATGGAGAGCCAATAACAGCGTTCTATGGATATCCTTTTTCACTGAGTCAGGATGGCACTTTGACAGGAAATTATTTGAGAGCAGAACATAGCGGAACCTATCAGTGCTTTGTAAAGGACGAAGTAACTGGCATCACAGTGTTTAGCAGAAAGCTACAAGTTGCGGTAACAGGTAAGTATTCGCTAATGTCAATGAAAAATCCTAAATTTCATCTTGCTTAATACTAAAAGACAAGAAGAACTACAGGGTTTTTTCAAGGAGGCTCGCAACAGTTTTTTTGGCCTTGGAGTGTATCTTTTGAAGTCAAAATTTCGCATAGAAGATAAACTTCGATTTCCTTGAAACTACACCACCTTTTCAACATATGATCACTGTTTATTTTCTCACTGGTTTCCTAGCAACAACTATCACCATAGCAACGGTAACGGACAACCCCACATTTTGAATAATGTCGAATATCTCGAAAACTAGTCAGACACTTTATGACGAAACTTGAACTATTTGAACTACTCAACCTACACAACTTGGATGCGAAATTAGGGAAAAATCTGTGAGAGCGTTTTCTTGTAAATCATCATTCATTTTTTACGGGCTGATTTTGGTCATTCCTGCAATTTTCTCCAATATTTCAAGAAAGATAAAACTTAACACTTTCTCTTTTCAGTTGAAGGAGCTTTTATGATATCAAAACATTCTTAATGTACATTGAGCTTTCTAGGTGGCTGCGATTTTAAGATAATTATATTTAAAAACTGCTAAAATGCAGCAGAAATCAGCCAAAAAGAGGGTAATTTGCATAAATAGAAATATTTCTAAACTGCCCTTACAGATTTTTTCTCTTAAATTGATTGCCGGTAGAATAATAATTCTTTTTGATGTTCCAGTGAGTTTTACGCTGAATACACATTTCTGTTATTAGATAAGAAGGCTGAATCTCGGTCAAGTTTCAGTCGTTATTACTTTCAACGAGCAACAGTTTTATTTTGTTTTTCCTGGTCTATTTCACGGTTATTCACGTGCAATGAATATTTATACACGCTGCGCTTGTGTCCTCTCGTGCATTTATAATTCCTTCTGAACTTCTTCCTGGAGACTCTTTTCCATTACTCTTTAAGTGTCATTGTCTGAGAAAGTGTTCCAGAGGTTGGAAATGGGGGTCAACCGATTTCAATGAAACTTGCTGCAGAAGTTAGCCTTGATGAGATATTCCAAAAGCCAATTTGGTTTTGTTTTCTAACTTTTGGTTGAAAAGTTTCAGGGGAGGTCCCATTTGGGGCCTTCAATTCACTGAAAATCTTGTTTTTTAAGGAGTAGGTTTAGAGTTCAATAAAAACAAAACTAAAAATCCTTTGGACTCATTAATGGTATGGTGTGTTTCCACTATAAATACTCTTTCAGTTCATATGTAGGGATTTGGCATAGAGGGATCTGGTAGTCTGGGGTCTGGCACTAGTTTTGGCCAGATTTTGAAGTGAAAACCTCTACCCAAATTTGCCAAAGTTCACACCTTTATATTTTTTAACTGCCAAACTAGCTAAAATTGATTCTTCTATCAGGAGTTACCCCAATGTAAGTAGAATCCAAATCAATTGAGAAAAATTTGGCCCATTTATTTTTTAGGGGCTTTTAAGGCCCACTTGCAGTCACACCATCACATAACTCACATATTGTCAAAAGTAATAATTTAACAGCCATCATAGCTTTATTCGTGTTTAAACACTTCAACTTGATTGTGTCAAGCCTATTTTATTTAGAAAATCTGTGAGAAACAGTAACTTTACTTTCAAACTCTACTTGAGACTGTTAAACTGCCGCAGAACTACAAAATCAGTACAAGAGAACAATCTTGCTGTATTTGAAAGGTAAATATATGATACTATACAGCTAATTTGTACTCAAACAACTGAGTAGATGGTCTGTTACACTTAGTTATACTGACAATTCTTCCAAACATAGCCTGGCTTTACTTACCTAGCTTTTTTAAAGGTCCTTGGCTTGTCCTAGAGGAAAGTCATTTCTCCAAGGTATTGCCGAAAAACCCATATATTTCTCGAAATCTTGCGAATAAAACTATCCTGCCGTCAAATCACATTACCTGATGATAAAACCTCATTGCCTGATGATTCTGCATTGGTTTACAGACGAGTCCATCATCCAACCATCATCCTACTTGATCCTATGTTCTGGAACCGTTCTTTGGTAGTTCAGTCTTCTATCGAGTCTTTCAGCAGGAATACTCATCGCTGGATGCAATTAATCGGACACATTCAGTGTAGAAAGTTTATATGATACGCAGGTTTCCTCAGAAGTATAACGCACGTCCTTAGAGTGGATTTCATGACAGAGAAGACAACTCCGAGCTTTGATTCATTTGTAGTGTTTATCCGCCATTTTGGAAGTGGACGCGGGAGAACTGGGTCGAGATTAGCCCCAGTATCAAAAGCTATGCACACTTATGCACACAATTTATACAAGTTTCAAACCATTGATTATGAAACAAAAAAGAATCCACTGAAATAATCATACATGCTTTTGATCTGTGGCTGGCAAATAAGGGTTTTGTTTGCCTAAAAAAATTAGACCGGGCAACTGCGTGACAAAACGTTTTCATTCCCACGCACCCAAATCTAATCAAATCAAATCACCGAATTGCATACCGGGGGACGTGAGGTGAGGGGGGGGGGGGGGAGTTAAAGAAAGTTTGTTTGGGGGTGTGCCGCCGTGGTCTTCAAACCCTGACCCCGTCTAAGATAAAATCCGTTCATTTCGCTACCCTGTTTAAGAAAAGAGGCTTTTATATTTTGCTTGTGTTCTGCGGTTTTTGTCTGCCTTGTTTTTTATTTCCATTTCCTACATAAAAAGAATATTTTTTTATGAATGACATCATAGTATGAGATTTAAAAATTTGCTGGTACCCACATGTAGGGTTCAAGAGTCCAGTCCAAAAAAGACACCTTGTTCAAGACGATAAAAAGTCCTATTGTATACTCTGTTTAAGACGCAAGACCCTGAAAACCATGCCCTGTTAAGCAGCACGTATCCGTCAAGGCCAAAAAAGGGAGTTCCTTACCCCCCCACCCCCCCTCCGGGGGCGTATTGCATAATACAGTGGGCATGTAACATTATTCGGAAAAATAGTAATAATAATAATTATTATTATTATTATTATTTATTATTATCATTATTATTATTATTTATTTTTTGCATTGAAACAGTAAAAGCGCAGTGGTGCCGTGGTTAGTGAGACTTCTGATTGGACTTCAGTTCATTGTACGTGATGGTAGGGCTACTGACTGCACAAGTGCAGGGTTAACGTAAAGGAAACTCACCCATCTGTTTTAAGAGCTGCGTTACGGAGTGACAAGGCGGGCTGCTACCATAGCTCCTCACTATTGTCATCTATTTACTCGACAAGTAAGCGAACGGGTATAGAAGTTATACGTTATGATTTTTCAGATCCTCAAGCAGGGAATTGAAGGATCTTACTGACCACAAAATTGCGCCATGCAAGTAACGTCTGAGAAATTACGTATCAGAAAACAATGACATGGAGAGGGCAGACAACGTGAAAAGTGGACTGGAATCTCCACCAGTATTACAGGCACCCGGGTGGCAGTTTGTAAAATCGATACTTCCAAAATGCCAGCAGCCGTTGGAAATAATGAGATTCCAGGTATTACTACATACAATAACTTCTCTTTTGATGAA
This sequence comes from Siderastrea siderea, assembly GCA_964030785.1. NCBI lineage: Eukaryota > Metazoa > Cnidaria > Anthozoa > Scleractinia > Rhizangiidae > Siderastrea > Siderastrea siderea. The sequence goes on along the minus strand of OZ034966.1, from coordinate 55,939,674 downwards.
GATGGCATGCAAGTGAGTCGCAAGTATAGCAGGCATACGGTGTTGGCAAAGGTATGAAGATTAAACACTGATAGCAAACAGGAAGTTTCTGGTCTAGAAATAGTACGCTAGTGGAGCCAAGAAGTTACTAGGAAACGGCAAAAAAGGAACAAAAGAGAATCGAAAGCTTGTAACAGTGATCTCGTAAACACATATGCCAGTTTGGCCCCATCATCTATTTTGACATTTAGCACACTTGACGACGCTGATGAGCATATGGATACTGGAATGCCACGTCATGCTACTCGAGAATGAATGTGTGTACGACACTATACGAAGACAGTGGGCTGCTACAGCAACTTCTGTCAAGGGAAAGAATCAGAAGATTAGTGACAGTCAATACCATCCTGAATCTACAGTACAACAGGAGGCTTGCCAGGGATGGGCTCTTAGGAAGCAGAAAGCTACTGGCAGAATCTCACCTTCCGTCAAGGAATGCCTCACGTAGGTGTTTCAAATAATGAAGGTACCAAGGATGGACACTCAAAAGCAAACGTGGACATGATGAGCCAGCTACTTGTAAAGTATCATTCAATGACGCTATTTTGAGCTAGTAAAATCCTGCCAGTCCTAATAAGCGATCTTCAAGTGATTGTTAAGGTTGTGAAACCCAGGGCTTGAATTGGACATGGAGGGATAATTCATTTCAGAATACGCAAAAATGTCTATTTCATAGAATCCCCTACTTCTTTTAGATTTGGCTTATATATGACAGAAGAGTCTTGAAATGAAGGTCTACAAACAAAACAACACAATCAGACCAAAATAATAATAATAAAATAACCATATGGTTTTCTGAACCCTGTCTTTGTGCAGTCGGAAAAAAAACATCTTTCTTTCAGGGGGGGGGGTAACCTTACCGATCGGAAGTCCAATCAGAAGTCCAACTGCCTAACGACGGCGCCACTGCTCCTTACTGATTCATTACAAATAATCATAATCATAATCATAATAATTATCTTTACTATTACCATTATTATTTTGAATTACGTTACATGCCCACTGTAAATTATACGCAATTCGTTGATTTGATTTGATTTGATTTGGGTATGTGGGAATGAAAACGTTTTGTCACGCAGTTGCCCGGTCCAATTTTTTTAGGCAACCAAAAACCTTATTTGCTAGCCGCAGATCAAAAGCATGTATGATTATTTCAGTGGATTCTTTTTGTTTCTGAATCAATGGATTTGAAACTTGTATAAATTGTGTGCATAAGTGTGCATAGCTTTTGATACTGGGACTAATCTCGACCCAGTTCTCCCGCGTCCACTTCCAAAATGGCGGATAAACACTACAAATGAATCAAAGCTCGGAGTTGTCTTCTTTGTCATGAAATCCACTCTAAGGACGTGCGTTGTACTTGTGAGGAAACCTGCGTATCATATAAACTTTCTACACCGAATGTGTCCGATTATTTACATCCAGCGATGAGTATTCCTGCTGAAAGACTCGATAGAAGACTGAACTGCCAAAGAGCGGTACCAGAACATTTTCCTATTACATAGGATCATGTAGGATGATGGTTGGATGATGGACTCGTCTGTAAACCAACGCAGAATCATCAGGCAATGAGGTTTTATCATCAGGCAATGTGATTTGACGACAGGATGGTTTTATTCGCACGATTTCGAGAAATCTATGGGGTTTTTTGGAATACCTTGGAGAAATGACTTTCCTCTAGGACAAGCCAAGGACCTTTAAAAAAGCTAGGTAAGTAAAGCCAGGCTATGTTTGGAAGAATTGTCAGTATAACTAAGTGTAACAGTCCATCTACTCAGTTGTTTGAGTGCAAACTAGCTTTATAGTATTGTATATTTACCTTTCAAATAAAGCAAGATTGGTTTCTTGTACTGATTTTGTAGTTCTGTGGCAGTTTAACAGTCTCAAGTAGAGTTTAAAAGCAAAGTTACTGTTTCTCGCAGATTTTATAAATAAAGTAGGCCTGACCAAATCAAGTTGAAGTGTTTATACACAAATAAAGCTATGATGGCTGTTAAATTATTACTTTTGACAATATGTGAGTTATGTGATGGTGTGACTGCAAATGGGTCTTAAAAGCCCCTAAAAAATAAATGGGCCAAATTTTTCTCAATTGATTTGGATTCTACTTACATTGGGGTAACTCCTGATAGAAGAATCAATTTTAGCTAGTTTGGCAGTTAAAAAATATAAAGGTGTGAACTTTGGCAAATTTGGGTAGAGGTTTTCACTTCAAAATCTGGCCAAAACTAGTGCCAGACCCCAGACTGCCAGATCCCTCTATGCCAAATCCCTACATATGAACTGAAAGAGTATTTATAGTAGAAACACACCATACTGTTAATGAGTCCAAAGGATTTTTAGTTTTGGTTTTAGTGAACTCTAAACCTACTCCTTAAAAAACAAGATTTTCAGTGAATTGAAGGCCCCAAATGGGACCTCCCCTGAAACTTTTCAACCAAAGGTTAGAAAACAAAACCAAATTGGCTTTTGGAATATCTCATCAAGGCTAACTTCTGCAGTAAGTTTCATCGAAATCGGTTGACCCCCACTTCCAACCTCTGGAACACTTTCTCAGGCAGTGACACTTAAATACTGACTGACGTTTTAGCATTTTTAATTACGGATTTAATTACACTGGGGCCGAAGAAGAAGAAGAAGCAGAAGACGAATTTATATTTTTTTAATTATGAGAGGGAATTATAAGTGCACGAGAGGACACAAGCGCAGCGTGTATAAATATTAATTGCACGTTAATATATAATATATAATATATAGTATATAATATTTCCCTACAATAATTATATCGTTTAACAAATTACTAGGTTATCTCGTCAAGCTTATCAACTTGTATGTTATGATTATTTAGCCAAGAAGTGGTGGCAGACCAAACTTCTTTCGTATAAACACACTTTACCAAAAGATGCTCCAGAGTTTCTTCGTGATCTCCACAAAAGGTGCATAACGGAGAAGGAATTAATTTCATTTCATATTTAATACTATTGGTGTAGAGGATACGATTTAAAATCTTGTATTGAAAGGCTCGCGTTCTGGTGTCAAGAGTGACTCGACCAGGCAATTGATAAATATTTTTCCAGTCTAAGATGTTGGAAATATTATAAAAGGAATCAAACTTAGATTGGGCAGTTGGACGAATTTGGACCCGTTTAACCAGGGCCGAATAGATCGATTTGGAACTCATACAAGTAATATCTTTAACGTCATCGTCGGACACAGGGTTGGTATTTAGGATTTCTTCCACAGACTCAACAGCTAGAACCACGTTGTACAACAGATTAAACAGCACCACGGTAAACTGAATTGAAGGATTTCTTCTACAAACTCCGAAAGTTAGAACCACGTTGTGCAACGTGATAAACAACACCACATGAAAGTACTGCTCAATAGCTTGCGTCAGGGGCACCCAACGAGAAATGTTTAGCAAAATACTTGAAATATAATTTTCTGCTATCTTAGATTATTTCAGAGCTTTTTAAAGGCATTTTTGTGTCAACTAATACAGATTGATCTGTTCGGCGTTCTTAGCTGAAAATTTACGCCGCAGAAAAATTTCCTTTCTGCACTGCATTGCTCTGTATTTATTGCATTGCACAACATTGCTCTGCAATGCAATCTATCGTACTGTACCTTGCTGTACTTCACTGCACTGCACTGTGCTGCACTGTATCTGACATCGACCTTTTCTTTTCAGTTAAAAAAATTGATTACATTTAACGTCTTTTGCCTTTGTTAGTTGTTGGAGATTTTATCGACAGAAGAAACGTAGTGAAAAAGGTTGACCTTGGACAGCCGTTTAGCTTTCAATGTCCTGATCACAAACCCAGCTTCGGTACAGTCTATACCTGGGTGGGACGCAAACGAATCCAGTTCTCAAGAAGTAAACGCCGTGGGATCTCGCCAAACGGAAGCCTGTACATTGTGTATTTGACCCAGGAAGACATTGACGAGATCCGCGAGAGGAACGGGATCAAGTGCAAGATCAGCGGAGCGAATTCATATCGGGAATCTGGAACTTTGAAGCTGGAAAAGAACAACGAGGAACAGTCAGGTAAACAGAGCACATACACTGCTCATTTGCCCCTGTTTTCCGTTTTGCTCGCCGGGTTTGAAAGCCCGAGTTTACTGAGCCACCGTCTTGAATATTATAGGGCGATGGGGAACGGGAGGGTTACAATTGGCCGGTTGAGGACACTACTAATGCATGACTCTCACAAGCTGCAATTGTAGACAAGAAGCTTTCCTCTTTCACCCATGAAATAACATACAACCTTAGAAATCTACGATAATACAGATAATAACATGTTTAAACCCTTCCCAGATCCTGGAAAATTATTTCCACCTTCCTGGGCCACCAAACCTGAAGCAGAGGAACTTGCACTCGAAGGAAGAAGCAAGAGTCTGTATTGTCTTGCCACAGGAAGGTAAGCGAAAACCAAATTATAAATAGTCGTTGCATATTGTCCCTCAGTGGTATCTTATAATCTTACAATGATTCGAGAGAGGCCTTCCTGTCACCTACGCGACAACTTTATTATAAAATTTTGTACCGCGGAATATTTTCCCAGTCCTTGAGAAAATCGGCGAAACCTCGGATCAATAAACCAGTACAGTAGCTTAAGGCCTCACTCGAATCATTGTTAAATTAAATAGCTTGATCAAACTTTGAATGTGGGTCTTTGCAAACGTGATAAAATGGATTTGCTTTGTATGTATGTTTGTTTGTTTGTTCTTTTTCCGGCTCATTTTTAAGGAAGGGTGTGCTAGAGGTAGGAGCTCCAGGAATCCGACTTTCTCGTGACAAGTACATGACATGTCTCAGGTCCTCGTAATTAACTGTCGCTCATGCCCAGTCTCCCTTGCAAAGCAAATAGTAAAACAGTCAAAGGGTGTGATGATAAGTAGCCAGTGAAATGCACTGAGGGCCTCCGGCGTACAAGGGGGAGGGGGGTGGATGCCACCCCCACCCCCATAATGTTTTCCTTGAATTTCTCCAAGACGAATTATTATCTAGACCTGCCGTTTTTAGTAGCTGTGTGCATATCCCTAAGACACATTTTGACATAAGTTTGGTTAGAATCGGTTGCCATGGTTACGAGATATGACGTCATAAGTAGCAGGTGGTCAAGCCATTTTTGAAGAAAAAAAATCGTGTTTTTTAGCCTTCTTAGGAGAAAAATGCAAAAAATGTCAACAAAAAGCAACAAAATGTGTAATTATGTCATATTCTACATGTCCAGCATCAAAAATGTCCGATTTAACCCCCCCCCCCCCCGTGCACCAAGGTGGGGGTGCGACTTTACTCGTACGTCCGAGGGTTAACAGAACGCATTTTGATTGATTGATTGCCCAACGTAATTATGTGTTTCTTACATTGCCCAAGTGTAGACATGTTTTTCTGTGCTAAGCACTAGTTGCGTGTTTGCCTGCCCTTGGCACGTCATAACAGTCCACTTGAGTTTACTGTGATCTGAAGCTAATCGGCATCCTGATGGCACTAGACTCGGGGGTCGAAAAAAGTTATTAAGATAAAATAAATTACCCGTCATCCCTTGCCAAACGTACGAGAACTCAAAAGAATTCAAACTCAGCTCCGAGAGAGCACTGAAGTTGATAAAGTGTATGAGAGTAAGTAGTCATACCTACAGAGAATAAGAATTTCAACTGTCATCGATTTTCACTAAAAGTGGAGTATAAATATTACTTAACGCGCAATAATTTTGAAAGAGTTAAATTAACTCCTGAAGTAGAGTTAAGTTAACTCCTGTCGACGGTGTAGTAATTTTATTTGGCACTACCCTAACTTTAAAATAGCCCGCGAGCAAGCTAACTTTAGGAGTTAAGAACAACTCTGTGGAGGATTTTAGCTTTTTAAACCCCTATTTGCTTGATAAGAGAACGCATTGAATATTTTTGGTGTATTCCTTTCATGTAACTTCCAGGCCTGTACCAAGCATAACGTGGAGGAAAAATGGAAAGCGCATTGTCCATGGGCGGAATTCGTTTGAGATCCCCGCTTCCTTCCAAGGAAGACGCGTGGTTATAAAGAGCGTGAGCAGGGCAAGGCACCAAGATCAGTACACTTGTGAGGCTGAAAATGTTGAAAGCAATGGTCGTCCCTTAATTCACACGATAGAGCTTGTTGTAGAAGGTTGGTTTCACAATATGAAGTTGTACAGCCGACTTCACAGCAGTGTGCAAACGCGTGATTTGGAATTTAACTCCCCTGGTTTTTCGCCCTCCATGACATAACAAACAAATCGGCGAAGCAAATTAGAACAACTTAAGGTCCTTCATAACTGTTTATACCTCAGGAAGTTTGTATTTCCTCTGTAAACTCACTTCATCCGCAAATTTTCTTTATTACTTTATGACCATTATTGTATCTTCAGGCAATAAAGCACATGGTTCGTACGTTTGGTTCGCACTAGTTCACACGTTTATTCAAGATGGCGTCCTCACACATGCTCTTCTTGCTCATGCACACTACATTATAGGACCGCAATGTACATACAATATTCCCCTTTTCCGAAGAAGATTTAGAAAAAACATAGAAACGAATGAAAATATTTCTGTAAAAAACGAAAACGAAACCCGGAATCTGTAACAAAGGGATTGAATGCTCTAGCTCACAATGAAATCGTTCAAATAACTGGGAATGCGCCGTTCTCGAGAAGGCCGCGCGCAGAATGTCCTGTGCTCTGCACTGTGGTGTCCGAGTATCTGGGCGCATGCCCATGATGAACAGACCTCCTGGACTGGTCAGTGTTCTTGGTTGCGGGAATCACTTTCTTCACCATGGATAAATTCCTGGACAATCGTGCCTCTCCTCTGGCAAGTTCAACGCTCACTCCTTTCCTCCTGAGGTCTGTGAAAGGTTTAGGATCAAATTTCGTGGTCAACTTGTTTGAGCGCCTCTGAAGCAACAGCACTTGATCCCCCTGCCGAATATCAGATGGGGCTTCTTGCTCATGCGCACTACATTTTAGGACCGCAGTGTACTTACAATAACCATGGGCGAATCATAGCCAGTGACTATGATTCACCCGTCATCATTCGCCATTCGCCCATGGTCACAAAATAATATGCACGTGAACTGACAGTTTACGGAGGAAACTTCCTAACTTCCTACAATATAAAAATAATCATAGAGAAACAGAGTCATGAAGGAGAATCATAATTGAAAAATCATGTTATAAAAACTAGTTCTTCGTACAGCAGTGAAATAAGTGGTAACGCATTTTTCTTAACACCCTCCAGGAAATGAGGACTAGGGCGCTTTGACTGGTTGGCTGATACAAGACTAGCAGCTCGTATAAGCCACTGATTGGTGTTCGCACGTTCTCATTGAACGAAAGGCATCATGTTCACAAAATCGGAAGATTTGCCATTTCATACCACTTGCCCACTTTTATCTATAATAACAATACAAAAATGTTCATTTCAGTGCTAATCGAATCAGTTTTAATGGGATTGAGGAAGTCAAACAACTTTAATTTATGCATACGTCACCTGCATTCCTTGACCACCACGGGGTTTTTTCTTTCTTTATCAGGGCAAAGCGCGTCAAAAAAATATCCAGAGGGTTATAAAAATAGAACACTTTCTGTCTAGCTTATATATCAAAGGGTAATTTCCTTGCCTGAAATATTCTCCTAAAAAATTTCCAAGTTGATCTAGAAACTTCATCCTTTGATATACAAGCCGTGAAGTGCTTGCTAGACAGCTTCTGTGTCTTGCGAACAATTCGTTGGATATGAGGTAATTGCAACAACCTAGCGCTTCCCGTCTTGTCTGTCATTTATCACTTTATATCCAACGCGGGATCATGGAACAATTGTTAATTCACTAGGCTAACACGATCAAACATTTGTTTTCTTAGTTGCGCCAAGATGGTCTGTGAAACCTCCACCCCGGAAAATGAACATTGTGATTGGAAAAAATGGAACTTTAGAGTGTCGCGTGACGGCAGTTCCACCAGCGAATGTCACTTGGTACAAAGACGGAATTCAGTTGGAATCTTCACAGTAAGTTGGCTCCTTAAAATACGCTAAAACGACGGAAGCAGCAACACTTGCAATGGTGTTGTGTTTGTAGGGGCTTCAAGAATCAACCTTGTTGAACTTTAATTGATTCTCAAGGGTGCTCACCTTAAAACTGGAACAAAAATCCAATGCAGAAACTCATTTTGCAAGACAGCTCCTTGCACCATATGGATTGGACGAAAGTCCTCAAAAGGTGTCATTTGAATGCTTACACATCATAGGATTTCATCCAGACTCAAGCTTTGGAACCAGCTTGAATGGTGTGTTATAGTGACGTACTGCTCAATAGCTTTCAGTTGAATGTTCACACTTTGGAATTTCATCCACAAAGGCACGATACATCACTATGTACAGCACACTAATCAGTACCACAGATCAACAGCTTTCATTTGAATGGTCGCATTTTAGAATTTCAAGAGTTAGATTCCGATAAACAATAAATTGTAAAAATATACAGCAAAACAACTCAGACTGAAAAGTTACAACCATCTTGCAAAGCATAATAAACAACACCGCGGGAAAGTACTGCTCAATACTGAGCTCTATGCATCTAAAAGAAGATTTTCCGTGGTTTCCATTTTAACAGCGAACACTTAAAAATGTATGGGGACAAACTAGAATTTAAAGATGCTGTTGAAGACAGTGATGGCGTTTACCAGTGCACTGCGGAAAATAGACATGGAATGATTGCATCCGCAACTTGGATTCACGTGCAGGGTAAGTGTACAAGACAATAAAATAAATTAGTATATCCCAAACCAGTGGATAGTGTTTATCACGCGCTCTGATTGGCTACTCAAACTCGGGATAGTATCGGCTATTCACCTCCCGGCATTTTTCTGGATTTTGCGCGCGAGTTCTCCCTCATTTCTTAGAAAAAAAGGAAATTATTTGGTGCTGGCCATCCACTGCTTTGCTATCTACTAAAACAATTATTCACCTCTGAGTGTCGTTGAATAGTGGCTGATATTTACTTCACCGATTCGCGGCTCGGCAAATATCCCCCACCTATTCACGCCCACTTCGGTGTATAGTTGTTAACTATATTCAGGTTGTCGTGAACATAACAACGCAAGACTCAGGCTATGTCTTCAAAAAACTAGATAGCTCATGTGCCGGCACGGAAACCAGTTCGGATAGGCCATTCGTTCACACATAAAACGTTGAATTAGGAATGATTTTTGTGCCCAAGCGAAGCTTAGGCGCTCCATATATCCATATGGCCCAATTTCCCTCCTATTCTTAATTTTTTGACATACCTGCTTTAAAAATTGGCAGCAATTTTGAAAAACCACTCCATCTCAGTTCTAAGCTTTTTCAAAAGCAAAAGTGCGGCGGTTATAAGCAGATATTTCAAACACTGAAGAGTCGGAAGGAAACGGGCCTAAAGGCAAAAGACGGATGTGGAAAACAGACCCAGGACAACAGCGCTGACGCTAAGGTGATAATTTTATTGAAGTTTCGACATATTCGGTGCTGTTTGCTCGAAACAACGTTCGTTAAGTACTAGAACTTCATGTTTCCCATAGCGCATAATCTGAACGATCGACGTACGAAGATGGGGCGATGACCATGGTGTCTGAATCTGGTTTCGGATAGTGCGTGCATTTGAGGAACTTAGCTCTTGTCCCGGCACACGTTCATTCAGGATGTAAACAAACACGAATGGATTGATTTCATTTGATTTTTAGAGTTTCGTCCCAAGTACGTAAAAATCTAAACAATCTGATTGAACCAAATCTGTAAAATGATGGATTTAAAGTTGAAACTCCCGTTCCTGTTCATTTTAGCCTGAATCTTCCAGGCGCTCTTACGACCCTATGAGTTCTCGAAGAGGCTAAACCTAGGTAGACAATAATCGATATAAATTCAAACTTAACTCGCTCGCAAGCATTCTCGTCCCCAGAGCCGCCTGGCCGTCTTAGCCGCCCACGCCCAGGCGCCGGCGGCTAAGACGGCCAGACGACTATTGGAACGAGAATGGCTCGCAAACGCTCTTAACCACTCTCTTGCTCTCTCAAAGAATTTGAACTATTTTCGTATTTCGCTGCGTTTGGCCTCTAACTCTTGTAACATCTCATCGAGTCTTTATGCTGTCAAAGACTTCGAACACACGTCAAGTATCGTTTTTGTTTGGTCCATCGGCCAGACGACTATTGCTCGCAAACGCTCTTAACCACTCTCTTGCTTTCTCAAAGAATTTGAACTATTTTCGTATTTCGCTGCGTTTGGGCTCTAACTCTTGTAACATCTCATTGAGTCTTTATGCTGTCAAAGACTTCGAACACACGTCAAGTATCGTTTTTGTTTGGTCCATCCTTAACGCTTCTTTCATTACCATTCCACAGCCTGGAAACCAACTTTCAGTGACATACAGTTCGGTCCCTTTCACCTGCTGCATGGCAGTCAAGGCAGATTACAATGTAACCCAAGTGCGGCACCTCTTCCAACATTCCAGTGGTTCACAAACGGTGTTCTCATCTTTTACGGGGGTAACAGTCGCTACGAGTTAGAGCAGGACGGCACATTGGTGATAAAGAAGGTAGACAGGGAACTAGATGCTGTCAACTTCATCTGCAGGGCCGAGAACTACTTAGGCGCTGATTCTGCATCAAGTATTGCTGCCGTTTTTGGTATGATATCAAGCTCTCAATCCTTCTTCGTCTAATAGTGCATGGATGTGTTTAAGTTCAGAATTCAATGAAAGGGATAAAAAGAATCAGAGCAGTAAAGAACTTCTGGAAAGCATTCATTACAATGGTTATTTCCACTTTAGGATCTTATCTACAGACTCTAAAGTTAGCATCATTTTGTACAGCATGATATAAACAGCACCATGGCAGAGTACTGCTTGGTAGCTTTCATTTGGTAACACTGTTAGGGTTTAACAGTCGGGACCATTTTGTGCATCAAAATAGACTCAAGATAAGTGCTACTCAGTACCTTTCATTTGAACTGTCGCAATTTAGCTCTTCTTGATATAACTACACTAAACTGACTAACTAGAAACGGGTACCTTACGTACTGGTTTGTACTTGCTAGAATGGGAAAGGAGGATAAGTAGCAGAAAGAAGCATACAAAGTGTGAAAAGGACCACGTAAATCCCAATCGGGATATAAGCTTTCCCAGTTTTTTATCTCTTCGAAAAGCCCTTGGGAGGTTATTTAAGGTCGTGGTTTATAACCACTACTTAACGGGCATTTTCTTATTTAATTTTACTTCAGTTCGACCAAGTTTCTTAGTCAAGCCTTCAGACAAAATAGTAATGGAAAAGGAAACAGTGACATTTCACTGTAATGCCAGCGGTAGCCCCACCCCAAACATAACATGGGTTAAAGACGGATTGACACTGAGTACAGGAGACACACTGAGCTTTAGAGCTCAAAAGGTTCTGTCGGGAAAATACTGGTGTGTGGTGGACAATGGCTTGGGCGTAACTTTGAAGGCTGAAGCAGATCTTGATGTACAATGTAAGTAGAGAGAACGCAGCAGACCTAAAACCTTCAGTCTTATTTGTTTAAAAATTCAATTTTTACCCTCACACCCCTTAGGTATACCCTACCCTGTAGCTTCTTTTCCAGCTCTCAGCTTTGGACTGATTTGCAAAAAATATGTTGCCAAAAATTAAAAACGCATCGAAAGAAAGATATTTCAAAACGTCTAAATTTGGTCGGAAATTTTATGTATATATTTAACAATTATCCTGCGAAATCGCGCGGAATATCACCTGATACTTAGTCGACGAGACCGTAGGCCGAGTTCGCTAAATCAGGGGATATTCCGCAAGATTGAGCAGGATAATTGTTTTATTATTCAACAAATTCCCTACCTTTCCCAAATTCGCCTACCATTTTCAGAACGAGAAAAACTACGGCTCTATGATAAAAACGCTAAAAGCTAGCAACACATAAGCTTAATAAAAATTAAAACAGAACTTCAAGAAATCGAAGTTTACTACCGTTCACTTAAAAAGACTTATTTACAAACTCATGTTTGGAAATGACAATACAAAGGAAAAAAAATATTGCTACCTTACCGAGAATGAGTCCTCTTTCTGTGAATTAAAATCTTTTCAACTTTAGTCTTTACAACTTTCCGTGAGCAAGTGTGCTGCTTCGTTCGCAATAGCATTTTCTTGGTTGAGTTCTCACTATGAAAATTCCCAGTCAACCTCTGGATATCTTTGTGAGCTGAAGCAAATACTTGTTGACTTTTGTGGGCTTCCTTACCATATATGGGCATAGTGACAATTTGTTGAATAATAAAACCCAATATTATTGTCGATTAGGGGAGGAGGCAACCACCTTATGTTTTAAACATATACAGAAACAACTTGGGGTACAAGACCTTAGCAAAACAAAACAAAAACTCTACGAATTGTTACAAACATACGTGTTGGCAACATACGGTAGGTACAACATTATGTACCCTCCCAGGATGAGAGAGTTAAAACTTATTGGGTCCAGTGCGACTTGTGCTGTTATCTCCGCGCCGCCATTTTGAGGTACAAAGTATTGACAGGCCTAACACGACTCCTGCTGGTTTCGCGACGTTGTTTACATATCAATTGACCTTTAGAATTTAGCCTTGACGAGTATATCCTTAAGAGATAATTGGTGGTTCCTTAAAAATCTCCCGCAGCAATGGCTGCTGTTGAATGAGATGCCATTTGCTCATTATGATTTTCTTTAAGTTCGGCACTGATGGATTGTATTGCGTGACAAAAGGCAAAATGTTTTTTTCGCACTTTTTGTTTTTCTTGGAGCGCTGATTTTCTCTCGGTAAATTTGACTTCAGAGAGTATCTTTTCGAATAGGTCGCTTGGGTAACCTCGTTCGCGTAGACGCGATTTGAAGTTACTAATATTTTCTTCAAAGAGTGGTTTTGAAGAGTTGGTTCTGAGAAGTTTTAGGGCTTCGCCTTTGATAAAGCCCTTTGCCACGCCTGGGGCGTGACAGGAGGAGAAGTGCGTGTACTGAAAAGTCTCAGTGGCTTTGAAGTGGGTGCGAATGTCCAGGATGGATTCTTTATTAAATCTTTCGCCTTTAAAAACTGTCGTGTCTAGAAAGTTTATTTCTTTCTGTGATATGTCAGCCGTGAATTTAATTGTAGGATGGTGCCTGTTAGCTTCCAAGATAAAGAGGGTAATGTCCTCTCTCTTGGCGTCCCACAGAGAAAATACATCGTCAATATATCTTTTCCACACAAGTGGTTTGGTTTTGCTCGTTTTAATGATATTGTTTTCAACCGCGGACATAAAAATATTTGCAAAGGCGACAGCCATTTTAGTGCCCATTGCGGTTCCATGAGTTTGTAGGTAGTCGCTTCCATTAAATTGGAAGGATTTCTCCTGAAGTACAAGTCTGATCATTTCTCTTAGTATGTGGGTGGGTATTGGAGTATCTTTTTTGTAGAATTTGTCGTATGCCTTGCATACGGTTTCAATTCCCTCTTCCTGAGGTATGTTGGTGTACAGGCTTGTCACATCCGTAGAGACAATTGTGACGCTTGGGGGGACTGTTGTCCTCTCTATAAAATTTATGAAATCTTTTGTATCTTTAAGATACGATTCTTGCGATTGTGCTATCGGCTGAAGGATATGGTCTATAAATGAGGATATTCGTTCTGTTGGGCCATCACAGCCCGATATTATTGGTCTGCCGACTGGCGTCGGCTTGTGAATTTTGGTAAGCGTGTAAAACACTGGAATGCGCGGTGGGTTTGGCGTTTGCGATAGCCATTTTCTGGTCATATCGTCAATGTGGTTATTGCTGTGTAGCTCATTTATAAGATTTTGAGCTTTGTGGAATGTCTCTTTGACCATAGGTCCTTCTAGAGGTAGGTAATTTTGCTTATCATTAAGTTGTATCTGGCCCTCTTGAATCTTATCTTTCTTGTTCAATATGACCGTTGTTGAGCCCTTGTCTGCCTTTTTGATGTTGATATCATAGTTTGTTTTCAACTCTTTAGTAGCTTTGCGTTCGTTTCGTGGCAGATTTCGCTTGGGCTTGGATAATTTAATCTCTGCGAGTTCTGTTTTGACTCCCTCTAGAAAATTTTCTAGAGCGGCTGATGATTGTTCTGGCGGTTCCCAGTCTGATTTGACATAGAAGGGATGTATAGGTTTATCTTGCCCGTGAAAGATATATCTCAGTGAGGTACAAAGTATTGACAGGCCTAACACGACTCCTGCTGGTTTCGCGACGTTGTTTACATATCAATTGACCTTTAGAGTTTAGCCTTGACGAGTATATCCTTAAGAGATCTGCCTCTTTTATAACAGATAATTGGTGGTTCCTTAAAAATCCCCCGCAGCAATGGCTGCTGTTGAATGAGATGCCATTTGCTCATTATGATTTTCTTTAAGTTCGGCACTGATGGATTGTATTGCGTGACAAAAGGCAAAATGTTTTTTCGCACTTTTTGTTTTTCTTGGAGCGCTGATTTTCTCTCGGTAAATTTGACTTCAGAGAGTATCTTTTCGACTAGGTTGCTTGGGTAACCTCGTTCGCCTAGACGCGATTTGAAGTTACTAATATTTTCTTCAAAGAGTGGTTTTGAAGAGTTGGTTCTGAGAAGTTTTAGGGCTTCGCCTTTGATAAAGCCCTTTGCCACGCCTGGGGCGTGACAGGAGGAGAAGTGCGTGTACTGAAAAGTCTCGGTGGCTTTGAAGTGGGTGCGAATGTCCAGGATGGATTCTTTATTAAATCTTTCGCCTTTAAAAACTGTCGTGTCTAGAAAGTTTATTTCTTTCTGTGATATGTCAGCCGTGAATTTAATTGTAGGATGGTGCCTGTTAGCTTCCAAGATAAAGAGGTTAATGTCCTCTCTCTTGGCGTCCCACAGAGAAAATACATCGTCAATATATCTTTTCCACACAAGTGGTTTGGTTTTGCTCGTATTAATGATATTGTTTTCAACCGCGGACATAAAAATATTTGCAAAGGCGACAGCCATTTTAGTGCCCATTGCGGTTCCATGAGTTTGTAGGTAGTCGCTTCCATTAAATTGGAAGGAATTCTCCTGAAGTACAAGTCTGATCATTTCTCTTAGTATGTGGGTGGGTATTGGAGTATCTTTTTTGTAGAATTTGTCGTATGCCTTGCATACGGTTTCAATTCCCTCTTCCTGAGGTATGTTGGTGTACAGGCTTGTCACATCCGTAGAGACAATTGTGACGCTTGGGGGGACTGTTGTCCTCTCTATAAAATTTATGAAATCTTTTGTATCTTTAAGATACGATTCTTGCGATTGTGCTATCGGCTGAAGGATATGGTCTATAAATGAGGATATTCGTTCTGTTGGGCCATCACAGCCCGATATTATTGGTCTGCCGACTGGCGTCGGCTTGTGAATTTTGGTAAGCGTGTAAAACACTGGAATGCGCGGTGGGTTTGGCGTTTGCGATAGCCATTTTCTGGTCATATCGTCAATGTGGTTATTGCTGTGTAGCTCATTTATAAGATTTTGAGCTTTGTGGAATGTCTCTTTGACCATAGGTCCTTCTAGAGGTAGGTAATTTTGCTTATCATTAAGTTGTATCTGGCCCTCTTGAATCTTATCTTTCTTGTTCAATATGACCGTTGTTGAGCCCTTGTCTGCCTTTTTGATGTTGATATCATAGTTTGTTTTCAACTCTTTAGTAGCTTTGCGTTCGTTTCGTGGCAGATTTTGTTTGGGCTTGGATAATTTAATCTCTGCGAGTTCTGTTTTAACTCCCTCTAGAAAATTTTCTAGAGCGGCTGATGATTGTTCTGGCGGTTCCCAGTCTGATTTGACATAGAAGGGATGTATAGGTTTATCTTGCCCGTGAAAGATATATCTCAGGCGCATTCGTCTCGCGAATTGTTTGAAGTCTTGTAGAAGTTGTCGCTTAACGCGTTCGTCTTCTATAAATGGGGTAGGAGTGAATTTTAAACCCTTCGATAATAGATTGATTTGGCCAGTAGTCATTTTGTAATCCGAGAGATTTTTAATGTATTTCCGATTAGTATTTTCGGATTTGTTAATTATATCTCTCCTCTTCTTTTTCTTTCTGTCATTATGTTTTTTGTTACTCGTTTTGCGCTTTTGTGTTTCCCTCCCTTTTTCTCTGTAGTCAGAAAAACAACAGGGATACTGGTTAACTTCTTTATTCATGTCTTTCTCACAGGTCTTCCTCATTTCATTAAGTTTATTGATCTTATCAATCAAGGTGTTAGCTAGCGAGATAACTTTCTCACATTGTTCGTGTGGCTTAGTGCCTTTGGCCGGTTTAGGCCTATTTTTAATCAGTTTCTCATTGTTTGTTTTCTTTCCCTTGGCCATGGTAAGGTTTTTCTTCTGCTCAGTCTTCCTGAGTTTGCTTTGCAATCGCTCTGTTTTCCTGTAGTGAAAACGTGTTAGCGAACCCATGAATTTCTGCTCTGCTTCCTTTCGGATGCTGTTGATGTCGTTCTTAAAGTCCTGGTCAGGCACAATGTTTGCGCGGACGTTGTATCTCAGGGACTTAGGGCACGTTTTCTTCTCGGCGTGGGCTTTCAATTTGCGGATTGATTCCTCAGATTTGCTGATTTTCTTTGCCAAGGCTTCGGTACTGTTGTCGTACCTGGTTCTCTTGCTTGGGTTCTCTTGTTGGTGGTTGACCTCTACGCGACGTTTACGGGTTGGAGATCGCTTGCGGATTGGAGATCGTTGGCCGCTTTCTAACTCATCGTCGCTGGATTCCAACAGTGAACTTTCTTCAACGGCGGAGATTTCTTTATCGCTGTCCGTTAGGCCTGATGTGCCAGGTAATAGTTCGCCGTTCTGGTCAAGCATTTTCTCTGACATATTTGAGTGGTTAGTTTCTTAAACAAGACTCGAGTTTCGGTCGTTAAGCAGACCTTTTCAATTGTTGCTTTGGTATGGTCTCAGTGGAATGGCAGTTTGAACTGATTTCATTCCGGAGCAAAAATTTAAAAATGGCATTTATATACCCGTTGAGCGGATCGAAAATTCTCGCTTCTCATTGGTTCTTCTTATTTGACCAATGAGCGAGTGGCTGTCTTGATCCTAGAGCAGTTGTGTTTTTGTGAAGGTCATTTTTCTGCTTTTAGAGTATATACGGCGTCTGTCTAACTGTATGAAACTTTCATAGGAATAGTTTGAGTGTCTTTGAATGTGGATTTGTATTCCTAAGTTTCATATAAAGCTAGTGTGGGCCGTGTACTGCGGTAGCAGATGATCTTTGCACGAAACAGGACGGAGCACTGTCTAAAAATATCGCAATGAGGTACAAAGTATTGACAGGCCTAACACGACTCCTGCTGGTTTCGCGACGTTGTTTACATATCAATTGACCTTTAGAGTTTAGCCTTGACGAGTATATCCTTAAGAGTGGGGGGGGACAGGGGGGGTTAAACCTCCCGCTTCCCGTACCCTTTAATCCCGGTTCCCGCCCTGTATTTTTTGGCTCCCGCCCCTTCGCAATTTTTCGATTGCGAAATATTGCGCAATGTTGCGTAATTTTTCCCTTTTTCTCCCGCTTCCCGCCACCTTGGGAATCCCGCCTCCCGCCCCCTCTCCTCCCGCCTCCCGTACACCTCCCGCCCCCTTTTCTCCCGGTCTCCCGCCCCCCTGTCCCCCCCCCTTAAGAGATCTGCCTCTTTTATAACAGATAATTGGTGGTTCCTTAAAAATCTCCCGCAGCAATGGCTGCTGTTGAATGAGATGCCATTTGCTCATTATGATTTTCTTTAAGTTCGGCACTGATGGATTGTATTGCGTGACAAAAGGCAAAATGTTTTTTCGCACTTTTTGTTTTTCTTGGAGCGCTGATTTTCTCTCGGTAAATTTGACTTCAGAGAGTATCTTTTCGACTAGGTTGCTTGGGTAACCTCGTTCGCGTAGACGCGATTTGAAGTTACTAATATTTTCTTCAAAGAGTGGTTTTGAAGAGTTGGTTCTGAGAAGTTTTAGGGCTTCGCCTTTGATAAAGCCCTTTGCCACGCCTGGGGCGTGACAGGAGGAGAAGTGCGTGTACTGAAAAGTCTCAGTGGCTTTGAAGTGGGTGCGAATGTCCAGGATGGATTCTTTATTAAATCTTTCGCCTTTAAAAACTGTCGTGTCTAGAAAGTTTATTTCTTTCTGTGATATGTCAGCCGTGAATTTAATTGTAGGATGGTGCCTGTTAGCTTCCAAGATAAAGAGGTTAATGTCCTCTCTCTTGGCGTCCCACAGAGAAAATACATCGTCAATATATCTTTTCCACACAAGTGGTTTGGTTTTGCTCGTATTAATGATATTGTTTTCAACCGCGGACATAAAAATATTTGCAAAGGCGACAGCCATTTTAGTGCCCATTGCGGTTCCATGAGTTTGTAGGTAGTCGCTTCCATTAAATTGGAAGGAATTCTCTTGAAGTACAAGTCTGATCATTTCTCTTAGTATGTGGGTGGGTATTGGAGTATCTTTTTTGTAGAATTTGTCGTATGCCTTGCATACGGTTTCGCAGGAAGACTGAGCAGAAGAAAAACCTTACCATGGCCAAGGGAAAGAAAACAAACAATGAGAAACTGATTAAAAATAGGCCTAAACCGGCCAAAGGCACTAAGCCACACGAACAATGTGAGAAAGTTATCTCGCTAGCTAACACTTTGATTGATAAGATCAATAAACTTAATGAAATGAGGAAGACCTGTGAGAAAGACATGAATAAAGAAGTTAACCAGTATCCCTGGTATCTCTCGGATTACAAAATGACTACTGGCCAAATCAATCTATTATCGAAGGGTTTAAAATTCATTCCTACCCCATTTATAGAAGACGAACGCGTTAAGCGACAACTTCTACAAGACTTCAAACAATTCGCGAGACGAATGCGCCTGAGATATATCTTTCACGGGCAAGATAAACCTATACATCCCTTCTATGTCAAATCAGACTGGGAACCGCCAGAACAATCATCAGCCGCTCTAGAAAATTTTCTAGAGGGAGTTAAAACAGAACTCGCAGAGATTAAATTATCCAAGCCCAAGCAAAATCTGCCACGAAACGAACGCAAAGCTATTAAAGAGTTGAAAACAAACTATGATATCAACATCAAAAAGGCAGACAAGGGCTCAACAACGGTCATATCCCGGCATAGTCAATCGAACTTTCGGAAATCGAACTCAATCGAATTCAATCGAACTCAATCCATGGATTGAGTTCGATTGATTCCGGCAATCGAACGAAATCGAACACCGAACTTTGTGTGAGTTCGATTTACGAACCAATCGAATTTAATCGTACAAATCGAACCCTATCGAACTCAATCCATTGGATTGTGTTCGATTGAGTTCAGCTACCGGACTCAATCGAACACAGTCCAATGGATTGCGTTCGATTGTGTTCGGTGAATAAATTGGCTTGGACAAAGGTCATGTTATGTAGTCTGACTGCCCGCTTGGTTACTGTAGGCAAGCTCTGGTAAACCTACATACAAAGCAAGCCCATCGAAAACCCGTTTTTCTCGTCCTTTTTTAATGAAAATTCAATAACAAAAATAAACTGTCCACGGCAGTAAAAAGAACAGATTAGAACAAATCTATCATTATTCCCTCGTTTTACCGTATTCTGGAACTACTGGACCGTTTTCATTGTAAGTTAACTTACAACTGCAAAATGATGACAACTTAAAGTATTACTTTCATGAAAAAGTACAGACTTAAGCAAACTACTAACCGCGACACAGGCAACGGTATACAACAGCTGGATGATTATGAAAAGCATCTGACTAACAATATACATGTTTTTTCAAATTCATCGAGGACAATTAACAGTGACTTGGAGAGCAAAAAGTGTACAAGCTGCAGCATATTGGACATCTGGGAACAGCTCACTGTCATGAAGGAAAGGATAAATAGTAAATGCAACAGCAAAATTGTAAAATTAAGCGAAACTTACCTAAGTTGAAGTTTGATTGAGATTCTACGAAGTCATTGGTCTGGAGCTAAGGAGTCAGGTGAGATATGCGCGCGAAACCAGAGCGGTCACACCTTAAAGGCGAATGATCAGGACTGTTGTAAATCAGTAGGGTGGGTAGCCCAGATGGGAGGGCACCTGACTCCAGACGCTTTAAAGTCTCACGTGACTCCTTAGCTCCAGACCAATGACTTCGTAGAATCTCAATCAAACTTCAACTTAGGTAAGTTTCGTTTAATTTTACAATTCTACTTCGTCATTGGTCAATGTCGCTAAGGAGTCACGTGAGACTTTAAGACGAAATCCGCTGGGGGTTTGGGTAGCCCCTGGACAAAAATCCCATAATGCATTGCATTTTTATCTTTGGAACGAAACGAAACGAAAACGCGACTCGTGGTTTGTGAAAGAAACACAAAAGAAAAACCATTTTACAGCAGAACGACCGCAGACGACGATATGAAGACGTTCAGCCTGTTTAAATACACGTTATGCTGACACAGAGTGGATTGTTATGAGCTTCGGGCTCGGACAAGATGAGTTTTAGGTGCCTTCATTGCAACCAGGTTTCGCGAAACAACAACATGGCTTACACCTCGCAGGTCATTGAGAGGATGAAACTTAGACGGTAAGTGATTTTAAGGATTACTAAATTATATTAATTGCTGAATACTATAGAATTATGGCTCGTGGATGTGTAGCTAAATTGTGAAAGCTCATGGCCTTGTAGGGCGACCATCCTGTGATGACTTTAGATATCTGTTGTAAACACGTGGCGTCTTGATAAACGTTTTGCATAAGCCATGTTTGACAATTTATTTTGCTCGAATGCAGACCAAGGTGAGCAGACATTTAAGCTTCCTGAATGGTCCAATGCACATAGATTTGTGTTTCCAAGTTATTTTGCAGAAATCGGTTTAAAGTAGAGACAGGGCGACGATCGAAATTTTGAGTACGGTCTTAGGAAAACTTGAAGCATCAGTACAAACTCGCTGGCTATTTTTTTACCGCAATCTCATGTAGTAAACATGTCTGTACCAAGGTAAAATTATACATAAACCTTATGTCACTGTATATGTTTAATTTTCACCCAAAACAATTTGTATTGAAACAACACCGATGGTATATTCTGTGAAGCACGATACTCTAGTAAACTGACTGCGACCATCAGTTTGCAGTTTCAGGGTAGACTATGAATTATAACCAAAAATTAAGTTATTTTAAATAGGAATCCATCAAGTCCTCCATGTTCCGAAAGAAATAATTATACTGAGTGCTTTGAATCCTAATCTTGAATGGGAAGACTTAATTTACTTTTTGATCCGAATTTATTCAAACTGTCGTTTCAATGCAGAGTTTTTTTCGGGTTTCACGGTTCA
The DNA here is from genome assembly GCA_964030785.1 of Siderastrea siderea. NCBI lineage: Eukaryota > Metazoa > Cnidaria > Anthozoa > Scleractinia > Rhizangiidae > Siderastrea > Siderastrea siderea. The sequence continues at coordinate 55,918,291 of OZ034966.1, read as the reverse complement.
CGAAGACCTTGTTTTGATTGCCTGAAAGTATGTGAAAATCTTTTTGTACCAACTATATATTTTGCATGCAGAATCTTTACGATATTAACTGTTTTGCCTGCAAAATCTAAGACAAAATGAGCAACACCACTATGTTTTTGGTCAACTGCATGTTACCTGATACCTGGGTAACTTTGTGTTGCATGGAATGATGTTCCACAGGGAACCCAGTCTGCTGTTAGCTTGATTATGTGTCTTGACCATTGATTTTACAGCAGACTACAATTTCTTAGTGCATTTTATGTTCTTTTAAGTTCTGTATTATTCTGTGGTTTGTTTATTTATTCTTTTACTGTGATCAATGAGACAAAAAACACAATACATTTGATCGCTCTTTCTTAAATTTTTGATGCAACAGAAAAGATATGCATATAGAGAAAATGAAACGAAAGGTTATTATCCTTTCACATGATTTTGCCCATAAAGTAATTTTACTAAAAATTAATTGTAAATCCAGACTGCCATTTGCTTTGAAATTCACTGGTCATAATTTCCATGCCTCTTTGATGTCAGCCAATATACAATTACATGTACATGACAGGCTAAGACCTCAGCTGCAGTATTGCATACATGTATCAAGACTTAAGGTTATCACTCCTCCTTTGACAATTTTGCATGGCGTCTACTAAAATATGCCCTTATTTGACTTTCTTTTAAAGCATTGTCAGGGCCAATCTGTCTTTCCATTTCTTTTTGACACTGTGCCGGTGTGTACCGTGCACTTTTCCTCTTTGCACCAGAATCAAAACATCTGTCCATGATTTGTTTTTGTTCCTCTGTGAACCTGGTTGCTTTCCTTTTGTTTGCTACACGTCTTTGGGCACTTCCTTTTAACTCCAGAGCTAACTTTTCTTGATTTTGTTCAGAGATCTGTTTTGGTTGTTTTTTAACAGATTGCTCTTTGATTTTATGTAGTGCAGTGTGCATAGCAGAACTATTTTTACCAGGCATGTATTGAAGGTTTTCAGATTTCCCTTTTTTCTTAGAAGAGCAAGCCTTGGACTGTCTGTGTTTGTGAAGGTTTCCAGTCCGCAGAAACTTTTTTCCACAATCTGTACATTCACATAATGAATTTTGACTTTCCTGAGTTTTCTTGCTGTTTTTGACCTTTTCCACCTTAGCCCTTGATTTTGGAAGTTTTGGGCCCAATTTGGGAACCTGCTTGGCATGGTTAATGTCAAATGCAGATGATGCTTCAGTAGTATTAAAGCTGCTCTTTGAGAGTTTCTCAAGAGTATCATTATTGTAGAGTTTTCCATGTCCTATTCCAGTGTTCTCTCTCATTACAATTCCATCAGTGGTATATTCAAAGTCTCCATACTGAGAGATACCGGTGAGAGTTTTAGCTGATGGCGGTTCAGCACCTCTATTGATTTCAATGGGATAAACATGTGTACCCCTCAGCCTCCCCCTGGTTCCCTCTACTATATCTTCACCACATAGAACACTATTTCCTTCTTTCATATGCTGTCGTAGTGCAAACTTTAATGTTGCATAGTGGCTATCTAGTTTAGTTTTACCTTTCTGAGCCTCAAAGTTAGAAAATCTTTTAAGCTGAATTCCAGTTAGCTCTTCAAATTTCTGCAACCATATGATCAAGCTCGAATTTTTGTAATGTGGTCCATTGTCTGACCAAAGAGACAAGGATTTAATTTCAGGGTGAAGAGATTTCAGGTTTTTCACACTTTCTTCTAAACAACTAGCACTAAAAAACCAGTTCTGTGTGTCATCGGTCTCACTGAAGGTGTCATGGTATTCTGTCAAAATGGGTCCTTCCTCCTCCTCTCTGTACAGAAACATCACCCCATGAACAGATGCACCCTTTTTCCCAAACCACTCTTTCTGGGGCTCGTATAACCGCCTGAACATCAGTTTCATCATGTAGTCGCTTACACCGATGGCGTGGCCAGGTTTTAGGTCAGCCACTTCTTTCATGTAACAGTCTCGCTGATGTTTTCCTCTTATAAGGTGGGCTATGTATTTGGACAAGTTATCTTCGATTATACTAACTTCTGTCTTCAAAGTGTCTCTTTCTTCTGATGAGCAATTCAGTTCATCTGCAGTGCTACCCAGATCTTCAATAAGTTGCCATCGTTCATTGCAGTTTGAACAATTGTTACTGTGATTATTTCCACACTGTGGCTCATCACTTAGGCACCATTCCATACAGTGACTGGCACATTCGTCATGACTTTTAAGGTTATTTGAAAAATCACTCAACAGGTAACCCCTAAGGTTTTTAGCTCTTTCTTTTATGTCAGAAATTGGGCATTTGCCCTCATTGTTTTGTAGCCAGTGCAGTTCTATTCTGTCAGCTAAATTATTCAGATTTTCGAAGTTTTCAGCACCACTCTCTGTACAAATGTTACACAGGCCTGCCATTTCTTGTAGCTGGTGAAAATTTGCTGCTGTTAAACCATTGTAGAACAGAGTCCGTCCAATGGGTGTCTCACTCATTTCCTCACATTTCTCTTTATACATGCTGAACAGTTTTTCTTTATTGTGTTTTAGGTGAAGAACCGGTTGTGTACCACCGCCAAGAATATCACTGAGCCACGACTTTCTCTTCCCACTGCAGTCAGCTGTTTTGTAGGAGGACCTCTCTGTACATTCTGGGCTGTGCAAGAACTCAACCAAGAAGGCCAACTGCTCTGAACTGGTGCACATTGCTGGTGTTTCTTGCTCCTTTAAAGCAGTTGCTGCTGCTCCATGCTGACTGTAGTGAAGGCGAGCTTGTGTTATTTCATATGAAGTGCAGGAGATTTTCTGGCCATCTTTCATGTAACTGAAATTTTCCTTCAGGATCTTGTTGTCCAGATGTGGTGCCACAGAACTTAGAATTTGCACTCTTTCTTGTGAGGACCTTGCATTAGTGTATGCTGCAGAGAGTCCTTTTACAATGTTACTGTCTGCTATGCTCTGTGGAAGCAATATATTGACAGCACAGGTTGTGGCTCAATTTTGATTTGTTTGTGCTGTAATATTTAACACAGTAGAATACAAATGAACCTTGAATCAGACAGGTGAAGGTCCCAGTGGATTTAGAACATTCAGTTTGAAATCTGGCTCTTAAAGTTGATTTCCAGTCTGTATTGTGCAGGCTCAGCCCTGAATTGTTTGTGAGCCTCACATGATGGAATGTAAGGAAAAACATAGAGAATTTATGAAATAGAGTGCATGTTTGGAGCTGTACAAAAATTTTTCCACATGGGAAAAATAAAGTAGACTTAAATGCCTCCTCACTTTCGGAAGAATCTTCCTGCAAAACACACCGTGTGTTCATGCACAAGCTTGCGGTTCCTCATCCTCGATGGCAACTGCTGGCAACGACACGGGCAGGCATTTCTTTCCGTTTCCTGTAAACAAAACCTAGTGCATGTACACACCAAGATGTTATCTTGTCCTGGCCACGTGGCCACCTAAATGTCTCTTTCTTCAATTTCATCGAGTAAAGCTCACATCCATGATGGCGGGAGACAAAAATTGTAATTTCACTTTATGTAAGATGTCACGAATTGGTACATTTCATAAAGTTGTAAATGATGTAAGTAGTTTTTCAAAACAAAAAACCCAAAACAAATCATTGAGCCTGCGCAGTACGGACTGGAAATCAACTTTAAACTTCCAATACATGCATGCAAGAATCTCTTTCAAGTGCTTGTGAGGTGACAAACCAGTAAGGCTTATTTGAAAGGTCTAATAAAATGAGGAAGGGTGGAGGTTTTCTTTTTGTATTATTGTTCCAGAGATAATCTAGTATTTATGTAACACAAATAAGACAATCGATGGCGTCATTAAAGTAATGAGACAAATCACAAAATTAAGATTTCTCTGGAAAGAATGGGTTGAGGTACTTCAAACTTAGCACCAGAATTGTTCGTTAAAAAAGACAAAAGCTTGTCCCTGTCATGATATTGCCATGGCAACTCTTGGCTCTAGTCTCTTTCAGCTTTGAAGTAAATGTTACCATTTGTGACTCTATAATGACAAAAAATTTGTCCAGTTCAAAACTCAAACAGTGCCATATTGTACAATGTACATGTATTTAAAATTTTTATTCTGCTAGTAACCATTAGGGAGTGGATGTAGTTTTTTAAGTCTAAAAGGGGAATGTCATTCCCACATGAAAGAGATCTGAAGGAAAAACTGTTGCCATGGCAAGATTTTAGCATGCAATTTACTTTGTGTCCTCTGTCAAAGTAACTTAGTGGTGTCGAGTTTCAGGTACATTACCTCAAAATCACATGACCTTGAAACAGGCATAATATTCTGAATAACCTACTTCCTGAAACTTTGTTTCAGCTTTTAAAGGTAAATTTTGGTCACCTTTGTTTGTTTTTTAACAATTTCTTTTGAAAGGGGAATATTATAATACTTAATTTAGAAATTTGTGAGACCTTTGCTTTTCAGTAATGAAAATTTTAAGCAATTTTTCAGGCCACTGTACTGAATACAGTTGTTGAATAGCCAAAAAACTGTAGTTAAAAAAACACTAAATTTTTGTAAAAAGAAAAGATGTATGTTAAGAAGCAGTCTAATGGTCCCTGGATCCCTAACTATTCTAGCTATGGAACCCAAAATGATTGATCTGAATGTCATTTATTTGTTTGGTTTGTTCAGTATGGGGCCCTGGAATGGATTGTTTGTTTTCTTTTCCATTTTTTCTCAGAGGTGATGGTTGGTTGATGGTTCAGTTTGAGACCCTGACAAAAATAGAGCATTTAAGAAGCAGCTTCATATTAAATGATATTGCATTATATGTACTTTTACCTCAGTACTTGTTTGTGCTATTGGAAGGTTGGCAGCTTGAAAAGTGAGGTTTAGTAGTTCCTCACCACAACCTCCAGAGATTTCATTGTAACTGTCTTTGAGATTAATGATGGTTTTGTTCAATAATTCCGTTGCCTTCTTTTCGATTCTCTTTTTAGTTTTTGTTGAAGCATTTTCATAATTTACTGTGGGCCTCCCTTTTTTGTTTTCCACTTCATGACCAGTTATTGCATGAACAGAATAAGTTGCAAATTCTGCAGTTGCTCTGTGGAGTTCGCTAAAACAAGACTTGCAGCACTGCTTTAATTGAGGTGGCATGCCAAATTTCATGAAAATTTGTCCCCTCACAGCTTCCGTTGCCTGCACCAGCCTTCCTGGTATATTTTTTAGTTTCACCTTGGAGGCTGGCGTTGTACAGCCTTTTACAAGGCATTTATGTTCTCGTTTCCATCGACACTGTGAGCATATTTGCATTCCAGCTACATTCCTCAGCTCAGTACCTTTAAGACCACACATAAGACAACTTGTTGCTGACATTTTCCAAAAATATATATTTCGCACTTGAGAACTTATTCAAAGAATTGCGTTTGTTTACGTTTTTCGTTGTTAAGGGACTGTACTGTTAAAGGGACTATGCTCACGGTGTCGAGGATAACCGCATTTTCGCGCCATAATGGCGCGGCTGCGAGTGACCAACCAGATTTTCCCGCCTAACTAAATAAGTATCAAACAACGCACAGAAATAGGATTGAAATAAAGTTTCCTTCAAACACAAAGCTAGGAGTAAAATACAGCTGTTTCTTTCACAATAAAGAGAGAAAAAAATGTTCTGATAGCAACCAAGAAAACAGATTCTAACAAGTACAAGACAGTCGCAAAATCAGACTTGAAGTGCGCGGATAAGACACGCCAAAACAAAGCGAATCTGGTTGTACGAGAAGCTAGGGCAAGATTGCTTCACTTCATTAAGGCGAGTTTTTTGAAGTAGCTCCTCTTGTATCAGCACAAAATGATCCTCATTAACCGCAAGTAAATCCCCCAGCCTTACGTGATCGACCGCCTTTCCTGCACACATGGTGTCAATTAAATAAACTTCAACAGTCGGTGTTTTAACGCCAAGGTAACTCGCGATTTGAACAACGTCCATCCCGCTGCCAAATGCGTGGACTGCCCGAAGTTTCTGGTTTGTAACAGAAATTTTGCCATACAGTTTCAGGAGATGTTGTTTCTGCAAGTGGAATTTTAGGTGAGTTTCAGTACTTGGAAATATTTGAAGTGAACACACAGGTCGAAAATCGAACACAAGGTTTGAGGCAACGCGGGAAGCAAAGTGGCGAAATTCAGACTGAGATGAGATGATATATAAACAAAAACTCCACTCACGTTTAGGAATCTTCGCTTTCCCGTTGAATCCGGTGACAGACTTGAAGCAGAAGACATAATAGGGAGTTGTGACAAACCGTGATCGAACTCGTGATGGCAGCCAGGCTATTCCAAAACTGAGAACGCTACAAGTGAGCTCGCAAGGCATAATGGGATTTTTGTCCACTGATCATAAATATTGCTCGATGTCCTAGCGGATTTCGTCTTAAAGCGTCATGATCATGAGCAAAAACCATGAACATCAATCTATTTAATGCAATTTAGACATCAACAGGGTGCTGTAACAAGGTACACACCACATCAAAATGTCAGATCTCTTCAAGTAACATAACAGTAACAGTAACAGTATGGTAAACAATTCTGGTTGATACAACTGTGTAAAAAGCATTTAACGGCTACTATGCAGTAGTTCATGTCCAAAATTTGCGGCAGTGTCTTGGATAGGCTTATCATAAAACCGAGCAAAGATGCTCTCACTACTCCAACCTGCTGCAGACAAGATAGTGTCAATAGGGACTTGTTTCTCCTTTGCAGCTGATGTGGCAGCTGCTCTTGTGCTATGTGCTTTATATACACTAGTGTCAATTCCTGCTTTGCCCATGGCATTCTTGATCCAGCGAGCAATAGTGTCAGTTGACACAGGCTTGTGAGGCTTCTGATAGCCAATCAGCAACTGGTCAGTTTCTCCTCTTAAGTGAGATGTTCTATCGATATAGGCTTGTAGATGTTGTACAACACACAAGTTCCGGTCAGGCTCGTATGCCAAAAACTCAATTCGACCTAGGTGCTTGCCCGGTCGAGTGGTCTTCAGTGGTGTTTCAATGGTAAATACACATTTGTTTGCAGTTAAAGTCATTGAGGTCAGAGTTAGTGCCTTCAGCGTCTGTACTCTCTGGCCAGACAAGAGGGCAAGCAACATGGTAAGCTTCCAGGACATATCTCTCAGACTTAAATCCACTCCAAGAGTCCAGGTGGCAAGTACCTTAAGGACAGAGTTTACATCCCATATTTCTTTGTATCGTGGGAGGGAAGGCCTACTTTCGAAAACGCCTTTCACAAACCTGGTGACGAGTGGATGGCTACCAAAGTGAACACTCCCTGGAAGCACAATAATAGATGACAGGGCACTACGTGCAGTGTTAATACAGCTGTATCCTACACCAGTAGCAAAGAGGTCTCCAAGGAAATTTATGCCATCCTGTAAAGTGGCCTGAAGGGGATTAATGACAGCAGAATGATTCCCACTTCTTGTAGTAAGTTTGGTACTGGGTTGTGGTGCCCGATCTCCAGGACTGCACAATGATTCTGGAAGCTTCTGTCGAAATTCCTTGGCTTTCAAGTGATCTCCAGACAAGTGGCACATCAGCAGCTCCAGTTTTGGATATAGAGGGTGAATCTTTTCTGGACTGCTCGGAAGAAACAGCAGTTTCTTTCTTTTGGGTAGTAGTACTGGATTGTCGACCAACATTCTCATCAAGACAGGCCACCACGTTTGTGTTGGCCATTTCGGCACAATCATAATTCCCTGAACCTTCTCCTGTTGGATCTTCTGCAATACTCTGGAGATAAGAGAAAATGGAGGGAACATGTAAGGCACATATTGCTTCCATGATAAATGAAATGCGTCAATTGCCACAGCCCCTGGGTCAGGATGCCAGGATACATAAGGCTGAAGCTGGTGGTTTATTCTGGAAGCAAATAAGTCAATGTTGGGCTCAACCTTTGCTGCATTGATGCAGTCCCTAAAAATAGTTCTGTCTAGTGTCCACTCAAGTTGTGAGTGAGACCGTCTTGATTGTTTATCAGCTTCCACATTCTCTACACCAGGGATATGGACAGCTGTCAGCCAAATATTTCTTTGGGCACACCATAACCAAATTTCTTTGGCTAGGTCATTTCTTTTTTCAGAGCTACTAGTACCCATATGGTTAACATCAGACAGGGCAGTCATATTATCCACCATGACCTTCACTGCCCATTAATGATAGATGAAAAAGATTTAAGAGCCAAGTATATGGCTAGGAGCTCTAAATAGTTTATGTGGTTTCTGGCTTCCTCTGCGTCCAGTGTCCACCTGTACTGGTATCATGTAGGGCACAGCCCCAGCCAGTGGATGAGGCATCGGTTGACATGACAACAGTAGGCTCCCCATGACTAATGATATTGTAACTGGCTTCAAGGTGTGTGTTCCACCACAATAATTCTGTACCAGCTTTGTCTGATACTACCATACAAGCATCATAATCACCCTTGCTATATCTTAAGGCAAGAGTTTTCTCCCTCTCTAACTGACGGAAATAAAGCGGGCCATACATGACACCTGGGAAACTAGATACCATATACCCAAGGGCCCTTGAAACCTCCGGTATAGTGGTTTCTTTGGCCTTGATAAGCTTGGTACAAATTGATTTGAGCTTGTCAACTTTTTCATTGGTCAAATAAATTTTCATCTGGACTGAGTCCAAGACAAACCCTAAAAATACTAATTTTTGTGTAGTGTAGGGATAAAAACTGACTTTTGAGGGTGAAGAATGAAACCCAATGAGAGGAACATTTTCACAGTGTCTAGAACATTAGCTAGGCATTCCTCATAACTTCCACCTTGTAGGTATGAGTCATCAATATACGGTGAGTTTATATGCCCAAGTTGTCTCAAAACTGAGTAGGCTGGCTTCATTAGTTTGGTAAACTTCCTTGGACAGAAAGCTAAACCATTAGGAAAACAGGTAAACTGATACAATTTACCACCCCATTTAAACTTAAGGTACTTCTGGTCTGAAACCGCAATAGGAACACTGTAATAAGCATCCTTGAGGTCCACAGAGGCCATATAGCAGTTAGGGGTAATAAGACTTATTACACTTTGAAGTGTATCCATTTTAAAGTGGTTGTATTGCACATGTTTATTTAGGTTTTTAAGATTCGGGATCATTCTGTGTGATCCATCTTTTTTGGGTCGCACAAAAACAGAAGAGATAAACTCCCCTGGTTCATGACTGGTTTCAACAACAACTGCCTTCTTAAGCAGGTTTGCAACCTCTTTGGAAATAATAGCATTTTCTTCTGCACTAAAACATTTCACGGCAGGGGGGCGTGTTTGGCAAGGCTTAGTGTCAAATGCAATGTATTGTCCTGACACCATTTGAAGAATCTCAGTGTCTGAGGTGATTCTTTGCCAACAATGAACAAATTGTGCCAGCCTACCGCTTTTGAAGCAACATGTTTGTGTAACAAGGTAGGCTATAAGTGTAGGAATAAAGCCTTCAAATTGGGTTACCTGTAACGTGTGGAGCTTTGTCATGATGTCATCGGCAGTATTTATTTCTTGCTGGTGTCCTCCTTTTTCTTCCAGGTTTTCTGGGGTTTCCATCTTGACTGGAAATGGCCCTTGCCTAAAAAAGGCTGGTCCTGTTTTTGGCGATAAGGAGGTTTGGTGAAAGATTTGTTGGTGCTATTGTGCACTGCTGTATGACTAATTCGGTTTGAGGCTCGAATTGCCCTAAGCTGCGACTGAAGCTCGTCGCCAAATAGCAAGTTGGTTACCGGCGTTTGCGAAGAGCACAGCGAGCCGTATTCCTTGTTAAGGTTGGGTTTAATAGCTTCCCGTCTACGAAGCGAGAGCTCGTAATTTGTGTGACCCAACAGGGCAATGGCATCAATTTGTGCTGTGACTAATGCGCCCGTGTCGAGCTTGCCACCTTGCGTGCTCTGGCCTCGAAAATCCATGAGCTTCTGGGTTGATTGTGCAATAATGGCTCCAACCCTCACTATCATGTTCTGAATAGCGGACAATCTGAGGTCCTGCTTTTTCCCATGATGAGTTAATTTTCCCCAAATCTCTGGGTTCACTTTGGGGGCAACAAGCTTCTCGCAGTTTTCAGGGCGATCGTATTTCTCGACCGTCTCTTTGACCTTGTTCTCACTCAGTTTCGAAGCCCATCTCTTATTGATGATATCTGCAAGTTGCTTAGATATTGGGCTGCTCACTTTATCATCTTTCGAGAAGTCGAGGGCCAATTTCTTTAAAAGATCGTCTTCGCCTTCATTGTTGCAGGAGTCCTGCGTTTTGGCGGCCGACGTTTTGGCGCCTTCGGAGTCGTTCTCAGCGTTGGTTGCAAGAAGCTCTATTACGTCCGAATCATCGCTGTCACCGCCAGTTTCAACAGCATCACCGGCATCAATTCTAGGTTTCTTTGTTTCCCCATTTAAAGGGTCTAAGTTCCCAGAGCGAGCGTCTCGCTTCGCTGGGCGCTGCTTCGACAAAGAAGCGAAAGCTTCGCCCATGGCGGACAATGAACCCGCCATGTGATCCATGTTTTGGTTCAACTTACTGAGTACACTCAATAGCGAGTCGCTATTGTCGAGCTCAGGATCCTCTAGAAGTTCGTCTTCGCCTTCCTCAGTGGGATTTTCGTTCGTTATTGCGTCGGGGTCTTCTGGATTGTTCGTTTTCGCCATGATGAAAATTTCTACGTGCAACTACTCCAAAGTTCGCTTGCAAGTGACCGCTCTGGTTTCGCGCGCATATCTCACGTGACTCCTTAGCGACATTGACCAATGACGAAGTAGAATTATTTTTTCCTCAGGTCAAAATCAAAGTAAACAAGAGAATGATATTGTAGATTGATTTCTTGAGTGTCGATGATTATCCTGCACGGCATTGTTCTTGTCGAAAAAAAATAGAGCTCACTGAACTCTCTGGTACCTCGCGCGGTTCCTCTATATGTTCAGTCACTGAATCTGCAGAAGTAACGCTGGCAAACATATTATCGTCACGAGCGTCCGCGCTCATTTACAACTAGAAAAGCACGGCCTTTCTCGACTATTTTCTTTAAAACTTTGAACTCTTCGCCCTCCTTCACGTCAAAGCGGCACTCTTGGTAGCCTTTTACTACGCATTTAAAGCTAACAGCCCACAGCGCATCTGAAGCCATTTCTCTCCGGGAATTGTGCGGTTAAGAAAAACACGTGTTATACTGAAGTAACTCGAGCTTACAAAACCTTGTTATTGATTTTCAACACCAGTTTTACAAAAATCAAGAGTTCGCAAATCGAACGTTCGATTGAGTTCGATTGTCCAATTTTTTTTGTGTGAGTTCGATTTCGTTCGATTGCCGGAATCAATCGAACTCAATCCACCCATTCAGTTCGATTGAGTTCGATTGAGTTCGATTGAAAAACAGTTCGACTGGGTTCGATTGACTATGCCGGGTCATATTGAACAAGAAAGATAAGATTCAAGAGGGCCAGATACAACTTAATGATAAGCAAAATTACCTACCTCTAGAAGGACCTATGGTCAAAGAGACATTCCACAAAGCTCAAAATCTTATAAATGAGCTACACAGCAATAACCACATTGACGATATGACCAGAAAATGGCTATCGCAAACGCCAAACCCACCGCGCATTCCAGTGTTTTACACGCTTACCAAAATTCACAAGCCGACGCCAGTCGGCAGACCAATAATATCGGGCTGTGATGGCCCAACAGAACGAATATCCTCATTTATAGACCATATCCTTCAGCCGATAGCACAATCGCAAGAATCGTATCTTAAAGATACAAAAGATTTCATAAATTTTATAGAGAGGACAACAGTCCCCCCAAGCGTCACAATTGTCTCTATGGATGTGACAAGCCTGTACACCAACATACCTCAGGAAGAGGGAATTGAAACCGTATGCAAGGCATACGACAAATTCTACAAAAAAGATACTCCAATACCCACCCACATACTAAGAGAAATGATCAGACTTGTACTTCAGGAGAATTCCTTCCAATTTAATGGAAGCGACTACCTACAAACTCATGGAACCGCAATGGGCACTAAAATGGCTGTCGCCTTTGCAAATATTTTTATGTCCGCAGTTGAAAACAATATCATTAATACGAGCAAAACCAAACCACTTGTGTGGAAAAGATATATTGACGATGTATTTTCTCTGTGGGACGCCAAGAGAGAGGACATTAACCTCTTTATCTTGGAAGCTAACAGGCACCATCCTACAATTAAATTCACGGCTGACATATCACAGAAAGAAATAAACTTTCTAGACACGACAGTTTTTAAAGGCGAAAGATTTAATAAAGAATCCATCCTGGACATTCGCACCCACTTCAAAGCCACCGAGACTTTTCAGTACACGCACTTCTCCTCCTGTCACGCCCCAGGCGTGGCAAAGGGCCTTATCAAAGGCGAAGCCCTAAGACTTCTCAGAACCAACTCTTCAAAACCACTCTTTGAAGAAAATATTAGTAACTTCAAATCGCGTCTACGCGAACGAGGTTACCCAAGCAACCTAGTCGAAAAGATACTCTCTGAAGTCAAATTTACCGAGAGAAAATCAGCGCTCCAAGAAAAACAAAAAGTGCGAAAAAACATTTTGCCTTTTGTCACGCAATACAATCCATCAGTGCCGAACTTAAAGAAAATCATAATGAGCAAATGGCATCTCATTCAACAGCAGCCATTGCTGCGGGAGATTTTTAAGGAACCACCAATTATCTGTTATAAAAGAGGCAGATCTCTTAAGGATATACTCGTCAAGGCTAAACTCTAAAGGTCAATTGATATGTAAACAACGTCGCGAAACCAGCAGGAGTCGTGTTAGGCCTGTCAATACTTTGTACCTCAGAAAAGATCCCATTAACAAAGTTGAAATAGCTTAGTGAAAAAGGTTGTTCTGTGCAGTTCACGAGACAGCTGATGAGCCTCTTTGTTTACCTACAGTTGCACCAAGTTTCATCACCAAACCAAGTGACCAGACAGTCACTGAGAACGAGACAGTGGTATTCAATTGTGCTGCCACTGGGAACCCAACTCCTCAAATAACATGGATTAAAGATGGCATTACTGTGGGCACAGCAAACAATCTAACCTTTGCAGCTTCGAAGAATGATTCTGGAAAATATTGGTGTTCTGCTAGCAATAGACTGGGTGATGTGAAACAAAGTGCTGATCTTGATGTGCAGTGTAAGTAACCATAATGATCATGACCAGTTATTAAAACGTCGTTGTTATTCTCTAGACGCGACATGCATTACAGATGGTTAACCTTTCGTCGATCTTCGACAACCTTATTTAGCTTGGACTTCTTTAGTTGGTGAGCCTAGGGGTTGGGCACAAAGGGCTCCCCTTAACTGTGCGAGAGTTTTAAAGCTCGGACAACGAAACTTCAAGGAAAGAAAGCACGTTTGAAAGTGTTTTCTCTGAGGCCCATACTAATGACCTGATGACGTCAGTGATGTGGAGGAACGTCCTGATTTCCAAAATGGTGGCTATCTTGGATCCACCGTCTTGTCATTTTTGACCTTATTTAGCGAAGCCCTTTTTGCTGTTCCTAAAAATTGGGAGGGCCTTACGTCAATTCAACCCCCCCCCCCCCCCTTCCCCTGCTGGTTACCTTCAAGAGTGTTAGACCTTGGCCTCTCTCAGATCTGTTGCATGACCTCATGATTGCGTCATGATTTCCAAACTAGGCGGCCATTTCGGATGCTCCATCTTGGATTTTTTGCTCTCTTTCAAAACCTTCATAAGCCATTAAAATTGTTTAAAAAGAACTAAAAGGACAATCAAATGATCTTGCAATGTAAAGGTTTTGCAAAATGAGGTAAAAATTTTTCATTTAAAGCAGGAAAGTTCAAAATTTGAAAAAAAGAACCAGTTAAAATATCGTCTCTATGTCAAAGTCAAATTTGATGAACAATGGCATGTCATACCAACTTGTGTCCAACTAAAAGTTAGGTCGCCGGTGGCCAATGGAAGCCATTAATCACAATCCATTGGGGATCTTCCGTTGATCTTCCAAAGTCAAGAAAATGGAACAATCAGCTGTAACAACTGAAAACACGACTTCATTAATTTAGTCACTAATTAACACTATCTTTTTATTATTTTGTTTCAATAATTTTAGACAACCCTGAAAACACCCAGCTTACAGTAAACGCAGCTAATACAAGTTCGGTACCATTTGGCAGCAAAATCACCTTTGTCTGTACCAGCAATTCCCACCCAGTTGTACACGAATACAGATTCTACCGGTTTCAAGAGTTACTTGGCTATAGCAGAACTGGGATTTTCTCTTTTAATATCAACAAAACCGGTTTGCATTCCTGTATTCCCTTCAACGTTGTTGGGAGTGGAGAAAAAGCTGCGGTGACGATAGTTGTAGACGGTAGGTCTTTGCGTCTAGTGCATTAACTTTGCGTTGCTGAAATGTACCAAGTACAAGATAACTCTCATGTTTGAGTCAGTTAGGACAACCCGGAAGAGGTTACGCTATTCGAGTTTTGAAACGCCTTCATAATACAGCTTTTCACGGTAGTGAGTGCATTCAGGCCCACTTTAGGATTTAATCCAAAGATTCAAAAGTAAGCGTCACATTTTAACGCATAGTAAACTGCACCATGGGAGAGTACTACTCGATAGCTTTCATTGTTGACACCGTCAGGATTTTATCCACATATTCAAAAGTTAGGACCACCTTGTGAATCACTATAGACTCAAAATAAATGCTACTGAATAACTTTGATTTGAACTGCTGCAATTTAGCTCTTCTTCACATAATTACACTTAATTAACTAAAAACGGCTGAATACCATATTATTTTTACTTGCCAGAATGGGAAAAGAAATACGTAGCAGAAAGTAATGTTTAGAAAGTGGAAAGGAACACCGGTTTTAAATCCCAAACGGATATACATGTATTTTTGCCCGGTTATTTAATCACTATTTAACCTTTGTTATTTTATTTTACTTCAGATCGACCAAGGTTCCAAGTTAAGCCCATCGACAAAGTAGTGCTTGAAAACGAAAGAGTGACATTTCGCTGTATTGCGAGCGGTAACCCCACCCCAAATATAACATGGGTTAAAGATGGATTGATCGTGAGTACGGGAGACACACTGAGCCTTACAGCTGAAAGGAATCTGTCTGGAAAATACTGGTGTCTGGCGAACAATGGCTTGGGCATTACAATAAAGGCTGAAGCAAATCTTGTGGTGCAATGTGAGTAGAAAGAACGCAGAAGTCTTAAAACCTTCAGTCTTCAATTCAAAAATTCAAACCTTATACTCATGTATCACAACTACAGTGACAACCCATCTAAAAACTACTCCCTTAGTACAACTCGCACTTCTTGGAGTCCCTAAAAAATGTTCAATTATAAAAATCCCGTTAACCCAACTTTGTTATTAGCGACCACCTTTAGGAGATACTTAGTATTACCTTTTTTAAAGTCACCTCATTACATAGACTGCTTGAAATTCCTGGTAGCCAAAATGACAAACACAAAGATTAATAGAGAGGAAGTCAAAAATATCTTTTTAAACTGTTTTTTGTAACCGCTATCAAGCTCATTTCGCCCTTATCTGGGTTCCTTCCTCTCTTATTTAACTTTGTGCTTCTTTCCTCTCCGTCGGCTATCGTAATTTAATACCACTGCCTCGTTAATATGACGAATATTTTCTGGCCCATCGGTGATTATTTAAGTGGAGTTCATCTACCATAGAACAATTGAAAGCACAGCAACCTGTTTACCTCATTATCACATTAAACATGGAAGCTTTAGCTTCGACACAAGTCGGTTTAAAAACAGTCAAAGCCATAAAACTCTATCAAGTCGTAACATTGGTACACTATTGGAATACCCCTACTTGCTATTATATTTTGTAGCTTTGAGGGCATTGAAAAAGAAAACACACACACACACACCCCAAAAATTCCGAAACTTCTAAATTTTGTCGACAGTATTGTAAATTATAAGCCAATATTTCATGTGGAGTTTGGGAGGGGGCAATCACTGGTTTCAATATAGACAGGAACAGTTTCAGGACAAGAGTTACAAAACAAAGCAAAAATTTTACTAAATATTGACTAAACATCTATTTCACATAATTATGTTGCGCTACCGGGAAGAGGGGGTAAACCTTTTTGGGTCAAGTGCGAGTGTAGTTCACGAGACACCTGGTGAGTCCCTTTGTTTACTTACAGTTGCACCAAGTCTCGCCATCAAACCAAGTGACCAGACAGTCACTGAGAACGAGACAGTGGTATTCAATTGTGCTGCTACTGGGAACCCAACTCCTCAAATAACATGGATAAAAGATGGGACTACTGTGGGCACAGCAAACAATCTAACCTTTACAGCCTCGAGGAGTGAATCTGGGAAATATTGGTGTTCTGCTAATAACAGTCTGGGTGATGTCAAAAAAAGTGCTGATCTTGATGTGCAGTGTAAGTAACCATAATGATCATGACCAGTTATTAAAACGTTGTTGTTATTCTATAGATGCGACATGCATTACAGATGGTTAACCTTTCGTCGATCTTCGACAACCTTATTTAGCTTGGACGTTTTTAGTTGGTGAGCCTAGGGGTTGGGCACAAAGGGCTCCCCTTCCCCTTAACTGCGCGAGAGTTTTAAAGCTCTGACAATGCAACTTCAAGGAAAGATAGCACGTCTGAAAATGTTTTCTCTGAGGCCCATACTAATGACCTGATGACGTCAGTGATGTGGAGGAACGTCCTGATTTCCAAAATGGTGGCTATCTTGGATCCACCGTCTTGTCATTTTTGACCTTATTTAGCGAAGCCCTTTTTGCAGTTCCTAAAAATTGGGAGGGCCTTACGTCAATTCAACCCCCACCCCCCTACCCCTGCTGCTTACCTTCAAGAGTGTTAGACCTTGGTCTCTCTCAGATCTGTTGCATGACCTCATGATTGCATCATGACTTCCAAAATAGGCGGCCATTTCGGATGCTCCATCTTGGATTTTTTGTCTTCCTTCAAAACCTTCATAAGCCATTAAAATTGTTTAAAAAGAAATAAAAGGACAACCAAATGATCTTACAATGTAAAGGTTTGCAAAATGAGGTAAAAATTTTTCATTTAAAGCAGGAAAGTTCAAAATTTGAAAAAAAGAACCAGTTAAAATATGGTTTCTATGTCAAAGTCAAATTTGATGAACAATGGCATGTCATACCAACTTGTGTCCAGCTAAAAGTTAGGTCGCCGATGGCCAATGGAAGCCATTAATCACAATCCATTGAGGATCTTCCGTTGATCTTCCAAAGTCAAGGAAATGGAACAGGCAGCTCTAACAACTGAAAACACGACTTCATTGATTTTCGTCACTAATTAACACTATCTTTTTATTATCTTGTTTCAATAATTTTAGACAACCCTGAAAACACCCAGCTTACAGTAAACGCAGCTAATACAAGTTCGGTACCATTTGGCAGCAAAATCACCTTTGTCTGTACCAGCAATTCCCACCCAGTTGTACACGAATACAGATTCTACCGGTTTCAGGAGTTACTTGGCTACAGCAGGACTGGGTTTTTCTCTTTTAATATCAACAAAACCGGTTTGCATTCCTGTATTCCCTTCAACGTTGTTGGGAGTGGAGAAAAAGCTGCGGTGACGATAGTTGTAGACGGTAGGTCTTTGTGTCTACTGCGTTAACTTTGCGTTGTTAAATGTACCAAGTACAAGCTAACTCTCATGTTTGAGTCAGTTAGGACAACCCGGAAGAGGTTACGCTATTCGAGTTTTGAAACGCCTTCATAATACAGCTTTTCACGGTAGTAAGTGCATTCAGGCCCACTTTAGGATTTTATCCAAAGATTCAAAGGTAAGCGTCACATTTTAACGCATAGTAAACTGAACCATGGGAGAGTACTACTCGATAGCTTTCATTGTTGACACCGTCAGGATTTTATCCACATATTCAAACGTTAGGACCACCTTGTGAATCACTATAGACTCAAAATAAATGCTGCTGAATAACTTTGATTTGAACTGCTGCAATTTTGCTCTTCTTCACATAATTATACTTAATTAACTAAAAACGGCTGAATACCATATTATTTTTACTTGCCAGAGTGGGAAAAGAAATACGTAGCAGAAAGTAATGTTTAGAAAGTGGAAAGGAACACCGGTTTTAAATCCCAAACGGATATACATGTATTTTTGCCCGGTTATTTAATCACTATTTAACCTTTGTTATTTTATTTTACTTCAGATCGACCAAGGTTCCAAGTTAAGCCCATCGACAAAGTAGTGCTGGAAAACGAAAGAGTGACATTTCGCTGTATTGCGAGCGGTAACCCCACCCCAAATATAACATGGGTTAAAGGTGGATTGATCGTGAGTACGGGAGACACACTGAGACTTACAGCTGAAAGGAATCTGTCTGGAAAATACTGGTGTCTGGCGAACAATGGCTTGGGCATTACAATAAAGGCTGAAGCAAATCTTGTTGTCCAATGTGAGTAGAAAGAACGCAGAAGTCTTAAAACCTTCAGTCTTCAATTCAAAAATTCAAACCTTATACTCATGTATCACAACTACAGTGACAACCCATCTAAAAACTACTCCTTAGTACAACCCGCACTTCTTGGAGTCCCTAAAAAATGTTCAATTATAAAAATCCCGTTAACCCAACTTTGTTATTAGCGACCACCTTTAGGAGATACTTAGTATTACCTTTTTTAAAGTCACCTCATTACATAGACTGCTTGAAATTCCTGGTAGCCAAAATGACAAACACAAAGATTGATAGAGAAGAAGTCAAAAATATCGTTTTAAACTGTTTTTTGTAATCGCTGTCAAGCTCATTTCGCCCTTATCTGGGTTCCTTCCTCTCTTTTTTAACTTTGTGCTTCTTTCCTCTTCGTCGGCTATCGTAATTTAATACCACTGCCTCGTTAATATGACGAATATTTTCTGGCCCATCGGTGATTATTTAAGTGGAGTTCATCTACCATAGAACAATTGAAAGCACAGCAACCTGTTTACCTCATTATCACATTAAACATGGAAGCTTTAGCTTCGACACAAGTCGGTTTAAAAACAGTCAAAGCCATAAAACTCTATCAAGTCGTAACATTGGTACACTATTGGAATACCCCTACTTGCTATTATATTTTGCAGCTTTGAGGGCATTGAAAAAGAAAACACACACACACACACCCCAAAAATTCCGAAACTTCTAAATTTTGTCGACAGTATTGTAAATTATAAGCCAATATTTCATGTGGAGTTTGGGAGGGGGCAATCTCTGGTTTCAATATAGACAGGAACAGTTTCAGGACAAGAGTTACAAAACAAAGCAAAAATTTTACTAAATATTGACTAAACATCTATTTCACATAATTATGTTGCGCTACCGGGAGAAGGGGGTAAACCTTTTTGGGTCAAGTGCGAGTGTAGTTCACGAGACACCCGGTGAGTCCCTTTGTTTACTTACAGTTGCACCAAGTCTCGCCGTCAAACCAAGAGACCAGACAGTCACTGAGAACGAGAGAGTGGTATTCAATTGTGCTGCTACTGGGAACCCAACTCCTCAAATAACATGGATAAAAGATGGGATTACTGTGGGCACAGCAAACAATCTAACCTTTGCAGCCTCGAGGAGTGACTCTGGGAAATATTGGTGCTCTGCTAATAACAGTCTGGGTGATGTCAAAAAAAGTGCTGATCTTGATGTGCAGTGTAAGTAATCATAATGATCATGACCAGTTATTAAATCGTTGTTGTTATTCTCTAGACGCGACATGCATTACAGATGGTTGACCTTTCGGCGACCTTCGACAACCTTATTTAGCTTGGACTTTTTTAGTTGGTGAGCCTAGGGGTTGGGCACAAAGGGCTCCCCTTCCCCTTAACTGCGCGAGAGTTTTAAAGCTCTGACAATGCAACTTCAAGGAAAGATAGCACGTCTGAAAGTGTTTTCTCTGAGGACCATACTAATGACCTGATGACGTCAGTGATGTGGAGGAACGTCATGATTTCCGAAATGGCGGCTATCTTGGATCCGCCGTCTTGTCGTTATTGACCTCATTTAGCGAAGCCCTTTTTGCAGCTCCTAAAAATTGGGAGGGCCTTACGTCAATTTCCCCCCACCACCACCACCCCTGCTGCTTACCTTCAAGAGTGTTAGACCTTGGCGAAAAAAAGTTATGCGAGTATATAGTACGTCCTGAAGTGTTTTCTCTGAGATCTGTTGCATGACCTCATGATTGCGTCATGATTTCCAAAGTAGGCGGCCATTTCGGATGCTCCATCTTGGATTTTTTGTCTTCCTTCAAAACCTTCATAAGCCATTAAAATTGTTTAAAAAGAAATAAAAGGACAATCAAATGATCTTACAATGTAAAGGTTTTGCAAAATGAGGTAAAAATTTTTCATTTAAAGCAGGAAAGTTCAAAATTTGAAAAACAAAACAGTTAAAATATGGTTTCTATGTCAAAGTCAAATTTGATGAACAATGGCATGTCATACCAACTTGTGTCCAGCTAAAAGTTAGGTCGCCGATGGCCAATGGAAGCCATTAATCACAATCCATTGGGGATCTTCCGTTGATCTTCCAAAGTCAAGGAAATGGAACAATCAGCTCTAACAACTGAAAACACGACTTCATTAATTTTCGTCACTAATTAACACTATCTTTTTATTATCTTGTTTCAATAATTTTAGACAACCCTGAAAACACCCAGCTTACAGTAAACGCAGCTAATACAAGTTCGGTACCATTTGGCAGGAAAATTACCTTTGTCTGTACCAGCAATTCCCACCCAGTTGTACACGAATACAGATTCTACCGGTTTCAAGAGTTACTTGGCTACAGCAGGACTGGGTTTTTCTCTTTTAATATCAACAAAACCGGTTTGCATTCCTGCATTCCCTTCAACGTTGTTGGGAGTGGAGAAAAAGCTGTAGTGACGATAGTTGTAGACGGTAGGTCTTTGTGTCTACTGCGTTAACTTTGCGTTGTTAAATGTACCAAGTACAAGCTAACTCTCATGTTTGAGTCAGTTAGGACAACCCGGAAGAGGTTACGCTATTCGAGTTTTGAAACGCCTTCATAATACAGCTTTTCACGGTAGTGAGTGCATTCAGGCCCACTTTAGGATTTTATCCAAAGATTCAAAAGTAAGCGTCACATTTTAACGCATAGTAAACTGAACCATGGGAGAGTACTACTCGATAGCTTTCATTGTTGACACCGTCAGGATTTTATCCACATATTCAAGCGTTAGGACCACCTTGTGAATCACTATAGACTCAAAATAAATGCTACTGAATAACTTTGATTTGAACTGCTGCAATTTAGCTCTTCTTCACATAATTACACTTAATTAACTAAAAACGGCTGAATACCTTATTATTTTGTACTTGCCAGAATGGGAAAAGAAATACGTAGCAGAAAGTAATGTTTAGAATGTGGAAAGGAGCACTTTTTAAATTCCGGTTTTAAATCCCAAACGGATATACATGTATTTTTGCCCGGTTATTTAATCACTATAGACTCAAAATAAATGCTACTGAATAACTTTGATTTGAACTGCTGCAATTTAGCTCTTCTTCACATAATTACACTTAATTAACTAAAAACGGCTGAATACCTTATTATTTTGTACTTGCCAGAATGGGAAAAGAAATACGTAGCAGAAAG
This sequence comes from Siderastrea siderea, assembly GCA_964030785.1. Taxonomy (NCBI): domain Eukaryota; kingdom Metazoa; phylum Cnidaria; class Anthozoa; order Scleractinia; family Rhizangiidae; genus Siderastrea; species Siderastrea siderea. The sequence continues at coordinate 55,896,638 of OZ034966.1, read as the reverse complement.
TAATGTTTAGAATGTGGAAAGGAGCACTTTTTAAATTCCGGTTTTAAATCCCAAACGGATATACATGTATTTTTGCCCGGTTATTTAATCACTATTTAACCTTTATTTTATTTTACTTCAGTTCGACCAAGGTTCCAAATTAAGCCCATCGACAAAGTAGTGCTTGAAAACGAAAGAGTGACATTTCGCTGTATTGCCAGCGGCAACCCCACCCCAAATATAACATGGGTTAAAGGTGGATTGATCGTGAGTACGGGAGACACACTGAGCCTTACAGCTGAAAGGAATCTGTCTGGAAAATACTGGTGTCTGGCGAACAATGGCTTGGGCATTACAATAAAGGCTGAAGTAAATCTTGTTGTGCAATGTGAGTAGAAAGAACGCAGAAGTCTTAAAACCTTCAGTCTTCAATTCAAAAATTCAAACCTTATACTCATGTATCACAACTACAGTGACAACCCATCTAAAAACTACTCCCTTAGTACAACCACTTCTTGGAGTCCCTAAAAAATGTTCAATTATAAAAATCCCGTTAACCCAACTTTGTTATTAGCGACCACCTTTAGGAGATACTTAGTATTACCTTTTTTAAAGTTACCTCATTAACAAGACTGCTTGGGATTCCTGGTAGCCAAAATGACAAACACAAAGATTGATAGAGAAGAAGTCAAAAATATCGTTTTAAAATGCTTTGTGTAACCGCTATCAAACTTATTTCGCCCTTTTCTGGGTTCCTTCCTCTCTTATTTAACTTTGTGCTTCTTTCTTCTTCGTCGGCTATCATAATTCAATACCACTGCCTCGTTAATATGACGAATGTTTTCTGGCCCATCAGTGATTATTTAAGTGGAGTTCATCTACCATAGAACAATTGGACGCACAACAACCTGTTTACCTTATTATCACATTAAACACAAGTCGGTTTAAAACAGTCAAAGCCATAAAACTCTATCAAGTCGTAACATTGATACACTATTGGAATACCCCTGCTTGCTAATATATTTTGCAGCTTTGAGGGCATTGAAAAACAAAACACACACACACACACACACCCCAAAAATTCCGAAACTTCTAAATTTTGTCGACAGTATGGTAAATTATAAGCCAATATTTCATGTGGAGTTTGGGAGGGGGCAATCTCTGGTTTCAATATAGACAGGAACAGTTTCAGGACAAGAGTTACAAAACAAAGCAAAAATTTTACTAAATATTGACTAAACATCTATTTCACGTAATTATGTTGCGCTACCGGGAAGAGGGGATAAACCTTTTTGGGTCAAGTGCGAGTGTAGTTCACGAGACACCCGGTGAGTCCCTTTGTTTACTTACAGTTGCACCAAGTCTCGCCATCAAACCAAGAGACCAGACAGTCACTGAGAACGAGACAGTGGTATTCAGTTGTGCTGCCACTGGGAATCCAACTCCTCAAATAACATGGATAAAAGATGGGATTACTGTGGGCACAGCAAACAATCTAACCTTTGCAGCCTCGAGGAGTGACTCTGGGAAATATTGGTGTTCTGCTAATAATAGTCTGGGTGATGTGAAACAAAGTGCTGATCTTGATGTGCAGTGTAAGTAACCACAGTACATACTCTAGTTACATATTCTCTAGTTGCAACATGCATTACTGATGATGGGCAGTTGCTTGATGAAACACATTAAACTTTGCAACTGTTCCGATTTCGGGGGCCTGTCGTTAAGCAATTAAGGAAAAGGTAAAATCGCAAACGGGCCGAAAATAGCCAATAATGCCAGCGCTTGAAAGCTAGAATCATGAGGTAACTAGGAATATTACTACTCCCCCTGATGCTAATCCATCGCAAAGTTATTCCTAGCAGAAGAGAAGGTCAGCGATAATCGTTTGGGGATCTTCGATTAATTTTCGAAAGTCAAGGAAATGGAACTGTCACTTTGTAGTTACAGTGATAAATAAAATGACTCAGATCTAAGAACGGAAAGCATGACTCTTAATTTTCTTCGCTAATTAACACTACCTTTTTATTATTTTGCCTCAACCATTTTAGACAAACCTGAAAACACCCAGCTTGAAGTAAACGCAGCTAACACCAATTCAATCCCATTTGGGAGCAATGTCACCTTTACCTGCACCAGCAATTCCCACCCAGTTGTACACACATACAGATTCTACCGGTTTCAAGAGTTACTTGGCTATAGCAGAACTGGTATTTTCCATCTTAATATCAACAAAACTGGTCTGTATTCCTGCATTCCCTTTAACGTTGTTGGGAGTGGAGAAAGAGCTACAAAGAGAGTAGTTGTAAACGGTGGGTTTTTATGTGTACTACGTTAAAATTATTAATCTTAATTTTGCTTTATTTTCCAGATACAACCTCTTTACGGTGGTAAGTCCGTCAAGGTAATCAGGTCAACATAGGGAAAAATTTTAAAATTTTATAGGAATTCAAAGAGATGAAAAAGCTCATAGACACAAACACAAACATGATCGCCAAATTTATTCGGTTGGCTTCTTGAACTCATTTGTTAAGTTTCGAAAGGATAGATTCCCAAAAATGTCAATTACGGATAGTTTTCACAGGTTCGAATTTCCATACTAGCCTCTGAATTTCCCGCTTTGTTGCCCAGATTATCAAGATGCATTTACTAACGCAAAAAAGTGTATTATCTGAACTCGTCTTGTTGGTTATTCGCTCTCTTAAATACTACGTCAATTCACAACTAGCAGGGTGGTCCAAATTTTTCTATCCGCCAGAAAAGTAGAAGGGAAGTCCAACGCTTTGACCACTTGAACCGAAAACTTCTACAGCCTACAACAAAGTTTTATCTTTTTGTCTTTTTCATTAGGAGTTCCTTCTCCTCCAAAGAATCTCCAAATCCATCTAGACTGCAATGAATGGACCGTACAACTGTCCTGGATAGCTGGTGCATCTAACCGTGCCCCTATCGATTACTATTTGATTGAGGAGGAGTCGAGTAGTCACCCATGGGTATTTACGTTTCTGTATAATGTTACGGATCCTTATAAAATACAAACTTCTTTGAAGCTGAGTGGGAAATCTTTACCGCGTTTGCGGATGAAAGCAGTTAATAAGTTTGGAGCAAGCCGTCCTAGTGCGCCAACTGCTGAGGGAACCTGTTTGACTCCTTCTCCTGGAGGTTTGTTGAGCATTAGTCTTTTAACCCTTTGAAGAATGGTTTTAAGGAGCATCATATTTAATTGTTTAAGGAAATAGAATCTGATCAAAGAAAGAATTACAAGAGGGACTTTTTTACATACCAAACGAAAATACCAGACACTCCATCCCCTCGCGAGAGCACTTAGGATTGCCAACTGAGCTCTCAACTCAACTATGAGCTGGTCCTGAGGGATACCATTCCTAGGATCTAGGATCAACGATGTTGATTTAATTCTTGTTTAGGCTTGGTATGATTTTTGGCACAGTAGGACCCCGATAAAATATGTAACGAAGACCCCGGTATAACGAACGATATTCCTCAGCCCAGTAATTGCAAAATACATGGAAACGAACCCCGACATACTGAACTCCCATTATAACGAGCACATTTTCCCAGTTCCTCGTTGTATCGGGGCTCCACAGCATTGTTGTTTGTGATCAAAGTTCACTGCCAACCCGTTTTGGAAATTTTGGTATTTGTCCAAGAGGCGTAGGATTGGGTTGTAGACAGGTTAGCAACGTCATGTGAACGTACTAGGCCAAGCCCCTCTTGAAGATTGAGATCAAGGACAGCTTTTGAGCACTCAACTCTTCTTAATCTTGATTGGTCAAACGTTATCTGTGTTCCTTTGCCAGTTTGCCTGTTGGTCCGAGCTAATGTGCTTAAAGAACTATCTAGTCCTTTCTGTGGCCGAGCACAGTATACAACTAAGTGCATCCAAGGTTGTAGTGCACACAGATCAAGGGCGTAGCTCTAGCTGTACGTGGAAGATCAGACCTTAGTAAGGATAATGGATGGGTAAGGAATTCCAGTAACAGGTCAGGAACAGGAAGGTGAGGTCAGGAACTGTAGCCAGCTTTGTGCAAGACCTCTCGCATAGCTATTGCTTGTCAGTAGCTCAACTATACTTGTAGCCATAAATTATAGGTTAGCGCCCTGTTTACATATTTTGGTGAGAATCCACTGCGTTTTTTTACAGGTATATCCAACTGTCCTGTGAGTTTGCCCCAGCAATCTTCAGGAAATTGTAAAATTCTTCGGAGAAAAGAGCTAGAGGTCCAGAGAGGCATATATCAACTCGCTCCACGCTCGCCTTTACCGATGCCGTTAGTGAACATGTCTATTCCCCAACTGGTGGCTCACCTCTCACAGGATGAGTTTGAAAAGGAACATTTCGACAGCTTCTCGGGCATGGTGATAAAAAATATAGGTTTTGCTGCCCAATGGAGAGAACAGCATCCTGAAGAAATTACTGACTTTCAAGAGTATGAGAACATGTTTAAAGAATTCAGAAACAACTTGGCAAGTAAGGTAAGCAAATTTGGCGAACCATTGTCTTTGCCAAAGCAACCAGTTCCTGTCCAAAATTAAAGGTGAAGTAGAGGCCGGTTTTAGACTTGGTGTTATTTCTGTGCCAAGCTGGCTTGACTTTAATTAGCACCGCCGTACCGCGACTTTTAACCAGCGGTTGAACAAAATTAAAAGATCAACCTTTGAAATGTGTTATAATTTCTGAATTCAAGTCGGTAGCCGTATTGCATGACAGAGCGTAAGGTGCAGTGTTACATAGCAGTGTTTCGACTTGCTTTAAAAGCCATAATATTGGGGTGCCAAAGTCGAACTTTGGCACAGCGCTAAAAGCGCTGAAAGCAGGTCCGCAATGTAGTCAGACTATCATGGATGTTCAATAGCAATGTGACAAAAACACAAAGAAACGAACGAAGGAAGCTCGTTAGGACAAGGAAACGTTGTTCAATTCTTTTTCTTCTCGTTTCTTTTTATTTAAATGAGTGCACGTCTGTCTACCGTTTTGTTACCAATTTCCATTAATGCTTAAATATTTTTCCTTATACAGGGAAGCTCCGGTTACAATAGATTCGTGTCAGACACGGAACGATTCAGTGATTTACTCAAAGACTGGCGAGATGACGATATCTTTGCCGAGCAGAGACTGAGTGGTGGCAATCCCATGGTGCTTCGCAGGGTGACAGGCGATAGTGAGGGCTTAAGTGTTTGTTAAATGCGTTCATTATATTTCCTTCCTGCATCAAAAGTAAGCACGGAAAAAGGAAAATAAAGGAGACTTGTACATAAATGCTTGGTTCAAGGGCAAAGTGATCGAATGGATATTACTTCGGTCTCCTACCCACATTACTGGCTTTTTAATCTTACCTTCCGTTGTTACACCTTCCGTTGTTAATCTTACCTTCCGTTGTTTTCATTCCTGTGTTGGCTTATGACTCGCCCCCTCCTCCCAAAAAAATGCTTCATGGCACTTTTTTGCCTAAATGTAGGCAGTGCAATTTTCTCAATCACAATGCATAACGTATTTCATGTTTTACCTCATTTTATCATTCATTCATTCGTTCATTCATTCATTCATCCATCCATCCATCCATCCATCCATCCGTCCGTCCGCCCGTTCGTTCGTCCGTCCATACATTCATTCAGTCATTCATTCATTCATTCATTCACTCATTCATTCGTTCGTTCGTTCGTTCGTTTATTTATTTATTTATTTACTTATTTATTTATTTATTTATTTGTCTTTTTAGATATTTCTTTATTTATTCCTTCCAGCTTACGTGGGGTGGAAATGGTCAGAGTTCAGTAAAGTACTCAATCCAAATTCATTCATTCATTCATTCATTCATTCATTCGTTCGTTCGTTCGTTCGTTCGTTTAGTTATTTATTTATTTATTTATTTATTTATTTATCTTTTTATATATTTCTTTATTTATTCTTTCCAGCTTACGTGGGGTGGAAATGGTCAGAGTTCAGTAAAGCAATCAATCCAAATTCATTCATTCATTCATTCATTCATTCATTCATTCATCCATCCATCCATCCATCCATCCATTCATTCATTCATTCATTCATTCATTCATTCATTCGTTCATTCATTCATTCACTCATTCATTCATTCATTTATTCGTTTGTTTCATCCTTCATTGGTTCATCCATCCATTCATCCATCCATCCATCCATCCATTCGTTCATTCATTTATTTATTTATTTATGTATTTCTTCTTTCCAGCTGACGTGGGGTTGAAATGGTCAGAGTTGAGTAAGACACTCAATCCAAATTTCAACTGGGAAGCTGCTATTGAGGCCGCTTCAGGCAACAGTGATAAACTGGAAGAGGTATAGTATATTAATATAACTCCACCATATTCCGTTATATAAATACGTATTTGTGTTACAAGAATTATAATTATCATTACTTTATTTCCTTCACTTGGAAGCGGGAACACGTAGAGTGGCGTTTGGTGGTGGTGGGGATGGTGTTGGTTTTGGTGGGGTGGGGTGGGGAGAGGGTGCCACAGGCTTCCCATTCAAGGGGTTTGTCAAAGCTTGCAATGTGGGCACGATGATTTAGACCCGGGTTTAGGGAGTGAAACAGTGTCACTTATTCACGAACTCCTAGTTTAAAATGGTCTAGAATAAGCCTTCGTTCTTGGTTTAGGAACAGATGAGTTGGAAAATGAAAGCTAAGTAAAATTTGGAAATAGCTTTCAAACAAGTCGAAAGTTGAAATTGAATTCAAGGGGAAAGGGAAATTTATTTATTTTATTTATTTATTTATTTGTTTATTTATTTATTTATTCATTTATTTATTTACTACTAGAGCGAATCAATGATTGCCTTCTTACCTGAAACTAAAATTCCCATAATCAAACAAAGAAGAGAGGTCGATGAATATTTCCCTTGGTTGTTATTCGTGTACTTGTTTATTTATTTATTCACTTATTTATTTATTTATTTATTTACTTATTTATTTTCTTACTTATTACTTCCGTATTTTATTCGTCACTTTTAGGCAATAAAGAGTGGCAATGTTTACGTTCTCAGATATGAGGTATTCGACGACATGGTTTCATTTCCAGATAAGGAATATCAGAATCCTGGTCGCACTTTGTGGCCTACCAAATCACCAGTGGCTCTTTTCGTTATAACATCTGAAGAGGAAGAGAAACGACTTCGGCCTGCAGCAATTCAGATTGATTATAAGCCAGGTTAGGAAAATTGTTGAGACCCTTCACTCCTAAAGAGTTCCTGGGGTAAATTGTAACAAATTGATGTGTTCACATTTCCTCCATAACTTTCTAAATTATCGTGAGACGTTTGAATTTGCTGTTGCAGTTTGTCAAGATCCCCGACCATGTACAATTCATTTGTTAACTCTTGTAACACTTACCGTAATTTAAAATGAAGCAACTGTTACCTATCTCCACAGACTCTCCTGTCTTTTCCCCTGTTGATGGCGGCTCGTGGATGTTGGCCAAAATGGTTGTCCAGGCAACGGATTATGCACATAGCCAAATAGTAGAACATCTATTGAAGGTCAGGGCCCTTAAAAAAATTGTGCCTAGCTAGGGGCTATTTTTTCAACCCTCAGACTTACAGCAAACTCTTATCCCAAACGTTGTACAAGGTTTGGTGTTACCGAAAAAGTGCGGAGATTGCATGTTTCTCAAAATACATTTGGAGAATATGGAAATTGAATTTCAATGCTTAAAAGCATTTTTATGCAGAAATGGTATCTCCTTATGCTGAGCAGGCCATATCTTTACTACTCGATTGCCACCAGGCATTCCCAATATATATCAGATCAGAAGGATCAATAAGCAGGTACTGGAAACGGCAGGTGCTTACAGCAAACTATTCTTGTAAAAATCGAACGATCGAGCGGAAACATTACGTCCGAGGGCTCTGTTTCCCAAATGCTTTTAATGCCATGACGGCAATCTTTCTTTCTGCTGAGTAGGTGTTTTTGTTGTCGTTGTTTAGCTTTCTTACTCTAGCCCCTCCTTGCCCTCCTCCTTTACGTTTAACTGGGCCTAATCTGACCTTATTCGTATCATTTCTCTACAGATCCATCTTTTTGCTGAACCTTTTTGCGTGGTTCTTAACCGTCAACTCTCCAATAAGCATCCGCTAAATGAGCTCCTCAAGTATCACTGTCGAGGGCTCCTTGCTACAAACACGATCTGGTTCCCATCGCTGATAAATCCTAACGGTTACATGGACCAGCTTACTGCAATGGGATACAGAGGAACTGTGTCACTGCTGGATCGCAGCTACAAAACTCTGAGTTGGAAAGACGCAGATTTCCATCTTGATATTAAGGTAAAAAAGTGTAAAATTGTTATTCTGTGGCCAAGATATTTTTACAGAACTGCGTTTCTCTCCCAGGAGTATTCACGTTAGAGGAAGCCAAAATGATCCAACAACCTGTAAAAATGAACTAAATAATAAATAATGAAAGGCCAAACAGTGGTCCCAGGGAGTTGCTCGTCTCGTATTGATTCCAGTTGGATCAAATGGCATTAAATAAACATAAGTTTTTGTATAGGAAGCGACCCTACCCCTGTCACATTAGCGGGAGGCCACTGCGCCAAATAAACCATCTATAACATAAATATATCTTATTCACCGGGCGGAAGGTCTTTATAGGGAAAAACTGTGCCTGAGGTCCTGAGTACTGCTACTGGTCGTTCTATGGGATAGTTTCCTTCCGTTGTGATTGAACTGAAGGTCGCTCCCAAACTTGTCAAGCACAGCACTGCGAAGAACTACCAATACCTTAGCATGTTTGACTTTGTACAGAATCGCGGCCTGGATGATAAGAAACTGCTTCCGTATTTCCCGTACCGTGACGACAGCGAGCTGCTATTATTGACAATCACGAGAATGGTAGAGGATTACGTGGGCACGTAAGTATTCAAAAGACTTGCATTCTTTCTCTCCTTCCTTCCTTCCTTCCTTCCTTCCTTCCTTCCTTCTTCCTTCGTTCCTTCATCCATCCATCCATCCATCCATCCATCCATCCATCCGTCCAGCCATCTGTCCACCCGTCCGTTCGTTGGTTCACTGTTCGCTCGTTCCTTCGCTCGTTCGTTCGTTCATTCATTCGTTCGTTCATTCGTTCGTTCATTCATTCATTCATTCATATATTCACTTACATATATTTACTTACTTACTTACTTGTTTATTTATTCATTTCGGTCGGTTTCTACGTTTCCCATTGGCATTTTTCCTTTTTTTCTGCCAATCAAATTGCTGATGAAAGGGGCTATCAAAGCAACGTGGGGTTTGAGTTACAAGGCAGTAACTTATTTTAAAATTTATAAGCTACTATTATGGATTTTACGCGATCAGCGTGCAGTTAATATTACAGTTACTGCGCATGCTAACCTTCATTTCAAAACTTCACTCAAACTCAAATCTGACTTAGTAAACAGAATTCTCGATGCCGCTTTTTTAAAATTACCTTGTTTCCCGAAGGTTTTCTTTCTTTTTTCCTTTGCTGCTCAATTCGGTTTAAGAAAAAGAAAGAAAAACCTCGGGTCCAAGGTGTGTTTAAATTGTGCGCAATGGACATTTCATCGCTATCCTTGTAAATACGTCTGCACCTTTTTTTGTTCCGGTGACCGTTCTTTATCTTCCTTTTAAGAAGGCAAATTGCGTCTAATATGCAACTAAGATGTCTTCTGTTAGAATATGGCAGTCGAGAAAAGCATGGCTTGGAATTACGGCAGTCCCCGCCGCCTAACCACGATATTCAATTTGCTGTTTCAGTTACTATACTCTAAATCGTCACGTTAAAGAAGACAAGGAGCTGCAAGCGTTCGTGAACGAGTTGTCTGCAGAAGGAACTGGACTAGATGGCGGGCGAGGACAGGTAAAGTAATAACGCTCAGTTCGAAAGATACTATAGCCCATGTATTCAACGGACAATGGTCAAATGGGTAGCCCTATTGCCAACTTTCCCGATTATCCGTCAGGGATGATGCGAAAACGCACTTACTTCATACAGATATCCATTTCAATGCCCCAAAGCGATGAATACTCGAAAAGGAGAAAAATTAAATTGTACGCGACGAGTTGCTATAAATCAAATAAACCTAGTAGAATCGGCTTAATCAGTATTATCAACGCAGGGCTAAGGGAAGTGTCAGCCCATAATTCGTAACGCCTAAGGAAACCAAAATTTTTAGTCCAAGTTTGCTCTGTCAAAAGTGAGCGTTTCCTTGAAATTCATGTAGCTAGAAAAACTGTGTCGGTTATATCATAGAATGTTCGCTACTGAGAAAGACCATGAAGGTCTTCTTCGACATTGAAATTCCGAATTTTGTTTTAGTTCTTATTAATTTAATAAGTGTAAATGAATAATAGAAGTCCTAAAAAAACATTACAATCTTCGGAGAAAGATAATGAAACTAAGTATTTTTGCACAACGTATCAAAAAACCGATATGAAACCGGCGTCTCTGATTGTAAAGAAGTGAATATAATTTAAAAAGGACTTTTGCCGGACGAAAAGCCAGAAATAATCGCTTATATAGTGAAAAACCATTTGATAATTGGTTGGTTAACTTGCGCAGCTGTCATTGTCAACAAATACATCTCTCGTTCAAAAGTCTTCATAGATACTGAGCTCAACAAATTATATCTCCTAACGGTACCTAACAAATCAGTTGCATTTTATGTACGAGCGTTTTAGAGGTTTGGTTGCTAGTTTGAAGGCTTTCTAGTGTAATTACCAAGAGAAGTCAACGGCTTTTTCGATCATAAAACAAAGTAACGTAAAAGCATGTAAGCCTTTAGTATGTACTCCTCAACTATGCAATCCTAGGGTATGTACTCCCAGAGTACGTACCCCTGGAGTATGTTTCCCTGGAGTATGTACTTGTGGATTATTCCTCCTGAAGTATGTGTACCTGGAGTGTGTGCTCCTGGAGTATGTACTTCTAGATGTATGTGCCCCTGGAGTATGTGCTTCGAGATGTATGTGCCCCTGGAGTATGTGCTTCTAGATGTATGTCCCCCTGGAGTATGTGCTTCTAGATGTATGTGCCCCTGGAGTATGTGCCTCTAGATGTACGTGCCCCTGGAGTGTGTGCTCCATAAGCAAGTGATCCTGGACTATGTGCAACTGGAGCATGTGCTTCTGAAGTATGTGCTCCTGGAGCATGTGCTCCTGGAGCATGTGCTCCTGGAGCATGTGCTCCTGGAGCATGTGCTCCTGGAGTATGTGCTTCTGGAGTATGTGCCCCTGGATTTATGCGCTTCTCGAGAATGCATTTCTGATGAATGTGTTTCTAGAGTATGTCCTCCTGGAGTATGTGCTCCTGAAGTGTGTGCTTCTGGAGTATGTGCTTCTGGAGTACACGCTACTCCAGTGAGTGTTTCTGGAGTATGTGCTTCTGGAGTATCTACCCCTGGAGTTAATGCGCTGCTGGAGTATGTGCTGCTAAATTATGTGCTCCTGGAGCATGTGTTCCTGGAGTATGTCCTCCTGGAGTATGTACTTCTGGAGTTTGTGTTTCTGGAATAGGTGCTCCTGGAGTATGTGCCTCTGGAGTATGTAGAATTTTTTTTCCATCTGGGAAATCTAACCACTTCTTCAACAACTTTCTGTGTGGGATTGTAACCAATCTTTGCCATGTTTCAGTGTTTTTATATGGGGAAAATGTAACCGTTGTTTAAAAATTACTTTCTTGGTATTGTAGCGAATTTATCCATTTTTTAACTCTTTTTTTAGATCTGGAAAGTCTATTTATTATATCAATCTTTTTGCATGTCTGGAAAAACGAACCATTGTTCCAACAATTTCCCTTTTTGGGATTGTAGGGAATCTAACATTATTTCAAAAGTTTTATTTCTGGAATGTTTAACCATTGCTTCAACAATTTTCCATCTTGGAATTAGAGCAGATCTTTCCAAACTAACCACTGGTTCAATAATTTACAGTTTTGGAATTATAGGAAATCTATCCTTGTCTCAATAGTATTTGATCTATCGAATCAGAGCAGAAAAAAGCAACGCTTGTTAGGCAGTTTCGGGGTAATCCCTGGCATCCTATTTGTTTTCCTTACTTCGTGCCACACAAAACCGGAACAGTTACAGTTACATACTATTGTAGTAAGATCCCACTTGTCAATTGCTCCCCGTTGTCTGATCCACAAGCCAGCTTAGATTAAAAGTAACTGTTTGATTAATTGTTACTTCTTGAACCATAAATTTGAGGGTATTGAATTAAAAGAAAACAGAAAGCAAAACAATACCGTCAAAGGATCTCATTCTTTAGTAGGCTCTTCTTAGACAGCTTCAGTTATTAATTTTGGGATAGTCGTCTTTGCTTCCGAACTCCTCAAGCATTTCCTCTTCTTTCGCCAGATAAAAGACTTTCCGGCCGCGTTGAATACAAGAAGTGAAGTCGTCGACATAGTAACTAAATTGCTGTGGTTACTAAGTGTGAAGCACGCTGCGGTAAACTACCCTGTGAGTGACTATGGAGCGTTCACTCCGCTCATGCCCACAAAGATTTATAACGACACCCGAGTACCACCTGGAGAGGTTTCCATCTTCAATTTACCAAACGGCAACATATCGTCTGTAAGTGCACCCTGATTTGATAGTGGTATGACGTTAAACTAATCGCTTGCATCAGACGAACGCTCGTAATTCCGAAACTGTTTTGACCATGGTTTAGCGACCATGCATGCAGAGTCAAGAGGTCAGATCAGCCTGAATAGTTTTAAATCATACCTTATTTCCTTATTGAAGAAATTATTAATAATTTAGTGTAACCATAGGTTTCTAAGGAGTATAGCAGTTGTTGTAATTATTGTATATAGAATATATAAAGTAATTAATTGCGTTGTTAATCTTTGAATTAGTTATCACAGCTCTATGGAAGACCATTATTATTTTAATGAACGTGACACTGTCTTAACTTCTTTTAAGGTAATCGGACATGAAATAACCATAGAGCACTGAATTGAAAATCATGAAGCTAAACCATCTCACGATAACTGGCAAAGTGAATCTTTGATGAGAAATAATTCCAGCGTCTTTCCTGGTTACCGAAGTCCTCAAGTCGAAAATCACTCGAACAACAACGTTCTTTTCGATTAAAGGACGGTGAAAACAGCGTAAACTGGCCCAAATTTCCTCATCTTAAAAACTGAACATGGACTAAATTCTTCTTAACAGAAGCCAACATCTATGTTCCTTATGCGCTTGTCTTAGCGTAATGACCTTTATTGAGTATTCTTCAAGAGATACGTTTGGTGTTTCTCGCTATTTTGCTTTCAATATTTTAAATTTTAAACTGTCGCTCCTGCAGAGAGATTTTGATATAAAAAAAATTCTTAACAATCAGCGATGTTAAATTTAGATTTGGATTTGCTAAAGCCCAATGTTGGCAATTAAAACACCACCCGTGAAACTAGGAAGCCATTCAGTTTTTTCGCACATGTAAGCTCGTTCCTAAGGTCTTTGGGCTGGCAAGCCAAGATGGCGGCTACTCGGCCCTTTGATTATCAAGTTATTTTCATTTGAGAGCTTAGTACCTACTTACCAATCTTAATGGAAAAACATTTTCAAATTTTAGATGGGGAATATTACCGAAAAACCTCTTCTCTTTCCCTAGACACAGATTGAGGTGGCTATGACCATAGGAACATACCGTTACGACACGTTATTCGACTACTACGGGAAGCTATCAAATCCTCTGGCATCACGGAAAGTAGGCTTCTACTACTATTACCTCAAGTACGCCATAAGTCCAAGACTAAAGTACAGGAACTACAAGAGATTCAGGAGTGGTCATCTGACGTATCCCTATCTACAACATCACTGGCTTCCTAACGGCATTCAGGCATAAATATTCAGCCAGCTGACGACGTTTAAAGTTTAATAATACTTTACCATGCTACATAAATTTGCTACAAAGTAAATAAATAACAACAGTGGATGACGGAAAAGCTGTGCTCAGGGGAAGACAAAATTCCCATTCAAAGGATGCTTTCCTTTAAAAAGAAATGCAAAACAGTTGATACATTTGGAAATAGCCTTTTTCACAGCTACCTTTACTCATTTACATAACCATTTATTTGATAGTGGATGGGAGACAATTCGGCGCAACTTTGCAGTTTCTGCCCGAAATTGCCTCACATCCTCGTTCAAATACATTGTAATGCAAATGAGAAAAGTTAACTGTGAAAAGGGCTATACCGTTGGCAATAATGCAAAGAAAAAAATATAACATAGACATATAGCACGTTCCAGTCAATAATAGAACGATAACAATTTGTTGTTAAACTGTTGAGAAAAGAGCTATATTACATAGGTTTCCTCCTGTTAAAATGACGAATAAGTGTTAATAGTCCTTGCCCTGCGAGTAGGTTATCTTAGATGGGTTTTCGTGCCGCTGTCTCACGTGCGACTGACTGATCCTGCTTGCTGGTCCACAAAACAAAACGACAGGAAGAGAATTCTCATCTATTTGTCCAATACCTAAAAGATTTGGCGAAACTTTTCAAGTTGCAATGCAATTTTATCCTGGACATTTTAAGCCAAGTACATTTTTTTATTAGTTCGGGCAAACCAGTTCTTACGGGACAACAGAGAAGATGTAAGGAAATTTTTTACCTATTTCTCTTATACCTGTCAAGTAAGAAACTTGAAAAATTTGACAAAGCTTTTTCAACCTGCAATACAAATCTCTCGTGGCAATGTAAAGCCAAAGACTTTTTTATTAGTTTTAGTGCCCTAATACAGTATTTTTAAAGCTAAAATCTAGGTTCGCAATTTATGCAAAGATTCTTTTTGTCCATTCAGAATGATGCTAAAACTATGTTAACATAGCCTGCCTAGCAGGCGTAAACGAAGAAGGCGAAGGGGAGCGAGAACGCGGGAGAAAAATGGGGACTAGCCCCCAGACCCCCATTTTCTCCCGCGTTCGCGCTTCCTTTCACCCTCCCCGTTAATGCCTGCTACGCAGGCTATATTAACACTGTACGTGCTTCTCAATGGATACATATACATATAGGTAATCAAAGGTTAACCATAAGCTAAAACTACCTTGAACATGATTGTAGAGAACCACAAGAAAATGTGCTCAATAACTTTCATTTGTCTAGTTGGACTGATGAAGTCAGGGCTGATCAGACGTTCGAACATTAGCATGGATATATATTTGGACATAGACTTAGAAAGCTCGAAGAAAAAATAAACACCAAATAGAAGCGATGTCATCATGGTTTTCTGGATGTTTCATGTAAATTGTTTAAATTTTAAATTTTACATAATAAAAGTTTTTATAAACGAAATGAAAGAATTTCAGATTTCCAAATTTATTTTTAACTCCCTCGTTCAAAATTATTTCATTTTCAATAGTTAAACTCAAAGTTAAGCATTTAACGGCATAGTTTCCTTATATTGAAAGCGTGCACTTGAAAAACAGTTTCTTATATTAGGTATTCGACCCCAAATTCCCTGCAAAAGTTATAATTCATTCAATATTGCGCATTAAATGCACAGCAAATTTTCATGTTAAAGAATATTCTAGATAATTTTTCTAGATAATTATTCTAGATAGTCCTTATTTATATAGAGAGTATTCGATTAGGAGCAAATAATTTTACTAAAAAACAGGAAAAAATAAGATCTTTTCAAAAAATAACGATATTAACTTTTTTAAAAGTTAAAATTTTTAAAACAATCGCTTTCCATTTAAATTAAGAATCGTCTTCTTGGCAACACTTACGGTTGCCATATGAGGGAAACAATGTTGGGTGGCGAAAGACAGACTACCTTTAAATTTATCTGCATCTTAAGCAGGGAATTCCTTTTACGAGTGTTGCGCCATAAAACTTCTATGCAAGGAGTGGAATCCTGCTGGTAAGTTTGCCTTCCTAGAAAAAAGCAATATTCTTCAGCCATGCCTTTCGATTTTCGACTGGAAGTTTCATGTTTAATAAGAAATTAACGTTTGTGGTATAGCTTGTCTGCAGAACAAATTGGAAAGGTGTAAAGGCCGTACTATGCCAAACTGTTTTCTAATGGCTAACAGTTGAGTGAACACTGCTAAATTTCATAGAGTACATTTCCTTACAATCGTAACTTTGATGGCAATCTACTTTAATGTTTTACTTCGTTTCTGATCAACAACGTTTAAGGTAGTATCCTGGTGTCTAATTTCTGTAATTAGATGTCTGTTCGTAGGGTCTCGAGATGTCTTTCTTCCTTTGGGAGGCATTGCAATGACAAACTGTGGTTTTTGCTGGAAAATAAATGTCCTTGCGTTTTCGAGGGCCCGATACAATGTTTTGAGTATGAAGAGAGCAGCGCCGATTTTTCGAAAGGCAAGAGAAGTTCGTTAATACAGAGAACAGGATTCCACTCTGGAAAATACCACTTAAATATTCACGCATTTAAAGAGCTAGTTGTTCGTATTTAACCTTTTAATCCTCAATATCAACATGCATTTTCTCCTCATTGTTCTTCAAGTGTTTGTTAAGGTAGTAGTTGGGAGAATTTACTTAAACTTCAAGACATTTCATCTTTGGTGATCATTTCTTTTATTCTCATGAATGTTTGTTTGACCATGCAGTGATTTATTGTAAGGAGAAATTAGCTACTTGTCACTCATAGCCTATACAAAGGAAAGAGAGGGAAAGCTGATAAAAACTAATAAGAAGAGTTTAGCTTTTTCTTTGCTGTTGTTTGTATTCCTTTGTCAACAAACACTTTGAGTGACTTTATTGAAGTGGTAATTTGGTAAAGAATGTTATTGTTTGGGATTCTAAGAGATGGTCGTTAGTCGCATGGACGAGCTCCAGGTGGTCGATTCTCGGGTAAGAAATTCACGGACGATTGTTATGTTAAAATTTTATTATTAAACGAATATTACTTAAGAGGTGGTCGTATTTATGGATGGCTGTATACGTCAGTAGGGGATCCACAGTATTCCTAAGAGTCCTTAAAACTTCAGGATTTTACAAGAGAGAAAAAAAAACGACACTGAACAAGACACAAATTTTCTCGTTGGTTAATTGGCTCTGATCTTGGTAGTCTGTTGTTTGGCCCTTCCTCAGTTTGCGGCATTTTTACATGTCTTTGAAAATTATTTTGTTAAGTCAGTTACATAACAACAGAACAAGAAGAAAGAAATTAAACCTCTAAAGAAAACGGTCAGAATCTTGGGTAGAAAAGAAAACGAAAACATCGATCGCGTATAAATCAAGCAAAATTGTGCGCTAATTATGGATTTTACGTTGCTTTGTTTCAGCGATGTAATTTTGTATAGAAAAGTATCTGAAAATCCATGAATGGTTTTCCCGACACTTGAAGTCTAAGAATCTTTTTCTAAGCTTTATACCGGAGTCGAAGGAATATTAATTTTGCTCTCGAAGTTAATTTTGCAACGAAAACATGTCGGCTCAAATTACAAAAACCTTCCTCATATCTTATGTAAATTTCAATCCTCTCCTTAGCAACCCTTGGGGTCACTAAACATGTATGCAATGCCAGTTTGTTCTATGAGAAAAAAAACATTGCGCCGCAACAGGGGGCCCTCACATTAAACATGTAAACATGATTAGTATAAATCTACTAGCGTTCTATCATAAATGCTGCAATCTGATTGGCTACCGTTCTCGCTATATATTCCATGATAGTTAGTGAATAGCGAGAAGGTGAGCAGCAGGCGCAGTCTTATACTTCAAACTACAGACTATAGTACTGTCGCTAGCATCAATCAGCTTGATGCCGTACACAAAAGAAAACCACAGGAAACAAACAACGCACGCATGTTGAAAATTTTAATTTTATTTATTTCTGCTTTTCTCAACTATTGTGGACTCCCTGTGTTTTAAGATAGAAAAGTGTTAGACAGTTACGCGAGTTTCACGCACGATGCGATCATCAGACTGTGCCGTTGGCGGCGGTAGAAATAAAATTTAAATTAAAATTACTGAGGGCAGTTGGAGCAACCCTGCTCCAACTGATTGGCTGCATAGAATTTGTTTTCATGTCGGCACTTAGTAATCAATTCGGATCGCTTGTTGAGGAGTGTCGATCTGTAAGCAGTCAAGATGCAGAGTTTCTCTAATAAATATAAATTGCATCGAGAGGGACATCCTTTGAATGAACTTGCTGGCTTAACAATGGAGTACTTGATGGAGTAAAAGGTACAATTGTCTTTTAGGTCCCGGATGTGTTTTGAAAGGACATGTGAGTGCTTGCAATATCGGTCGGTCCCCACTACTTTGGTGCTCAAAATTGTCCTTGGAGACCAGTCGATGCTTTTGCTCTAGACGAAAACCTGTTAATCTGCTCAAGGGAAGTATACTCTGATCTTACTAGGGAAAAGGCACAAAAATTAACACGTTTACACCATTCGTTAGCTCATGGTTATTAATTGGCGGAATATCACCTGATACTTAGCCGACGAGATCGTAGGCCGAGTTGGCTAAATCAGGGGATATTCTGCAAGATTGAGCAGGATAATTGTTTTATTATTCAACAAATTCTCATTGCCTACCATTTTCAGAACGAGAAAACTATGGTTCTACGATGAACATAACAAAAATCAAAACAGAACTTTGAAGTTTACTACCGTTCACTTAAAAAGACTTATTTACAAACTCATGTTTGGAAATGAGAAGACAAAGTAAAAAAATATTGCTAACTTACCGAGAATAAGTCTTCTTCCTGTGAATTAAAATCTTTGATAGTTGATGAGGCCGAAGGCCGAATCAACTATCACGCATAGAAATCTCGAGCTCATAATCTAATTGTTAAATAGAACATTGAAGTTTGCTTACTTATGTTGTTTGGACCGAGAATTCCTTCGGAAACCGTTCGTTAAATAGCCAATATCTTCAATTATTATTCAGCAAATTGTCACTGTGCCCATTTATGGTAAGAAAGCCCTCAATATCTGTCATCCGCACATGACAGATATCCTGCGATATACGTAAATGACCATATTTGGAAGTGCACTGCAGATTTTCTTTCATTCTTTGTCTGGCGGCCATTTTGAAAAGCGAGGGAGTTTGAGCAGTGTTCTCCAGAAATTTTAACTCCCTGGCAGAAACTTTCCACTATTAAATGCTCTCAAAAAGTCAACAAGTATTTGCTTCAGCTCACAGAGATATCCAGAGGTTGACTTGGAATTTTCATAGTGAGAACTCGACCAAGAAAATGCTATTGCAAACAAAGCAGCACACTGGCGCACGGAAAGTTGTTAAGTTGAAAAGATTTTAATTCACAGGAAGAGGACTTATTCTCGGTAAGTTAGCAATATTTTTTTACTTTGCCTTCTCATTTCCAAACATGAGTTTGTAAATAAGTCTTTTTTAGTGAACGGTAGTAAACTTCAAAGTTCTGTTTTGATTTTTGTTATGTTCATCGTAGAACCATAGTTTTTCTCGTTCTGAAAATGGTAGGCAATGAGAATTTGTTGAATAATAAAACAATTATCCTGCTCAATCTTGCAGAATATCCCCTGATTTAGCCAACTCGGCCTACGGTCTCGTCGGCTAAGTATCAGGTGATATTCCGCCAATTAATAACCATGAGCTAACGAATGGTGTAAACATGTTAATTTTTGTGCCTTTTCCCTAATAAGATCAGCGTATACTTCCCTTGAGCAGATTAACAGGTTTTCGTCTAGAGCAAAAGCATCGACTGGTCTCCAAGGACAATTTTGAGCACCAAAGTAGTGGGCGACCGACCGATATTGCAAGCACTCACATGTCCTTTCAAAACACATCCGGGACCTAAAAGACAATTGTACCTTTTACTCCATCAAGTACTCCATTGTCAAGCCAGCAAGTTCATTCAAAGGATGTCCCTCTCGATGCAATTTATATTTATTAGAGAAACTCTGCATCTTGACTGCTTACAGATCGACACTCCTCAACAAGAGATCCGAATTGATTACTAAGTGCCGACATGAAAACAAATTCTATGCAGCCAATCAGTTGGAGCAGGGTTGCTCCAACTGCCCTCAGTAATTTTAATTTTAATTTTATTTCTACCGCCGCCAACGGCACAGTCTGATGATCGCATCGTGCGTGAAACTCGCGTAACTGTCTAACACGTTTCTATCTTAAAACACAGGGAGTCCACAATAGTTGAGAAAAGCAGAAATAAATAAAATTAAAATTATCATCATGCGTGCGTTGTTTGTTTCCTGTGGTTTTCTTTTGTGTACGGCATCAAGCTGATTGATGCTAGCGACAGTACTATAGTCGTGAGCTGAGCTGTTTTGCGCGCGACAAGTTTTTAAGCTTATATAAAAACACTACAAGAGGAGCAGCTTTCTTACGAAACAGTTTGAACACACTTTGCAAAATCGCCTTGAACTCGTTTCTTATTCGCTTCCTTGCCACCAAAATTGTCACAAACGCAAGCTGGATAATTCTTGAACACGCTAACCTGTCATAATCCTAAGAAGAAACGACTTACTGGCAGATTTTTCTCTTTCTTTCGGCCGTTTACCATGAGTTTTTCTTTTCGTCAAGGCTGTGACCAGTTACCACGGCACAGACGCGTCAGATTTTCGCGTCATCAAGTGCCAATCAGCAACCCTCCCTCCCCCGCAAAGATCTCTTCGCACGGCCGGAAATAAAATTACAACCTGCTTACCGCGCAGTCAAATTCATAAGATACTATATAACTCTCTATAAAAGGACTATAACTCTACTTAGAATTCCCTTTCTAATTAATTAAACAAGCTATAAAGTAAAAATAAGCAGGATTAAACCTGAAATGGTGGCTAGAGCGACGTTTACGAAGGGTGCCAAATTTTTGGCAGAAATGGCAATGCGAAACACACGTCAATCAACTTAAGTATCGACTCATTCAGTCATTGTTAGTAAGTGTAAAGTTCAGTGTCTCTAAAGACTAATTATGTTCATCGATACGCTCTTGTTCACCATTCTCTGCAAAAGTAATGGGGAAATCAGCGTTCCTGTTACGTCGTTCCCGAAATCGTGATTGGATTTATATTGGGTAGAGCTTTCTTATGCGCCTCGTAACCTCGGTGACACGATCTCCAATCCGCAGTCTCACAACAGCTCCTCTGTGATATCCATCTCGACCCGTAATGAGAGATTTGACGACTCCCATACTCCAACGTTGTCTTGGCGCCTTATCCTTGTGTACACAAACAAGGTCTCCAACATTATTGATGGCTGCCTGTTCATCAAGTTTCATTTGTGATGAACACGTAATTCCGTTAAGTATTCCTTCTGCCAACGTTCCCAAAACTGCGAAAGAACAGTCGTTAAATGTTTTCCACGCCTGGACATTTCATGTACAATCTGTGAACCTTTCGCGCGAGGTTGACTAATGCTCCCCTCTGTACTCAACAATCGACGGCCAGTTGCGATGGCGTTAGTGGATCTCGCAATTCATCATCCACGTAAGTTAGAGGACGCGAACTTAGTATTCCCATTCCCTCTATTTCCACAACGATAGTTAGCAGTTCCTCCTAACTGACTCGTCCTGTTCCCAAATTCTTCTTCAGACAGCACTTTGTTGATCTAACAAGACGTTTCCAGGTTATGTTTTACTCTGCTACCAGCTTCTTAAGGTCTTTATTCTTAAAGGTGGATCCATCGTCTGATACAACGAGCTTCAGAACACCTCGCCTAGCAATAAATCGCTTAAAACTTCTCACAAGCGCTTTAGTTGTCAATTTCGGAACAAGGTCTAGATGAACCGCACGACTTGACGTACACGTGTACAATACAATGTAAGCCTTGTTCATGTGACCACTTTTGCTGGACACATCCTTCACATAAATAGGTCCCGCAAAGTCTACTCCAATACTCGAGAATTCAAACTCGTCTGATAATCTGAATTCAGGTGGTGGAAATGGGTGGCGTTCCATATGGTCGACCCTCAACCTTCTTGCATACCACAAACTTGCTTATTAGGTTCTTATCTGTCTGTCTTCTCTTGACAACCCACTACTTGGAACGCAGCTGAACCAATGTCTCTCCTAGTCCATTGCGCATCACTTAGCTTGTTCGTGACACTTGAGAATCACCAGCTTTGTAAAGTAGTGAACTCTTGGTAGAAGTATGGAACATCTTGTATCGTAATGTAATGATGACAAGGCTATTCTCCCTTGACATCTTAGTAAACCTTCCTCGTCTTAATAAAGTTCCAGAGAGTCGACTTCATTTGTTAATACTCGTCACTGTTCAAGATCCCATGTTGAACGTGTTTCATCCATTTGCTCTCAGCTTGCTTTTAAGTTCTTATAAATTCTTCTCCGTTATTTTCTCCGGGATTTCCCTCTTCAATTTCTCAACAAATAGCAACATTAATGCAGTGACTCCTATAAGCTTCGTAACGTTAACCGAACTGAAAGTTTCTGGCTTAATAATGTCTCTAAACTTGCTTCGTCGTCTGCTGCTTCCTCTTCGATGCACAAGGTTACTAAGCTGTAAACAGCTGCTCTTGCTCTAGTCGACTTCAATTTGCATAACTCTTCTCTGTATTGTACATTCGCTGACTGAACTGGCCAGTACTTGCTATCCTTAGAAAAGAACTCAGGGCCATGCAACCATAGACTGCTTTCTTTGGGCACAGAAGCCTTCAATTCTTTCGATGCTACGTAAGCTGGGTTTTCTATCGTGGGACAGTACCTCCAGTGCGCAAGTGACTATTATTTTTTAAAGATTTTATGTATATATAATGTAGTATAAGTTTTTTCAAAGCGCCACTGGACCACTCGGAAACGGTGTTATAGAAATTTATTATTATTATCATCATCATCATCATCATCATCATTATTATTATTATTATTATTATTATTATTTATTTATTTATTTATTTCACTCACGTGATTCTCGACGAATTGCTTGTACTCCTCATCAGTGTTTCTGATCTACCACAAAGAAATCATGGAATCAGTACAATTGAATACTTCATTAACTCTTACACCATCTTCCTAAGCTTGACTCACACTGTTCACTTATCTAGATGCAGTAAGGTTTGACAACAGTTCCAAGGAGGATGCTTTGTTTCGCTAATAATAGAGCAACTCGGGTCTTTCTGGTCCTTCTCCACCAGTCTCAGCAAAGTCTCCACTGAAAGCTGGATCTTGCTTAATATCATAAGGCTTTCGGAATTGCTGTTCCACTTCCTCATATTGAAGCCTCCAGATTTCAGCCAGAGCTTTATTTCTTTTGACAAAGCAGATTTTTTTCCTATCACTTACTCCAGACCCATAGTCATCAAAGTAAAATGATTTCAAAAGCTCCTTTGCAAGTGTGCTGTCATCTGGTATACAATTGCTGACATGGTGTCTGATAGTAGCATTAAGAATGAAGGGACTAGCGTTCACACCAAATACCACACGTGCGAATCAAAGCAACTTAACCTCAGGTGATTCCTTGTTGATGTCAGGATCAATCTCAATGTTCAAAGAGGCTTTTTCAATGTCTGCAGTTACAGCAACTTCATGAATTCTAAATCTCAACAAGATGTCCATGCCAGTAACAAAGGGTTCAGTGAGGGTCCAACATGTGAACAGCCATTTAAACTTGGTCCAAATACTTTGGATGACGTATCGTAAACAACTCTCACTTTAGCTGTATCTCTTTCAATTCTCATAACTCCCCTGTGTGAAAGATAGTAAACATTTCCAGGCTCTGGGACTTGGTCTTGTGTTTCTAATTCAACTACACCACTTTCCAATTGATCCTTGATTATGTGATCATACTGTTCAAGTACTTCTGGTTGGTCATTAATAAGTTTCTTGTTTCTTGATCACGGTTGCTAGCCTACATGATGCAGTTAATTAATTATCTGACAGCGTGGGGTGATTATCCTTGAATGGTAGCTTGAACTGGTATATCTCACCAGTAAATCTTCAGTTATTTGAAAACTTGTCATAGACTGAAGCTTCATTTTTCTTAATGCCCAGGGTTTCCAAGTCCCACAATTTCTGCAGATCATTCTTCATATCATCACTTATTTCTGTTGATTCCATCTTCAGAACATGTGTAGAACTTCAGTTCACAGTTAATGTTGGACATGCAGCTGGTCCTGACAGTCCCCAGACTGATGTAGTTTCCAGAGCAACCTTTTCAGTGGGAAGTCCCTTGTTTATACCTCCAGTAAAGAACGACGAGTAATGATCTGCTCCTATGAGCACGTCAACACTAATAGTGTCACTGGTTCCACATGAAATCTGTAACCCTTTTAGGTGTGGGCAGCAATTTACTGTACCTTGTATTTCTTGGCTTGATACTGGGCTGCATATTACTGGTACAACGTAGGCAACGTTGTTCTAACAACGTTGTTCTCCGAACGTGGTTGGTAAGTTAAACTGCTCACGTATCGTGCTGGTTAAGTAAGATCGTTGATTATAAGAATCAAATATCACATGGGTGTTGAATCCAATTGCCTGGTTGTCTGGTCTACAAACAAATTATAAAGCTTGAGCTGTCTGCAACAACACAGAGTTGTTGTTACTAACTACGTGCATTCTTGCTGTTCCTACATCCAGTCTCTGATTCTCTCTTGGGAAGTCCCACATCCATTGGGCGATGCTGCTTGAGGCACTGAATTCTGGGAATGTAAAACGTTCTTGGGGTTTTCACAAATTGGTACGTGGTGCCTACCCCCACAATTAAAACACTTCACTCTCGATTGACAATCTGGGGAGATATGCCGAGTTTTCAACACAAAAAACACTTTCCCCTTCGCCTTAGTATAGTTCTTCTAGCCTTTGGTTCAATAATGGTCGTACAATTTTAAATGGACCTGTGGTTCTTCTTGTAAAATACACACTGTGTAGTAAACTCTTCACTGGCTGTATGTAACGCAGAGGTAGAAAAGGGCTGTTTGACTCATGCTTGACTCTTGGCATTATTTGTTAGGCCACATGTTTTTAGTTTTTATTGCATTACACCTTTCTTTAGAATCTAACTCAGTTTTTTAGTGCATTCAACAGGGAATCAAGATTTCATGTTCCTTCAGAGCCAAACTTAAGGCTAATAATTAATCTCAACTCAGAAGGAATCTTTGCCATTATGACTGGAACCAAAAAATTTCCAAAGGATTCTGATTCAATTCCTAGTGCATTCAAACCTCGAATATGAACTCAATCTTGTCAAACAATTCATGGATTTTCTTCGTTTCATGTACTGAGTTAACTGTTGGCAGGTTCAATAAGGCATCCTTGTAATTAGAAATCAACAAATTTGGTTTACCAAATCTGTGTTTCAGAATGTTAACGGCTGTGTCAATTATCTGCAGTAAGAAATAACCCAGCAATTGCAGATTCAGCTGTGCCCTTCATACAGCTCTTCAAACAGATGAATTTTTAAATACGGGAAATCTTAGTGTTTCCATTAACCACAGGCTCAAATGTGTCCCAAAAGCTCTGCCATTCCTGATAATTGCCTGAAAATGACTTGAGTTCGAGTTTAGGTAGCTTAACTTTGGCGCCCTCCGTACCTTTGGAATTGATGTTTCCTTGAATTACTGATGCTTGCACATGTCCGCCATTTTTGGCGTGCTCTAAACTCAAGTCAATTTTGGCTAAAATACTGCAAACTTCATCACAAAACTCACCAGAATCTTCTATTTCTTTCTCGGTGTCCTTTCCTTTAGCACTTTCGAGTATCAGTTCGTCTAGCTTTCTGATGGTTTCTAGTTTTTCATTCAGTACAGACTTCAAACCCATTAGTCTTACTTGGAGGGTGTTAAATCTTCCACGTGGTCGGTCAAAACTTTCTCCACGTTCTTGATCGTTTTCTCCACAAATGCCTTGTGCGCAATTCGAATTTTCTTGGCCTTATCGACGTTTATGATGATTTCGAAACTCCTTTCCGTGTAATCTCGGATTGTAATCCAATTCTTCGACAATTTCAGCTTGTTTGTCTTTCTTCTTCCCCTCCCGCCGTCTCAAGCAGATCGGGCTATTTCGAAGGACCACGTTGTATCTTAATAAACGATTTATTCTCCACGGTTTTCTTCCCAAACTATTTCTTCATAATTTTCGGTCAATAAAGGTGTACAGTCAGGTTATTTCCTCATAAAGAGGGGTTCCGTACGTAATAAATGTTTCGTCACAAACTTGACGATCTGTACTCTAAACTGGTCTCAACTCCACGAGATTCGAAAGGGTTACGGTTCTCCAGTTTTGGGTGCTGTTTTCTCAACCTAGGGTTACGTGGTATACTTAATTGATGCGTATAATTATTTCATACAACATTATTTCCCGTTTCTTTCCTTTTTCTTTCTTTTAGTCCAGCTTGCGTTTATCAAAACCACCTACCGAAGTTATTAAGAAGTCATCATGCGGATAAAGCTCTTAGCAAGTTTGCTTCTGGTCGAATTCTTCATATTAGTGAGAAGGTAAGTCATGCTACGAAATATCTAAGATACTGTTTTTGAGGACTGCTTTTTATAATAATATTCAGCCTTTTGTTGGTTTAATAAGTCTTCTTCCTGGTCACCTAGCACTAGTCCAAGCGCTGCACTTATACCCAGTAGTAACTCCTCCAACGTTCTGGTTTAGTGTGGAACCCCTTAAGTGCTCGTCGTCCTTGCCTCATTAAATTCCTTAGAAACTATTTGAGACATAAACCAAATGATCGTTCCCTGTTAGACTAAAAGGCCAAAATCTTGTACCCTACCGTGAAGCACTAAATGTTTTGACGGAGTTTTGTTTTGCGGATAGAGAATTTTTGTGTTTTGCGATAACTATTTTTTGCTATTGGGAAAAAATGGGGTTTTTTCTGGTATTAATTTTTGCGATTTTCTTGAAGTCGAAATTATAACATTTTCATCTTTTATTTGAGTACACACAATGGTAACACAAGAAACAACGTGCAGATGTCAAACCCGTTAATCAGCTAATGAAATCAGATGACCTGTTTCTGTAAAGCTTTTCGAAGCTAATCACTTCTAGTGTCCCGACTGCAATTTCGTTTTATTCCAGAATGTTTTGTTGTTAATTTCGTTTTTCGTCTGTACGAAAGAGCCTTTTTAAGTAAATGGGCACGTCTGCCAACACGATTTTACACTGCGAGAAACAGTTGATGTTTGTATATAATTTCCACGGTGGAGTAAAATTTTGCGGAGAAAATTTTTGCGGTAACTTTTTTTTCTGGATCATGAAAAACAAAAACGCCAAAAAAGCAAAAAACGCAAAAATTAGAACCCGCCAAAATTTAGTGCCACTTATTTTCTGCCGATAAGCAAAACATGGTTTATTCATGCACCGCATTTGTCCCCGTTGAGGTCGTAACATGGAAAACAAATTTGATTTTGAAGGACAAGATGAAGTTCAAGTATTGCGAGGGCGTTTATGATCAACGCAACCATCAACATTAACAAATCATGATGTTTGTTTTTGTTTGTTTGTTTTTTGCTTCTTGAGCAACTACCTCAGGGCAGTGAAAAAATACTCATAGTCTAGTTGTGATTGACAGCCCCAAAAACATAAGCAACCGGCAAAAGAATGCACATTACACTATTTTTGTTTTATGTTAATTACTTTTGGACAAACGTGGAAACCCATTTCGCTGTTGTAAAATTTTGGTTTAAGGATTTTAAAGCACATGTATTTGCCCGGAACCACGAAATCCACGTTCTGCAGTGAATGAAAGAGCTTTGATTTTACATGTCATACGTGCACTAGAAAGGTGTGAAACGAAGGTGTCTCTCCTCATGAAGTTGAGCATCTTATTAAGCACCGCTGTTTTTCATTGTAGCAGCATGGACAAGAAGCCTGAACGTGAAGGACAAGCCAGGACAGTCAAAGGTGAAGATAAAATACAGAAACAAGCACTTTATTTATATACACGAGAAAATTCAGCAGACTAGGGTTTGTCTAATTATAAACTAGTGAAATTAAAGCGTACGTTCATAACTATGACAGAAATTAGAAAATTCTACCTAAGTAAAAAAAGAGTTCTTAAATATGCTTTTCGAGAATAACTAAGAACTGATTCCTTTAGCTACCGAGGCTAGCGATGGGATCGAAACTGTAATTGCTGGGTTGCACGTGACGTCATAAAATTCTAAAATCAAAACTCGCTGGGCCTGCTAAATTTTTATCATCACCAGGTGTAGGAACACCTAAAAGTATATCTTTTCGCGAGTTTCCAGCTCGGTATCATCCTTTGTGTTTAAAATACAGCATCTTGAATTTTCTAAATAGTCGCCCAGTACGTGACACCAAGATGGCGCTGTGAAAAAACAGTCTCGTTTGAAAAAAGGCCTTTCTTATGATTTTTGGCAGTTTGAACAGTTCAAGTATTAGGAGATGGGTTGATGTGTATGTATACTAGTTCCAGATGTTTTTATTCATTTCCAGCCGCCATGTTGGTGTCCTTTGGAAGGACACCAATATGGCATACTGAGCTCTATAAATTTGCGTGGAACGTTTCGGCAAATAACTCAAGAGTGGTGTTCCCCACAGACCTGAGACTTGAAGAAGTTGTTTATTTATTAATCTTTTGTAACATTTAAAAATCTTAGCTTCCGTCATTTAATGGTTTTGAATTAATTTTTTGATGGCGTGACAGTGAAAACCGGCAATTGGTCAGCGGTTGGTGTCCTCTAGTAGTTTCCTAAATTTTTGCCAAGCTATTAGCGGTCGCTACGCTTTCGCTGCATGAGCATGGATTTGCACTTTCTCGGAAGGCGGAAGAGTAAATTCTGGTCACAGACATGTCACGGGATATCGTGGTTGTACCTGTTAATTAACCCTACCTATTAACCATCGTCTTTTTCGAAGTTCCTGGGAAGAAGGACAAGTTTTGCCCTCTTCGCTCACCCTGAGAGTATTACTTGTAACACTTTGACAGCTACACTTAAATGGTGCAGGTTACATCCAAATGTGTGTCCTTTGGTGTTCCCCAACAAGACTTGATGACTCAAAGGAAGTGAATATTACGTCATGATTATCAAATGACGGATATCTTGGATCCGACATTTAGATTTCTTTATTTTTCCGAGAAACCGAAAACCAACAAAATGGGCCTAATAGTAGTTAAAACTAATAAAAGAACGCACTTGAGTGATCTAAAAAATACAAAATTCAGGGCAATAAGGTTAGAAATTTTCATTGAAAACAGGAAGATTCAAAATTCGTGCAATGGCAACATCAAGTCTGGTCATGTTCCCAGATAAATTTGAGGAAATTTCATAATTTTTGGTAGGTTAAAAGTTACAAACGTTCAACTTTCAACTCACCATTGTAGTTTTGAAGTCTATAATTGTACTTTGTGTTAATTTCTTTAGTTTCCTAGTGTTTTGGTACACAAAACATGTCAGTTCTTCTTGTGAGAATGCACGTGATAAGTGTTGTCAGCAGGAATCCCATCCCCCAATAATTCGAACTCCCCGGTTAACTCGAACCTTTTTTGATTTCCCTTAAAGGTTCAAGTTATCCGGAGTCAATTGTAGAGCTAACAGGTGATAAAGTTTGTGGAAGATTAGCAATCCATCCACTGGACATAAACGGTTTCTGCTACAGGAACAGCAGATGAACTCCAAAGAAGATATCATATTACATAGAATTCTTACGTTTCTTGTTTCCCTTGTGCAGACCAATCCAAATGTCCCGTGACATTACCACAAAAGGCCACAAGGAAGTGTAAACGTCTTCGGGAAAAAGAACTAGAGAACCAGAGAGGCATATATCAGTTGGCTCCACGTCCCCCTTTGCAAAATGAACGGGTCAACATGACTATGCAGCAAATTATAAATCATAAATTACGAGATGACTTTCTTAAGGAACACTTGGGTACTTACGTGAGCATGCTGAAAAAAAACAAAGCCTTTACTGACCAATGGCTGGCACAACATCCTAACGAAATGACTGCGTTTCAGGGGTACAAAAACATGTTTAGCGACTTCAGAAGCGCGCTGGGAAGTAATGTAAGTGAAGCTGGTAAACTGTTTTTGCTGTCTATACAACAACCAACTGCTTAAGTGAACCTAATATAATTATTGTCCTTGTTGAACCTTACTCAACAAAGGATGCCCAAATATGGAGGTCATTGATCGTGACCAACACGAAGAAAATGCTATCCAAAATTTTTTACTGAAACAGCTGTAAATTGCTTTTTATTTGTTTGTTTGTTTGTTTGTTTTTGTTTTCTTGTTTTTGTTCAGAGCTGGGATATATTTTCTTTGAACGAACCTTTGATCTTAAACAGTATAGTTTTGTTTACCAGAAGCAATTCGCAGAACGGTTTTTAGGGCCACAAAATGGTTTGGGCGCTAAAATTACCTATTAACGTGCGTTTATTTGAAGTATCTATACTCTGATATGACACGCTCCCAGCGCCGCGGTGGAAAAAAAACGTGGTGAGCTTGAAATTTCTCGAACTCAATTCCGCTTTGTCTGCAAATTAATTCTGCTTTTTAATCACCATATCTCGACATGCCACGTAAAGGAAAGTTTTAATTTTAACTAGCCAATGTTTACCCTCTTCATCCCTTTCCTTCGGGGACGTGTACCAATCTTGCATCTTTCGTATATGTGACAAGTGAATGTATCGCAAAATATGCTACACTGCAAGGCCTTCGTGTTTTGGTTTCGAAGCTTGAATAACTTTCATCACTCAGATTTCAGAAACGTGCATAGGTTGGAACTGCCATTTTGCATCGATCCGGGGCTAAAAATGCTTGTATATCTTCAATAATATAGGGAAGCACTGGCTTTTTTCGCTTCGCGTCAAACACAGAACCCTTCAGAGATATTCTTAACGACTGGCGTGATGACGACATTTTTGCCCAGCAGAGACTGAGTGGTGTCAATCCCATGGTGCTTCGCAGGGTGACAGACGATTCCTGTGAGTTTGTGTTCTTTGCAAATTAATCATTTCTAAATCCTGAAAGCAATCTTACACCACGATGTCCTTTCGATATCAGATGGATCCAAACCAAAGCAGTTTTTGGGTAAGGTAATACACTCCAACTCGATTAAGTCTCTTCATGGTCAGACTATATTCACTTAAAGAAAATTTGGATTGTTTCGGGCAGATGTAAGGCAAATTAAATATGATAGGTAAGGTACACGGAAAGAGTAACATAACCTTAAATTACTTACTCAAAGAGCAACTAAAGTAAGTCGCACACATTATATTTTAAGCGTTAAGTATCCTAAACAGCAAAGTTCCTCAAAAAATTAAGGATATTATCAGACTACGGGCAGTCTCACTTACCACCCAAGGATAGTTGAGCGAAACGAACACGCGAACAAGCACGAAAATCACCTGCTACGTGGAAAATTGCAAACGAGTGGCTCACTGCACGTGCGTCATGTTTCCACGTCGCAGGGGATTTTCGAGAGTTCTTTTCGCATGACTGTGCCTGAGCTGAAAAAGAGCTGCTCATAGTCAACAGTAAAGTATTACCTGACTATAACTTACGAGGCCACAATCGGCACTTCCCTAAACTACAAACTTTACGCTAGTCTTACGAAAAGACGCTACTTATAGGAATGAGGGTTTTGCTGGAGGTTTGTAAAAACGATCCTAAAATTATGATTAAGTACTTTCACTCTCACACAAAATGTTCCTGGAACTCCAAGATGAAGATATGAAGTGAAATTCCCAAGCAGAGCAAACCATTCTTAAACAACCGCAAAACTTGAAAACGCTGGCCCAACGTTTTCAAGTTTTAATCCATTTCCATCCTGGCCAAAATTGGCCAAAGACACAAGTTAAACAAAACTTAAAGTTATTACTGAACAAAACTGACCTATTGTTTTTAGCCATTCTTTAATGCAAAATGACGTAAGTCTTGTCATTAACTATTGTTGAATGATAATCCCCTTAGATCAAAATATGGGGGAACAGCACAGTGGCTTTTTGGTGCCATTCACTCGCGGGGTGTAGTGGTCTAGTGGTAACACATTACTGAGAATTCTCACTTTTATGAACGCAGTTTCTTTAACGACAGCACTTGTGACACTGTTTTCTGATTATTTCACCCGCGGCATTGTGAACTTTGTTTCATTTTTCTGTTTTAGCTGAAGTAGGGTTGAAATGATCAGAGTTGAGTAAAGTACTCAATCCAAATTACAACTGGGAAGCTGCTATTCAGGCTGCATCCGTCAACGACCATCCACTGGATGAGGTCTAGTATATTGTGATAGATAGTCTAGCATATTATCTGTTTATACCTGCATATAGCATTTCCAGCATTTTGATGAGATTTTACGTTCTACTGTGAAATGTTGCCGTACCTTTCAAGGTCAAATTCATGACCTAAACTTAACATTGTTTACATCTGTGGTCATGAATGCATTAGCAACAAATAGTTGGCTCATGGCTAGAATTGCTCAACCTATTAGCAAAATCAAGTTCCACTCAACAGAAATTAACAAAGTCAAAAAAAGCAGCAAAGAAGACCATCAATCTAACATGCTTTTCCTAGCTAGCGACCTTGCCATGGCGAAAGGGCCTGTGCGTTCCTCTGATCGCGAGAGTAATGCTGTCGGGAGTCTTAATGCTCTTGTAGGGCCAACGATGACAGTAACGTGGAGGGGGAGAAACCAGACTAATAGCAATCCAAACTTCACTCCCAGCGACCGGTCTAGGAGATTAGCAATCTTAATGGCCAATATTGACGGCGGACTAACAACTCACCTCAATGCTATTACCCTTTTAATAAAACCAATTTGCTACATTATGTATTGGCACCTTGAATATGCCTTTTCTCCGAGGAAGAGGAATACAATAAGATCTGGTGTCCATTGCAAAGATTTGAAGACATAGGCATCAAGTTTGGTGACGGTGTTCAGTCCACGCGGAGTTAGGGACACTAAGCTGTCAACACAGGCTAGGAATACCAAATTGCGACGAAACTGGAAGCAACTAATCGAAACGCAGCATTTTGATGACACGGGTATCCATAAGGGGTCTGGACCAAAGTTTTAAGTGGTGAAGGGGGATTCCCGTCATCATCAGTGTCGTCTTAGCCAGCACGCACCGAAGAGCAAAGAATTTCACAGTTAGGGCCCTTCACACATATGAAAACACATTCAAACGTCCGGAGTCCTACGTGAAATTCATCCTCCTCAAGGCTCTTCCTCTTCCTCCTCAAAACCCGTCCTTTTCTTCCTCCTAACTATGGTTACAAACCCTTGATCCAAATGGCTGAGCAGTCTTCCACTTGACACTTGGGCTCGTGATGCCGATGGGTCAGTTGTCTTCCATTGACATCTGAGCCTGCAATCTAAACAGATCAGCTGTCTTTCCACCCCATCCCCTCCCCCTCCGCCTTCAATAGGAGTTGTTTGTGTGGAGAACGCTGGACCAGGTGTGAATTTCTCTCGCGTGCGTGCGTGCGCAGAATGCTCACTATGATGTCAATGATGACGTGAGGGGATCCCTATACACCACCTCAGTTCTGGTTTCAAACTCCTCAATCGGTATTGATGACATCGCCAGACTGGAATTGAAACTGCTTCACTTTCATTGGTCCATTTTGGTCACGTTTCCCAAATAAATGTCCAAATGCAAGTCGATGCCTGTTACTAATTGCAAGAGATATGGGAGTTCTCGAACGTCAAACAGAGTGAGATCCTCAGGAGGGTTTCGGCGGGAAGTCGAATAAATCCCAGCTTTTAGGTCATTTTAGGATACAATATGAGTAGTAGCCTTGCGTCTCATTTCTGTGATCGTGCGTTATGTTTTCTTCTTCAAGACTCCGGAAAGCCCTCCCACGAGAAAATAGATCTACCACCATACTGTGCTGTCTTAAGTTCAAAGCGTTTGGGTACACGTGATGTTCAATTTCAATTTAACACATTGTAATTTATCTCTATAGCATTTTTTTACATTTCCCATAAGGTGCACTTGAGAACTAGCTATTGTTATTCTTAACAAGATAAGGTGCTGACTTGCTGTCTTTTCTCCTTCACCTATAGGCGATAGAGAATGGCAATGTTTACGTTCTCAGATACGATTTTTTCGACGACATGATCTCATTTCCAGACCTAGTGGATCATAATCCTAATCGTACCGTGTGGCCTTTGACATCACCAGTGGCTCTTTTCGCTATGCGAACCGAGGGACAAGACAAACGTCTTCGACCGGCGGCCATTCAGATTGATTATAAGCCAGGTGGGACAATTTGAAACAAATGTCATTCAAAAATGGCTGCCATAGCTTCCCATGTTTGGTTTGGTTTGGTGTACCAAGAAATCAACAATGTCACTTAACAAAGCATAATAAAATACATTATGAATGTTACTACGTGAAATGATATATTTGAATTGCGAATTAAAGATAGAAAGTATATGTGGACCATCGCAGTGACGATATTTCAACTTAAGCAGTTGAAAGAAGAAACCCTGAAAAAATTCAGGGTGGAACGGGAATCGAACCCATGACCTCTGCGATACCGGTGCAATGGTATCGCAAAGTGCATTCCTTCCTTCTCCATCTACGGTATAAATGCAAACTCTCCATTGACCAGCTCCCAGTTGGCTTGATAGCTCAGCTGGTTAGAGCGCTGCACCAGCATCGCAGAGGTCTTAGATTTGATTCCCGTTCAAGCCTGAATGTTTTCAGGTTTAATTTCTTCTTTCAACTGCTTAAGTTGAAATATCGTCACTGCGATAGTCTACATACATTTCTAAAATACATTATGTTGGAAAGTTCGGGTGTTTTGGAATGAAAGGCTTCTGGATCGTACAAATAAGGTGATCCTCGCCTTCTTTCTTCAATGGCTGCTTTTTATGTGGAACGTTTCGCAGACATCGCTGATTTGCATCGCGCGTAACACATGCAAAAAACCGCGTGCGCGTTTTACCGATCGTCCGCTACACACGAACACACATGGCATCTCTTTTTTTTGCTCCAGGAAAAATATTGGGGTCTCGATGAAACGGATTCAACATAATCAAATGTTGTTGTGCGAATGTTTGATAGGCAATCATACTTTGTTCAACACCATACAATATCCTCAGACTCATTTGATTATCATCAGTCACCAGTAAGCCCAAACGCGTTTAACTTGCCGAATTCAACAATGTTTAACGGTTTTGAATGCCGGAAATGCTGAATCCTTTGGTCGGCGCCTAGTGTCACAATATGATGCTACAAGTACTAACTCTATCATAAAGTGAATTTATTGCATTATTTGTTAATAGACTCTCCTGTCTTCTCACCTGCTGATAGTGGATCGTGGATGTTGGCCAAGATGGTTGTTCAAGCGACGGATTACGCACATAGTCAGATGATAGAACATCTCTTGAAGGTAAGAGGTCTTAGTCTTCGTTTGTTAGTTGCGACCCTTCTCTTTTAATTCATTGTAGGGTTTTCCTTGCTCTCCTTCTCCTCCTCCTCCTTCTTCGTCTTCTCCTTCTTCTTCCTCTTCTTCTCCTTCTTCTTCTTCTTCTTCTTCTTCTTCTTCTTCTTCTCCTTCTTCTTCTTCTTATCCTTCTTCGTCTTCTTCTTCTTCTTCTTCTTCTTCTTCTTCTTCTCCTTCTTCTTCTTCTTCTTCTTCTTCTTCTTCTTCTCGTTCTTCTTCTTCTTCTTCTTCTTCTTCTTCTTCTTCTTCTTCTTCTTCTTCTTCTTCTTCTTCTTCTTCTTCTCCTTCTTCTTCTTCTTCTTCTTCTTCTTCTTCTTCTTCTTCTTCTTCTCGTTCTTCCTCTTCTCCTTCTTCTTCTTCTTCTTCTTCTTCTCCTTCGTCTTCTTCTCCTTCTTCGTCTTCTCCTTCTTCTTCTTCTTCTTCTTCTTCTTCTTCTTCCTCTTCTTCTTCTTCTTCTTCTTCTTCTTCTTCTTCTTCTTCTTCTTGTTCTTCTTCTTTTTCTTCTTCTTCTTCTTCTCCCTCTTCGTCTTCTCCTTCTTCTTCTTCTTCTTCTTCTTCTTCTTCTTCTTCTTCTTCTTCTTCTTCTTCTTCTTCTTCTTCTTCTTCTTCTTCTTTTTGTTCTTGTTCTTCTTCTTTTTCTTCTTCTTCTTCTTCTTCGTCTTCGTCTTCTTCTTCTTCTTCTTCTTCTCCTTCTTCTTCTTCTTCTTCTTCTTCTTCTTCTTCTTCTTCTTCTTCGTCGTCTTCGTCTTCTTCTTCTCCTTCTCCTTCTTCTTCTTCTTCTTCTTCTTCTTCTTCTTCTTCTTCTTCTTCTTCTTCTTCTTCTTCTCCTCCTCCTCCACCTCCTCCTCCTTCTTGTTCTTTTTCTTCTTTTTCTTCTTGGTATTTGTCACTTTGCCTTATGCTTGCGTTACCTGTTAATTCTACTTGCGTTGTTCTAATGTTCTCTCCCGTCATTCATCTGCAGGTCCATATTTTCTCAGAGCCCATCTGTGCGGTCCTTTACCGCCAACTCTCCAATAAGCACCCGCTAAATGAGCTTCTTAAGTATCACTGCCGAGGGCTCATTGCTGTAAACGCGATCGGGGCTCCACCGCTATTCGTTCCCCTAGGCTACATGGACAGGCTGTCTGCAATGGGACGTAAAGGGACTGTGTTACTGTTATCTCGCGGCCTCAAAACTCTTGGCTGGAAACTTGCAGATTTGCATCTGGACATGAAAGTAAGAAAAGCTTATGTTCTGCTACCAAGGCTTGTCCAATACCTCACGGGAGACGACAAGACACTAGAGAACGCCAAAATCAGACTTGCCTGGCTCACAAAACATTGTTTTTATGTAATACAGGCATTTGCTATCTTAATTTTTCCAGTGGTCGTACAAGGTCTGCTCTGTAATTCTCTATATACAATATTGAATAACAAGGAAAAGCAGTAGACAAATCCATATCTGCAGATTCAAATGTCTTTTTCATCCTGGTATGATAATGATACCAGGCGGCAAGATACGACGGAGATACGGCGGCTGTCATTTGGCAAGATCCTGGTGAATTGGGTGGCAATTCGAGGTAGCAGGCGATGATCGGAGAAAGCGGAATTCTATCATAGTTTTATTTTTCCTTGTACATTATTTTTGAACTTCAGTTTCGAAGGCAAAAAAGCAATAAAGACCATAGTTACTTAACCTATATCCAGTGCAAATGCGTAAGGACGTATGTTCAGTAGATAAGAACGTGTTCCAATATAATTTGTTTGTCATTACTTAAAGCAACATGTGAATTGTTCAATACAGGAACGCGGCCTGGATGATAAGAAAATGCTTCCGTATTTTCCTTACCGTGATGACAGTGAGCTGTTGTTAACGGCATTTAAAAAATGGCAAAGGACTACGTGGGCATGTGAGTATCCAACTCGCTCACCTTTAAATTACGTTTTAACGCCACAACTTCTCGATCTACGCTACTTTGTGACTCCCTTTACTGATTGCTGTTGATTGTTGATTCCTGTTGGATGTAACAACGCACCCTGGACTTTCCATCACTCTTCTTGCTATTCAGTGGCTGTGCTGAGTTTGGTATCTTATATATTTTCTTCAACTCACCTTGTAGCCTGCGTGCAGACGTCTCCTATTTCCTTCCACCCGCGGAAAAGGGACGTTTGCGAAACGGCGTCGCTAATCGTGTTCCAGTATCCTGCTGTTTGGGTTTTAAATTTCGCCTAAATTATGATAACACAGTTTTGTTTTCTGTGCCAGAATTGTTTCCCTCTGATCGCTCCATGATCGGAGGTCGAACAGGACTAAGAGGAGGAATCTGAATTTTTCTCACAGAAGCATTGCGAACGGCTATCACAGGAGTTGACGTAACCAGCAAACTGAGATCGTTCGACGAACGATCTACCGACTTCTCCAAAAGAATTCGCTTCTCGGGAGAAGCCGAAGTTCCTACGCTGTCCTTTCCTAGTGTTTCGATCTTTTTTTTACTGTAAGTCCTGCCTTGAAAGCTTTGGAACTATAATCCCTAAAAAGTTCGTCCTCGATTTTTCTCACGTTGGCGTCAAGACCTCTCCGCTTTCGCAACTTTCCCACGCACGATCTACAAATGTATGGCGATGTTTCGTGTACGATGATCTGAAGAGAAAGGATTTCTTCCTGAACTTTAAATTCACTGCGACTTTTCACAACTTTCTGTTGTTGTTTTGCAGAATAGTCGAGAAGCACAACACACAATCGGACATGCTTTGATCAATGGAAAACCCCGCTAAATGTAGATCGCATACATTATCTCGAGCATTTCCCGACGATAGCCAATCAGAGTTGTTTCTAACAGTGGCTATTGTCAAGCAACCAATAAAAGCACTTTCCACGAATTCCTGAAAAACAGCAGGATACTGGAACACGATTAGCGACGCCGTTTCGCAGACGTCCCTTTTCCGCGGGTGGAAGGAAATAGGAGACGTCTGCACGCAGGCTAGTCACCTTGCTCAATCTTCTAAGAAAGCAAAGTACAACGTTTTAATATTAAAAATCAAAAAGCGAACAGCACCACTGAAAAGCAATGCTCTTAAAATAGTTTGCTTGTCAATAGCCGTCTCGTTTAAGTTCTCATCCAATGACTAAATGACTAAAAATTTCAAACACGGGGAAGGACTCGAGTGTTGATTGTAGGTTGGAAAGGCTCGACGAGTAAAGAAACTCAAACTTCACATACAGCTTTGTGGTTAATCCAAATAACATTATATTCTCACACGTAGGACAGGTACGTGGCGGTTACCAGGCCAGGCTCGTTGACCCAGAGCCAGTGGTGGTTGGACACGGTCCGAAAGGCATGGTGGATCGTTATATTAGCCAATCACGAGCAGTCTCTTAACCGGGACGAGAAATCAACATGGCGGCCTTTGACGGGAATGTGAGCTTCACTTCTTGTCATTTTAACGTGCTATTTGTATGTAGTCACATCATCTGTTGTGGATTGGTTTCCTAAGATCCCCTAAGCAGCAGTGAACCATTGAGAAAGCTAAAAAAAAATCAGTATTGATCAGTAACTCTGATTGAAAATTCAGGGTGCTATCTTAGACATGCAAGAGAAACCAAAAATTGTTTGAGAAATCAAAAATTTGAGATAGCTAATAATAAATTAGTGAGCAAGATCAACAAAGGAAAACAATAAAAATATTTTCTTTTCAATATAGTTGTGAGCAGGTGGTGGGAGGGGGGTTGGGTTCAAGTTAGTGGGGTACATCTGCCGTAAGAAATAAAATCCAGAGCTATTGAGGGAACTGTGAATTATTGATTTAACATCCCTTTCAATTTGTCAGTTTAGTTGTTATTGATAACAGTTAGAGCTATTGAGACCCGTTAAAGGGTTGAGAACTGTGAATTGATTAAATATCCTTTTTCAAATGGAACTCACAACTTTCGCATTCTTCATCAATTTTTTTTACATTGATATCAATCCTTATTATTTTGTTTTCTACTGAATTGTCTTCCAGGAGACAGATTTCACACCAAAATGAGTGGTCTTACTGTGTCTACATGATTATGGTACACGTTTTTGCACCAGATCGAAAATCTTGATCTGGTACAGCAACCAGAATAAACTCGCACTGGTATGACTCGTAATGGTATGAAATCTTGTGCTGGTATCATGTAAACAAAGTTATACAGAGCCATAAGAGGGAATGAAACTCAAACCTGTATTATGTCAACATCCCTTAAGTTTCTGTTACTCGACTTAACAGGCAGACTTGGTGCCCAGTGGTGAGTCCAGACTTTCATGGAGGGTGGGGTACAAGTTTAATGGTTAATGGTGGGTGAGAGGAGACAACAAAATACAAAACTTTTGTGGAGTTATATCTTGGTATTATTCTGTGCTATATTCTGACTGAGTAAATCAACAAAAAAAATCAGATGCTTTCTGAGGGGGAGTATGCTGTTGTACACAAGCTAATCTGCACTCTGCTTCATTGTAGTCTGGAGTAAAAATATGACTCAATAATTGTTTTGTTCATGTATATTGCTATTTTGATCAAAAAGGGGGGATTCCCTTGGCCCCTCCTCTGGGTCCAACATTGACATTTCAACAAGGTAGAGGTCTGAAGTAAACAAATGAAGGACTGGGCCATTGTTTGCAAGGGGTAAATGCTCAAAGGTCAAATTTAGTCAGAGTTTGCTTTGTAGTTGGGACAGCATTCTAATAATTATAAAAATATCACTTTACTCATTGAAAGAATTGACAGATTTGTAGAAATGACATTGGATGTATTGCTCTAATGTGCTTCACTAGTTTTAAAAAGATCCAAGCTAAACAGGTTCTCTATGACCTGGATAATTTTGTCATGAAAATCAGTGCAAAGCCCCAACAACCCTGTATTAAGGGGTAAAGACTATTTTCTGCTTGACATCCTTGAGGGTAAATGAGTCAATGCTTTTATTAAAGTAGCTGAGAAAAAAATATGGGTGCACTGTATATAATATTGTCACACATTCTACAGGCTGAACAGAGAGCTCTGTTAAATTTCTAAAGACAGATTTTTCTGTCCGCTGCAAAAGAAAGTGGAATTCTCGTTGAATCACAGACTAACTTTGTCAGCATCAGTTACTTTCAAAAGCAAAACAAATCGGTTAATTAATTCATATTGACAGCTAGCAATTTGAACAATGATATTTTAATACAGCCTTGTTTAGCTAAGCTGTGAAAGTATAATTTCAGACAAGCCCTTCAGGATTACTACATCCTGCATCAACAGAATTTTTGAGAAACAGAACCTTTTGGATACTCTGGAAGTTAAAGGACTGTTAATGCTATAAAATGAACATTCGTAAGGGTTTTCATGACACGCACTCGACGCTTATCCATCGGGCAAAACTTCGATTTCACATAACTGTAGCAATTACAAGACCTCAGAAAGCCAGGCATCTGTGTTTTCACTTTCGATGAGTGGAAGTAAGTCCTTCATGGCCCAAGGGGCTATTCATTGTCAGATGTTTGCACATATAAGTTACTATTCCCGATAAACCCGGGATTGAAGTCTCCACGTGTACGCGTTCAATGGATCAATGCATGAAACCAGCCGTTAAAATGTTACATCAAAAATTCAGATGTAAACAAAGGATAATTAGACCACAAGAAACGGAGAAACTTCCACCTTTGTTATTTCCAGCTCTTGTAGTTGAAATTTTTTTGCTCTTCGAGATCCGCACAGTACGAAGGTTCATTGCAACTGAGCTCGAATTGATCGATAGCCCCATCATGCTTTGCGAACCGTATCCAACCACCACTGACCCAGAGCCATGCTTATTTTCCGAAGCATGATCGCTATAATAAACGTTCAGTGTTATTACTGTAGTTTTAAACGGCTTTTCCTATGGTCGCCATACAAAACCCTTTACTTAGTTATGCAATGCCAGGGCTTATGAAAGGGATTCTACGGCATTTTGTCTCCAGGTACGATTCAGAATGCAGCAGTTGAGATTCACAATATGTCATTATTGTGGTTCAGCAAGCGACTTCAGCTCAATGTTTGCTTTCCTATTTCAGCTATTACCGTTGTAATCGTCAAGTTAGGAACGACAAGGAGTTACAAGCCTTTGCACGTGAGTTGTCTGCCGAAAGAACTGGACAAGACGGGGAACATGGACCGCTGGTAAGAAAAATACGCAATTGTGACAAATTTAATTTAAGGCTAAGAGGTACGGGCAACATTTTCCTGCAACTTGTGGCGTGAGAATGTTTTGTTGCGAGTTGAGATTGTTTGTTGCGATTGCAGTACCACCACCACGCTTAATTTTTTTTTTTCATGTGGTAAAAAGTAGAACTAACTTCTAGTTTCTGCAGAATGAATTTTTTTTAGTGGGAGATCGATAGATACACGTTTTACTATGCCTTTATTCATCTCGAGGTAGCTTGGGAGCGACACTCCGGGAATACTACGATTGTTTTACTTTGTTTTTATTCATTTCGAGGTATCTTGGGAGCGACATTCCGGGAATACTACAATTAGATATGTTACTGCTGCATAAGATTTGCCCAATCGCGTGACATGTGGCGCACAGAATAGTTTCAGTGAATCCCATGTTCCTATTGCAAAAAAGATCTGACAGATGAATAGTGCTAACCTTACCAGTTAATTGTGACCATTTGAATCGCTTTGTTATTTCGCTATAAACCTGAAGCGGTCCCATTAACAATTTAACCTACTATTGTAACAACTCAAAAAAAACTTTGATATTCTAATTTATTGATTTTGCGTTACTAAATTACCGTTAAATGGAACGTTTGCGTGACTAGTTCAAATATCTTGTAACTCCCTCGTAAAAACAGGCCCTCAGAAATCTCCTAAGGGTTAAAAGGGCCCTTATAAACCAATTTTTTGAGAATACGCAGAGGGCCAGTTTTCTTAAAGTAAGACTAGAGAGCGGGTTGGCAAAAAGTCAATCTCCACAACTCTTCATAAGCGGGTGACTGCAGCCTCTTCTTTTGCCAGGTGAAAGACTTCCCGGCCACGTTTAATACTAAGAGTGAAGTTGTTGACATGGTAACTAAGTTGATATGGTTTCTATGCGTAAAGCACTCCGTAGTGAACTTCCCAATGAGTGACTATGGAGCGTTCACGCCAGTTTTACCAACCAAGGTTTACAACGACACCCGCGTACCTACAGGAGAGTTTTCCGTCTTCAATTTACCAAACAGCCTCATATCTTCAGTAAGTGCTTTCTGACTCCTCTTGTTCTCCAAAGCGATCACGTTGTTCCCTCGTGCATTAAAACTGTATTGGTTGCTACTAGAAAAGGATACCGGCAATGAAACAAAGCACTGCTTTCATGCCAATGGTTACAGTTTAGGAATTTATCGACAGACTTGAGCTTCAAAGTTTTAAACGACCTTGCACAACACGAGTGTAATGGTAGTGCAATTTATTTGATAACTTGATAGCTCAGAACGCTGAGAGCGGTAATGCAGGGTCTTGAGTTCAAATCCCGTTCAAGCCTGTATTTTTTTAGGTTGTTCCTTTTCAGCTGCTTAAGTTGATGTCTTCATTGCGATGGCGGTCATTATTTCTTAGTTCATCCGCAGCTCACACATAGGATTTTTTCGTATGCTTATACTCATTTGTTCACCAGCTACGGGATTAAGTAATATATTAAACACAAGAAAGAGTGTTTCATCAGGATATCCAAATACCGTTAAGTGGCATGAAAAAAACGAGGCCCAGCCGAGTTTAATAAAACCGACTTCGAGGTGTTTGGATACCTGATGAAACACTCTTTTGCAGGGTCATGGTTTCGAATCCCGTTACGTTCAAGTCTGTTTTTGTTTTGTTTTTTTTTTTAAGTTCTTCTTCTTCAGCTGCTTAATTTATAATTCGATATCTTCACTGCGATAGTCATCATCATTTCTTAGTGTTAAATTCATAGCCTACAAACAGCTGCTCGCTTAAAATTGTTCGGAAGTGCAGCATTGGTACACGCAGTTTGGAGTATATAGTAACCCTTTTCACAGATCACAGTCTTGTTGCAATTTCACTAAAAGTGATGTCCATATTTTTTGCCCATATCACTTGTTAGAATTTACCCTGACAGGGCCTCTTTTCTCGTTTCCATGACAATGAAATCGACAAATCACAGACCACAAAATTTTGGATTTATCAACTGAGTTGATAAGGTAAATTGGCCACCGTAGAGAGATTGAAAGCTGACGTTTCGAGCGTTAGCCTTTTCCACAGATCGTCATGTGTTGGCTAGAATGATTAGGGAGATTGAACTGTCGGGCGACTGGTTTGACGAAGGGCTAACGCTCGAAACGTCAACTTTCAATCTCTTTACGGTGGCCAATTTACCTTATAAACTCAGTTGATAAATCCAACTGAAAATAGTCAGTTTCACAACAAGTGCCATTTGAACAATGAAATGTAACTGAGACATATCCTAGAGACATGTTGCGGCTTCACGTCCCATCTTGGTAGCTCTGAAGACCCTATAGAATCCGCTGTTACAGGAAGAATTGCTATACTTAATTCTCGCCATTAA
Organism: Siderastrea siderea; assembly: GCA_964030785.1. Lineage (NCBI taxonomy): Eukaryota > Metazoa > Cnidaria > Anthozoa > Scleractinia > Rhizangiidae > Siderastrea > Siderastrea siderea. The sequence goes on along the minus strand of OZ034966.1, from coordinate 55,852,849 downwards.
ATTCCCACAAATAAAATCCTGATGAAATGTCTAACCGACCTTAGCTTATTAAACCAAATTAAGTCATGATAAAGGCGTCCACAATAAAGGCTAAATATAAGGTAACAGAAAGTTGTTTTTGGTAGTTGGGATCTTAATCGGCGCACTAGGTTTAAACGATTAGGCAGTGCAGTAGCCAGCGTGATGAGGTAATCTCTGCCAAAACTATGCGGCAATAGGAAACAATTTGGCTACCAAATATTAATCAATTCAGAGCCTGTTTTTATCAATGTCGTGGAGTCGTTTTGTCTTCTAAATCATAGAATAATTGTCAGCGACAGGAGCATATGTCAGACTAGTGACAATTCCGGATGATTTCACTCTTTCCTAGACGCAGATCCTGGTTCCAGTGAACGTCGGCATGTATCATTACGACACTTTATTCGACTACTATGGAGAGCTCTCAAATTCTCTGGCATCACGGGTAGTAGGCTTTTACTACTATTACCTCAAGTATGGCGTCACTGAAGGGCTGAAAGACAGAAACAACAAGCGATTCGAGAGTGGTCATCTGACATATCCCTATCTGCAGTACCCCTGGCTTCCCAATGGCGTCTCGACATAAAGAATCACGAAACTCCGTAGAGGTTAAAAAGGACTGTTGTAACAATTTGCTTTTATTTTGTTTCAGGGGTTTATTACAGAGGATTTCGGGACTTTCTTTGAAGGGAGACTCAAGATGCGCTTAAATTACGGTAAGGCCCTACCACACAGATGCACTCTTTGCTTGTTAACAGAAGCATGCATTTTGATTCGTTTTTAGCTAAAAACGCGATCAAAATAAATTACAGACGCTGATGTAAACGAAACCTATAGAAAACGATTTCGATACACTAAAACGTGGACGGTGTAAACCAATATTTAACTTTTTGAAGACGCAGTCGCTATATTTGATCTTTCTGACAAAACGATGTCCGCGTTCAAAGCAAAATGCACTATATATATTGTGTATGTGCTAGTTACAAAACGGCACAAGAACGTCTGTGTAGGGCAAATAACGTTGCTCATTTTTCGGGCAAATTAAACGGAGAGCTTTATGAACGCACTAGTGTGGAAGGAGCCTAACACGTGAAACCAGTGCTCTTAAAACACAAGGGAATAGAATTAGGCCCAAGGGAAGAAATTTAAAATTTTTAAATAGTTCAACCTTTTAATTTCAATCCATTTGTACCCTGGCCATCCGATGTAACAACACGTATTGTCTGTTTATCATCCTTAGTAGCTTAGTTAGAATTGTCAGCAAAATGGTCGATTGCTTTTTAGATTTTCTAGCCACTGATGTACGTTTTGACTTCGCTTCAGAAAGACGCTTAAACCAGTTTAACACTCGAAGCATTTTATTTGCTAAAACCTCTTTGGTCATCATTCAGTTTGAAAATGCTACCTGAAACAGTTCTCTCTTCTGAGTTCTCTTGGATAGATCCCGGGCTCTGTTTCTGTGGATGTACTGATATGTTTACTGCATTTATCACCAAAATATGACACTTAACGATTTCTCAAGCATGTTAAGATATACCTTTTCCTTTGGGGAAACGCCCAAACCAGCAGTCGTGAAACTTTGATGGCTACTTCTATGTAACGCGTTTAAATCCCTCGAGATTGACTACTGTGATAACGTGTTTCAAATTGGCCAAACGTGCTCTTGTTTTCTCTATCACCAAAAAAGTATCTGTTCAGGGGCCTTTAACGAGAAAACTTAGGAATAAATTATACTTCAAATGCCGTTTCCTGTTTTCTCAGATTGTTTTAAGACCTTCTAAATGGATATTTATGAAAGGTTGTTCTTTACGGATTCTTTAGCTGAAAGTTTGCCAAGTTACGATTGTTTTCAGATTCTTTGCAAATTTGGCCAAAGGAATGCCTTGACATGCTTGAGTTAGAGTGAGAGCCACCGTATGGCGACATTTGGGTTGAAGCGAGAGAGAAGAGTAATCGGGGAGCACTGTAAGTTTATATCTTGGGCCGTTATTTAAGGTTTCGCTAAAGGGTGTTTTGGGGAATATTTGGGTAATGTTTTAAAATTATTCGTTTATTTTTGTGGAAGCAAAGTTTGCAAACACAAAAGAATTTTCAAAGGCTATCGGATAATCAGGTAACAAAATTGCTTGACGGCAAAGAAACTGAAATGTCAAATGGCAGCTAAATCTGAAGGAATGGTAGATACAACTACGTCCCGGTTCCTGTTAGTAAAGGCTCGTACTTTGAATTACTCGTTTGTATTCGTGGCTAAACTTCTTGTAAGAATAACTGCTTTCAAAAATCAAATAACTTCTGGTTTGCAGCCTTGATTAAAACAACTCACACACTCAAAATGCGATAAGTTACTTGAGGGGCTGGAATGCAATGTCGGCTATCCAAAGATCAGTAACCGCAAATTGCCTATCTTGGTTACAAATGCAATGGAAATCGTTCCTCTACCAAAAATGATATGAGTTCTAAATTTCTTAGAATGATCCTCTGGTTCTTATACACAACTTGACAGTTTCGTCTTGGTTAGAAACAGTTTTGTGGACTGGCTCCTTTTGACTCTAGGCTATTCAGTTCTTAAACACTTTCAATGCATACAGCATAAACTAACGTCAAGCTGGATAAGAAAGAAACCTTTCAGCCTTTGTGGATTCTTTAGCAATATCTTGTGCAGTTATTTCTTTAATATTTGGGACTTCTTTAAACTGGGAATAACTTGCCGTTTTGGTGTTGGGAAATGGTATTAAAAACAAGGCACCGGAACAGGCAATCAACCATCGTATCAAAATTCTTTGGCAGTCAAAAAAAATGTTTTAGTTTGTGCGTTAACGTACATGTTGAACAACTTGGTATTGTTAAACAAAGAAATGAACAAGTTTGCCTTTATAGGAAAATTTACTTTGAGCTGCGACTTCTCACACTTCGAAAAAACTACAAGCTTCGCCTCCTTCCCTGAACCTCTTCACGAGCCCTTGGTATACGTTAGATAACTTGAAGTTAATTGTGGATGCGTTCTCAATCTCGGCCTGAATTGGCTTAATTTCCTCCCGATACCAACTTAGAAAAATCCAAGATCTGTCCAACATAAGTTATTTTGCTCCATAGCTGAATTCCTGCAGTAAACAGAGACTATAAAACAATAAGGGTTTACCGCATCTTAATACATGTATACTCCTTTTTAAATTTGTTCGCTGAGCACTTAGCAGCAACCGTCTTTTTCTGGCTCCTTAACAATATTGTTTAATGTTGAATGAAACTTGCAAAACAATATTCATCAAGCAGGTAAAATCAAGATATAGTCAGATTGGACGTTAACACAATTAACTTGTAATATCAGTCGTTATAATACCTGAACGAGATTAAAAATTTGCTGTTGGTTGCCTTGAAGGCTTAGTATTGTTAAATCTGTGTTGTGAGTGCACAAATTTTAAACGTATTTGTTCTTGACTAAAATATTTCTGAAGTGTGCATGTTAGCAATGTAATTACCGAAACGCGCTGTTGGTTATGATTCCAAAAGGTCTTCTGACCCAGCCTCCTACGTAAACGGTGACCGAGATCCTCGTCTAAACTCTTACAAGGAACCTTTATAAGGTACAGCATTGTCGTTTTGTGGGCGTCCCTTGAATTTGAATTTTACCCCCACTAAACTACGAAAGTAGCACCATTTGACAAATGGTTACTTTTCTAGTACATTTTCCCTCTTTTATCCAAAAAGGTTTCCAGCTAATTCTAACACTTATCGTCTAAAATTGTAACAACCTAACAGTCTTCTCACCCGGGAGCCTCTGACTTCCAGCCCCAGGAATTTTTCTAATTCAAGTTGGGCAGCAGTTCGAGCATTACTGGAATACGTACTATCATTTTGTGAAGGAAAAACGTGGTGGTGTGCAGTGATCGGATGATAGAACAGTAGGTGGTTCAGGTCTAGGTCTCTCCATCGTGTTGAATTGTTTCCTTAGACGTTCCCTGAGCACCTTTGCCTTACAACTCTATGCACTTCCGGATCGCCAGCAAATAAGAAGACAAAGGTAAACGGGAACACACGAATATTATCTAAAAGTATACAGAGCAATGAATGAAGTTCCTAGAGAACTACTAGTATTCTAGTTTTAGAGATGATAACTATAACTGAAGCTCGAAATTCTCGATTTATAGCCAAAAATCAAATAATGCTTTACTTCAAATTATTGCTGTTCAACACAGGACTGCGTAGTAAACAACTAGAATCTCTCCAAATCGATAAAATTTCCTTTAATGAACGAATGTACATGTACATGAACCGACAATGCTCAAGCCAAAAATCAGCTATAATTTATATTAGCGCTTGCTTTTGACGCCTTTCAAATTTGAGCGAAAAATTAGCGGTCAAAGAAAAGCTACAAGGAACCACGGTTAGATTACACGTGCGCGCATTAGCTCAACGGCCTTAAATCGATAGTCTGGGGCAGCATACCTTCACAAGGCTTCATTTTGCGACTTTAGGGAAAAGAAGGCTGAAAGATTTGAACAAAGATGAGGTGTAAAGTTTATAAAGGAGAAAACGTGGGGAGGAGTCGCGCTGGTTTGGGCGTCTGGAAGTGCGACATTTTCTGTCTGCAAATGTAGTGTTGAACCCTGGCCAACGGACTTGCAAGTAACCTTAAGTTCAAAACGAAGACTACAACTCCGTTTGGACAGGACTTGTGTGCACTTGTGATGGCTTGCGTTGACCTTCGTTGACTTAGATCGACCTCACATTTCTCTGCAAGCAGCCGCAAGTCGACGCAAGTCAAGTGGTGTCATGGAAACCCAATAGCCAATGACATTCCCGATGTCTCCGCGAAATTTTCAAGATGACCTCCGTTGTCAAAGATGTTCCAATAAAAGTTGTCGCAGGTGCCGCCAACCTTAAAATAGAAATGTCGAAAAGAAAAGAACATGTTCCAGTGAGAACGAATACATTAGCTCATGATCGAGCCCTTCTGAGTCGGGTGGAAGCGTGTTAAGTTGTACAAAGAGATAGACTCTGAAACTGAAACAAACCAAGACCCCACTGAAAAAGCTGGAATCCTTTCAATGAAAATTTTAGCTTTCCCTGCGGGACATGGCTGACAAGACTTGCGTGTACTTGCGCATAACTTCCGTTTGGCTACCTTGAGCTTAGCCGAGGACTTTGTATCAAGTCCGCAAAGCCCTGAGGAGTTGATAGAGTAAAAACGAAATATAAGCTTGAAACATGTTTGAAATGCTGCCGTTATCAAGCACGCAATGACTCCTTTGAAGGTTTTTTCTTTTATTAATGGTACTGAAGCTTCATTGAAGGAAATACAACCCTAGCCTTCCCCTTGCGGGGCAGCGGTACATCCGGGACAACTGTGAAGAGAGTCGTGAATGAAGATGTCACAGTCCATGCAAAATATATGTTCACAGTGTGGACAGGAATACGCCTGAGGAGAAAAGGGGAAAATAGGTCATATGCTGAAAACTGATGGTCCTAAAACTCTGCGCACTTCCAAGGTGAACAGCTTAAAAATAAGTTGCTTAATTTTTCTTAACAGCAACTTACAACTTTTTCCGTTAATTCTCTCCGGCAAGCGAAACAGTGGTTCTGCCTACATAAAGATAAAAAAATATATAAGTAACTAAATAAACAAATAAATTATAAAATAATAATAGGGAATCGCTATAAGCGATTTCTAAGTGATTGCAGACCACGATAAAGGTGTTTCCTACTAACGTCAGCTGGCTGTGGTCAGCAAGTTACAACGCTGAAGTTGTAGAAATCCAGTGATAATGTCATAACATTGTTCGCATTCTATGGTGGGCAACATTACTCTTTATAGTATTGTTCTAGTGTCGGGATTTTCTTTTCTTTCTCTTTTAAGGGTCATTTACATAAAATGGCCACACTGACACCCAAACTGAAAAAATACCCTTATTAGAGAGGCGTTATTTCCAAGGAAGCTTTCCGTAAAAGAAAGTGGAACATATGAAGGTGTTGCTCGTGTTCATGGCAGCGCAGTTGTGCTGTGGTTAAGCACAATAATGCTCAACCAAGCGTGGTCTCTGTCGACCCGTTGTTTATATAGCTTAAGGCATGAAACTTTGTTCTAGATTGTGTTTCTCTCCAAAGAGTTGCACAAATACGTACGGACAACTCGTTTCGGAAACCTATCCCGCCTCTCCTCCTTAGGGGTGGGAGGAGGGGATATGAGGGGATTGTTTCACGCCCCCAACCCCCACTCCGCCAAAAAAACTGAGAAACCTGACACTCAGGTTATACTGGTGGTACTCTAACTCATAACTGCAAGTAGTGAACAGCGAGTAATACTACTCTCATTTTAAACTTACCTTACGCTGTGATCGTGCTCAACAGCTGTCAAATCTGTTTCTGTAAACTGAGGCAGCGGGAACAGATGCTGGTATGACCGAGCCAAATGAGGAGCTGACACCAACGTTAAACCTGTAGAAAATACAATGACGTCAGATAAGTTCACAAGTTAACTGAGGAATACACTGGCAACGTGACCAATAATGAGAATATCAATATAGGCAAAAATCAACGCAAATGATACGATTGGGTATTCACTTCATAACAAGAAGAAACCTTTGCTCTACGTATTTCGTTAGTTACCGTGAGACTCGTGAAAGGGAAATCTCGTAAAACTGTGCAATTTCCTGTTTGCCGAAACTTCTGATGGTTTTAATGTAACTGTATGAAAAACAAGTGAGGTTTCCTTACTAGGAAGCATTGATTGGCGCGCATGATACTAATAATAAGAGGGACTTGAGGAGAATTTGAAAGTTGAGACAGCTCGGGTTTAAACAAGAAGTTTTTTGAATTCTCCCAGAATTTAATAATTTGGTGGTGTTGCGTAACAAAAACCAAACAAACTGTAGTGTGACGTCATCCCGGGTTTACACATGTCAGCCGCCTGCACTTTAGCAAGTAAGCAACCAAGTAGAGCTGACGTTATCTACGAGAAATTCAAGTACTCACCACACACTTTACATTCTACTGGTAAGTCACAGTACTTGCTTTTACACTGCAAAATGAAAACAAGAAAAATTATGGTACTGCTTGGTTGATGGTTGATCAATACGAGCAGCAAAAGCCCTGATTTGCCAGCTCTTTTTTCGCCACTGTATGCAATAATAGAGGCTAGCTAAACTTACTAGCCGAGGAAATGAACTCCAAAATAACTGAACTGTACAAGAACAGCGAAAAACGGCATCTCTAATCTAACATTAATTGGGCTTTAATTGCTCTAGTCAAGGCGGCTAGAAAAGTCTACATAACAATGACAAATTTTAATTAGCAGCTCCCTTGCATGTAGAGTCTATTTAAACACGGATCTTTCGACCAAGCTTGAATATCGACGGGGTAATACTGTAAGTTTTTAGTTTAATATGGCGACGACCAGATCTGTTTTCCAACACCCACTGATTTTTCCGTAGGCAACTCGCCCCAGACTTCCGGATTTCGCTCGGCTAAACGAATTCGCTCTGCTTTTCTTGTTAACTTAGCGTGGGCTTGTGTCTTGAGTGACGCTGAATTTTTTTTTCTTTTTCCCCTTGGAGGTGGGGGGAGGGGGGTATCGGGTGGGTTACAACGGCCGCCCTTATGCCCCTAAGGCTTTTCTTGTTTAACAAAACTGTGTTGTTGCATCGGTGGGGAAGTGAGACAAAAATTTGGATTCAACGACTTTAACAGTTGATAGGGAAGGTTGACCACCGCAAGGACATTCAAAAGAAATTTCTTAAGTGTCCAATCTACCTTATCAACTCAGTTGATAAATCAAAAGCTGTACTTAGCTACGTACAAACATATGTAACGAACTTGGTTGATCAACGGCTCAAGTTGTTCAAGCTGCTTCATTACAGCGACGATCGCTACATGTACATCATTTACTTATTATTGCTTTTCCTAACAGCTGGTTTCCATATGATGGACGATGATCCTGAAAGATCGATAAATCGCTGGCTGTATACTCTCGGTGATCGAAATTGTGGAAACCAGCCTCCAAGCCTTAAGTCCCAACTGTGACAGGCATCTAATTTCTCATAACAATATCACTACGTGATTAAAGAAGAGAGGTCACGAGAATAAAGGAAATGATCACCAAAGATAAAATGTATTGATGTTTAAACAAATTCCCCGAGCAAGTACCATACAAAATGCATGTGGATAACAGGGTTAGGAGTGCATGGTTCCTCGTGGTCGGCCTTCGACGATCAGCGTGCTCCGCTAATACACGTGTATTTCCATCAGGCAGATTTTAGCCAGCTAGCTACTAGTAAGCTTTCCAACTCTAGGTACAACAACAAGGATGCATTCCCCTAATTAAACACTGAATTTACTACGAATTCAATTTAAGTAAAACTTATCCTGTAGATCAACACACCTGCGGACAAAAGTAGCCTGATTTACTGAGTCCTTTAACACCTCCACTGACATCCAAATGACTGTTAAAAACATAGAAAGTTTAAGAATGGAATTAACTCGCGAACGAGAGCTACTAGGGCCCCACTGAAAACCGCCAAGGCGAGTGGGCTCCCTGGATTATTATTATTATTATTATTATTATTATTATTATTATTATTATTATTATTATTATTATTATTATTATTATTATTATTATTACTACTACACACGTGTTTTCATGCGACCTCACGTTTTGCACTTCAGTTTCACATCAATTTGGGCTAAAACAACACTCAACATTCATTCTGCCAATCAAAATGCAGAAAATGTTAATTCTGTATTATGACAAAGCAACTTACATGCTAGTATGGACAGAGCCAGATTTTGGGAAGCATTATTTCGTGCTACATGTATAGGTAATGTTTCGTTAAATGGAGACAATGAAGAATAGGCACAAGTCGTGTTTTAAACCGAAAAGTGTTAGAGCATGTTCACAGTCACTCTTTTTTTTAATATGAGGATCTAAAATAGCCCTAACTCATCAAAACAAAAAACTTCCAACAAGCAAGACTAACAAAAAATCACACAGGAAATAAACTAAATAACATTACCACATGCACAAAGAGGGTGGTCCACTTGAAAGATGCTGAGGAAAACCTGCCAACAAACAAGAGAGTTCATAAGAGCAAGGAAACTACAATCGTTGTCAATCAAAACTTACTCGCATATTACAATTTATTTTTATCCACATCACAAATAACATTGTATGATAGCAACATTCTATTCTATGGTTTTAAGGTTTTTAGGTGTTGCTATCAATATTTCAACAGTCCTTACCCATTCGTATCAAAGCAGCTTCGGTATCCACCTGTAATGAAATTTACACACTTTATGTAATTATGTTTCGTTCAAGTTCTTAAAAAGGAATTTGAAAAGTCATGTGAATTGGTATGAGAAAAACGTTTGCACCAGAATTATGCCAAACAACATGTGACTTTTTTAGCCCTCAATAAACTGCATTCAACAGCTATTTTTCTTAGCCTAAGGCTACTACTGCTGCTGCAAACTCTAACTTGGTTGCTGGAGGTGTTTCTCGAGCTGGCAAACTTACTGTTATATTTTCTTTGATCTACCTTTGGTTGACTACCTGTCGAAAGCCTGAGGCAAAATAACCTCTGATACCCAGGGTAGCCAGACCCTTCTTGGCCTAAATCATGCCGTCATTGGGTACCCTGTACCTACCTTTGCCACAGGTGGCGTAACATGCTGCATCAAGAGCTCCCTATAGTGTCTTTCATCAAGAATCACTCCATAGCTGCCTGATGAATAAAAAACAACATGCTCATTGTCCTAACTCTCCAGAAATAAAACATTTTCTAGACGCCTCCTTGGGAAAAAAAATTACTGAATGCGTTACGTGTACTTATATCGAGTTCTTATAAACTTGGTGACATGACTTTGAACCAGTTGATGCGACTCTAATTTTCTATTTGACCATTGAAATGAACTTACGAGACAGTACATGTACGTGATGATGACGCTGTTCTTTTTGCAATTATTTACAAATCAAATGATTTCCACTGATACTTTTCCTTTTTGAAAATTGCTGTATGGCTTCAGTGAAAGTGAGACCACTGTGTCATCAGGTGCGTAATCTTTCCGTTATTTGCGACTTCTGCCACATAACGTAACAAGTCACGCAAGATGATACGAAATGTACTAGCCACACATAAAGAAAGACTAGTCTAGGAATGTAAAGGGTTTTTTTCACATCACAAGTGTTCTTAATAATTTGTATGATTTTACTGTTTACTGTGAAAATAAATAGTACTAAGATGTCAACCTCTCTTCAAATGAAACGCTACAACTATTTACCCACCTTGGGTTTCTGAACAAAGTGTTCTACAAACTCGCACTTCTGCCGCAAGACCAATGATGGAGCATCGGATGTTTTGCTGTTGTAAAGTCTAACATAAAATTCAGTAAGAGAGTTACTTTTAGATACTATCCCCATGTTAAGTGCATAGAGGATATTACACGGTTTTCCAGTGCTAAATAACCTTTTACGAACGAGCGCAGCGAGTGAGTAAAATATGGTTTTTTACCACGAGAAAACAATTCAAAATTCATATCTTCAAGCCGCCGTGTAGTTTTCTTTTCATTATACAGACAATAGTGGGGATATTGAAAATACGCCACTGAAGTCCCGGATGTAGTTTCGTATGAACTTTGTGAGTGGTCTATTTTTTTATTAAAACACGCTTGTCTATATAATAATACCCCCCCGTAAATACACTGGCCCCTTTTTGCTTGCCACTGCCAGGGGTATTTCTTGCTGCACTTACAGTGCAGACAAACAAGCACTAGTTGTCTCAAATCACAGAAACCGATTCCCCTTAGTGTAAACATTACGGTTCAGTAATTTGCCATTGGTTTTCTCAGACTTCCACTTTCCAGAACAAAATTCAAGGGATATTTTTTAATACCCCTTGAATACCTCAAATTATTATTCCACTGTTGCGTCATTTTGCTATATAAGGGTAAGGGAATGTGCAAAATAAGCCAGCATATTACACTGTACAATCCCAGTTCGACCACTTTTTCGCTGTAGGATGACACAGCAAACACCAAAATGCAACTATACTTGGAATAATAGACCTGTTACTCGGTGTTTTGGTCGATAATACGGGCGGACATTTTACTCATTTCTCGCATTTTTCCGAGCCCCACAACTCGTAAAATATCCGCGCGTATTATCTACAAAAAAAACCAATAAGCTGTATATCTTGCACATATTCCTCTTCTAAAACAATTTAAAAAGTTGACGCTTTATTTTGGTGGTTTGGAAATTTTCTACTGCCAACACGGTAGATTTTTCAGCGTATGCCTTTTTTGATAATTTAAAAACGCTTCTTTGAAAATAAAATCTAAAGTTAAATTTTTACGGTCAACCATAGTGAACCATAGTGAAAACTTACAGTCAAAGGGACCAATGCTTGTTCGATTTATGCATACCTGAAGTGTCTCATGGATGTCTCCAGGATCACACGATGTTAGACTTCCAAACAGAATGAGGATTTCCCGACTGGCATGACCAGGCATGTGCCTGTCAAAGAAAAGTCATAAGGGCAATGACTAATTACTCTGGATGCCTTATACATTTCCTCCATACACAATGTATGTAAATCAAACAGTGAAAGCTGATAGAAAACAAGTGGTTTGACATGTTCAATGAATTACACAGTTTTTAGGGCTTCGTCACGCGCTACGAGAATCGCTTCGTTTTTTTAAAGAAAAACTAAAGAAAGACACCAAACTATTGGAACAAATCGATTTCCACAAAGAGTCGTGCATGCTCTCCAACAAGGATATAAACTTTTATCATTTTTAAGAGCTAATACAGTTTTGCATTATTTATTCAGTTGTTATTTACTCATTTATCTACTTAATATTTATTCATTTTCGTATGTTTTTTATAATTTTTCTGCTAGACATACTTGTAATCGCAATAATTCTAGTTTCCTCCGTTCGCGATTTTTCTTAGATATTTTATATGCTTTAGAAATTTTATATTCTTTTTAGACATTTTATAGAAATCGTAATCGCAGGTCCACATCAGCTTCTGCCTTCTTGTAACCTGCGTAAACAAAATAATAAAGTATGTCTAGATGTGTGTGTGTGTCGCGTAGCGCCCGACGCCATTCGCGTCTCGCAAGAGGGTGGAAACTTACTTTTGAGAGGGGAATGTAAAATGTGAACCTTTCAGTGGGGTAAGGCATGTATATTTATTTGACTTTACTTTAATCGCATTTTATTTAATTTTATTTTCATAGTACACGTTCTATAGTATTGCTTGAAAATATTTTTTTCCCTGCTGCAAACAGTACATACAGGTGTATGTGTGACAAAGCTGTACGCACGAGTTCTACTGATACGCCACTGGCATTAAAGCTGTGCAGAGTAACTTTTTGCTGGCATGCATTCTCTTTTCTAAAGAGCTTTCTAATACCCGGTTCTAACTTTTTTTTGCTACGAACAAGTACCAGGTGAGAAGAAAGAAAGGCAAGGACACAGCACCATTTCGGCCTCCTTGCCACCCTCCTGCCACAAGCACAACCTAGATGTTATTGCTGTTGTTTTCCGTTTAGTAAGGGAAAGGAACGCCCTCATGCCAGCAAACCTGACTCAAGTTGAGCTCAACTTGATTGAGGGTTAAACTTGTGGCATGCCGGTAAAATAAGTAAGTCTGAAGAGCAAACACTCGAGAGAATACAAGTATGCTTATGATGGCAATGGTTACTTATTTTTAGCTGGGTACAAACATAGAGCAAACGAAATCATTCAATCCCCATGCTTGTGTTTCAATGAGTTGTTTGAGTTGTTAGGATTAAAGGAAATGAGCTTATACTTCAAATAGAAGACTTCAGGTTGACATGAGTATTGTTTTAAGGCTGATAATACAACGTAATTTACGAAGCCCCTCCATTCACATCCTGAACTCTATACGGTCAATTTTTTGCATGATTAACTGGGCTGAAGAGGCGGAATACTACTATAGGTGTGTTATAGCTATTTTTACCGTAGTGATTGGACAGCAGTCTCTATGGAGTTTTGCAGTGATGGTTCCCCTGTGCAAGCCTTACTAGCAGCTTTATGGAGGCTGCTGATGTGAAGCTGTGGGTTACCTGTGCAGTAAACATAAAGAACAACTGATCAATATGGCATTTGAATGAGAGCAAATATACGAATTACTCATATAATATGTGAACTGTGGAAGAAATGTGAAATGATGACCACTATGGTGGCTGATAACAGAACAACCTAGGTGGCTGATAACAGAACAACCTGAAAAAAGCAAATTCAGGTTGATACAAACGTATGCTATCTTTTAGTCCCTAATTCAAAGATGATAGAAAGAAGAAAAAGAATTTAAGGAAATCCATGTCCTTGTGGACCTTTCAATGTGGGGATACTCGGCGGAGGGCACTTGACCCATTTCTCCCTGAACCGAGCATTTGACTGTGTCATTTATGCCCAGTATGGGTCCAGCATGCACTTGAAAGATGGATCAACTACCAAATGTCAGAGGAATTGGCCTGATGTCACCCATTCTTTTTTTCGCCCCAGAGAGGGGATTTTGACCCCAAAGACAAATGCCCCACAACTGTGGCTACCCTTCAGCTTAACTTTGATAGCCGGGTGCATTAGTTCGACTACATGTACATGTACATTGTGAGACAAATACGATAGTTGATGACCTTTCCTATAAATTGATTGAATAATGTTACTTCTTAAATGTAAAATAATGGATACAGGAATGTGCTATCACACAGAGCTCTAGTATGTGAATAATCACACTTTAAGTATGGAGGTCACTTGTTGTTTCTCAAAGAAACTTTTTAGTTAACTTTGGAAAATTATTTCCTGTACGTGTAATACCAAATAATGTACACAGTAGCTTCTAATTACAAACTTTAAGTATCATTTTATTTGCATATTTTTTTTGGGAAAATAGTAAAAATGTCTGCAATGAAATGCTATCTAAGGACAGGAATAATAATATTATTCAATACTTTGCTATTTTAAGTTTGGAACACAAAAGTGGGGTCAAGTTTGTAACTGACTGTGCCCATTTATTTTGGACAATCTTACCACTTAGTTCAGTGATTTTTTCTGCTCTCTTGTTTCTTGTTACAATAAGTCCTATCTACATTGTGGAACAAACATACATATCATATTAAACATATATATTAGCCATTCGGCAAAACAACCCCATAAAAGCTGGGAGGGATCTGAGTCCTCCTTTTGTTAAAAAAGAAAACAGTGAAAGCCTGCTAAGGATTGGTGTCCAGTGCTAGCAACATAAAGATCACAATCATAGTCACAACTGGCATACGCTTGTTATGATCTAGTGGAAACAGATGTCTTTAATAAGTTCTATTTCTAGAGTTCCTCAAAGGGTACAGTAGAGAGATAGGTAAGTTGTTCACAAGCTAAGGTGGCCCACACAAGCTGGAGCTTGAGGCAAATGAGAGTATTTGTCTTGCCACATGACAGCCTCTTTGCATGATTCTTTTTTATGAGATGCCCTTTAGCATGATGCCTTTTCTTGTGCTGTCTTTAAGGCTCAAGATGCCTACTTTGGTGATATCCTTTGGCTATATCCTTCTTTTTGTTAATTGAGACTTTTCATGATGCCTACTGTTCCTTATCCAATCATCATAGCCTTTCCTCCACCATGTTACATTTCAGCATTTCACATTTGACTGACTTTCTGTGTAAACTTGTATGATCTATAAAATTACAACTTCTAATCATTTAAACCCAAACACCATATTTTGTGACACTATGTTATTGCTTTGATATTGTTGGTTTCTTCTTAACCAAAGCCATATACTGTAATGGAAGCTACATTGTAGATGTAAATGGCAGCCATTTTTAGCAGGGTATACTTCCTCTCTGTCTGTGTGTAACGTACCTGTGAAATGGGGTTCTGGTCAAAGTATTCACTGATAAACCCTTCCAAAAGCTAGAAGAATTAAGAGAACCAAAACACTGTTAATAAATACGAGGGTTGTAGTGAGGTACATTTTGTCACCACTTATAACAGTTTTGTATCCAATCTTCCCATGATACCAAAACGGTAAATTCTTTTGATTCCTTCTAACAAAAATTACACTGCCCTTTCCACTGAAAAACTAATTGCAATCCCATGGTTTGTGCTTTCAGCAATTTCCTAGATCTGTAGCCTTTATCTAACATACCTCAATATGGCTGGTCAAATTTTGCAGATTCTATTTTGCAACTTCTGGGCTTGATCACATTCTGCTCGGAAAAAAAATGGTTATACTGCCAGCAGAAAGTTTGGGGAGCGATGCTACCTCACATGCCCTTCAGGTGTGTAAGACTTGTGTGCGCTCCACAAATGGCATGATAGTACTCTGTTTGGGCGCTTCGTTTGAAAGTCTTAAGATAAAAAATGACTGTACTGTAGTCTAAGCAACTTACCAAGTTGCCATAACAATCATAATGATCTGTATTTCTCTTAATTTTTTTCCTGCTGCAGTTAGTATGAATGTATTTTTGGCAGGGCTCTTTACTTCAACTCCCATTGAGGCACAAATCTTTTTTTTTGTCAGCCTACTACTGAGTCATTACATACTGTGATGATTTCTTAACTTCTTTAATCCAATTACAACCTTGTTGTGCATTTACATCACATAGTAAATCGTAGTTTGGTAAACAGCATACAGCTGCACATATACGATGTAATTAAATTGTGTAGTTCCAGAAAAAAATCCATACCCACAGCACGGAAGGTCAATGGAAATTCCTAGGAGGATGGGGGTCTTAAAAGCCAAAATTTTAGAAGCAAAGTATGAGGCTAAACTGGAATTTCTTGGGGGAGAGGGGGTGCAAAACAAAGACCCTTCCGTGGGGGGGGAGTATGGATATTTTCTGGATCAGCACCCATTATTTTTTACTCAGGTAACTTTACCTTAACAGAACATGCAAGGCGTGAAGGTTTAAGATCAGCTTCTTCCATAGCTCGAGACATATCCACAACAACAAACAGATGGCGCATCTGCAACAACAAAGAATGGAATGTTGTAAAATGGGCGTAAACAAAATTTTGATAATATCAATAATCTTTGATATTAAAATCATAACTTTTACAACACTAAGTATTAACCGCCAAAAATTTAAGGATGCAGTTTTTTTTCTCATACCATTCCAAGACGAATGTTGCCACTTCTCCCCATGAGTCTACAAAAGAGTTTTAAACAAACTTCATGAACGTACATTTTGATAACAATCATAATTTACACAACACTGATAATTCTTCACATCCTACACTCATAGCTTCTGGAAAGTTAATCAATATTCATAGGAAACAAAAATAACACTAAACATGAACTAATTTATCTAGAAATATGAAACTTACCAGTAACCATTTTCCTGAAACCGAAATCATGGAGCAGGAAAATACAGTATTATTCATGAAACTTGTTGTGTTTGAATCGGAAGACAGCAGTAGACATATTTACGTCAGGTTCAGTAGAATAGTACAAAATACATTAACCACATCTTCTCATTTCACACTCAAAACCGTTTATCATCGTTCTCTCCATGCTTGCTCCTTTCCCCAATGTTGAGCTTTGTTTAGTTTTTGTTTATCAAAACCACAGCTCGATCAGGTGAATTATACAGCGAATGCGCTCCATTTTATGTACTTTGCTTCGTGTATTTTGCGTGTATGAATAACAAAAGATGTTTTTCTTTTCCAGAATACACAAAATTTTGCAAGTAATTGGGGTGTGTGTAAAAGTACGTGTAAATATTTACTCACGTGTAGCTTTCGTGTAACACGCGAGTAAAGCTGCCATATTGCTCACAGTTTATGCACATGTAAAAAAAAACCAAGACCTGTACTGTACGTATGTACTCTGTACTGTAATGGCTCTCTTTCCTCTTTCTTGAGAAAGATAAAAGAAATGCTCTGCTTGCATTGTACCCTAAATTTTGACATAAACTATGTCAATAACACTAAATAACAGAGTATCTGTATCTGTGTTGTTACTATTTTCACTTTTTTATTTTCTGTTAAATTGTTTAGTTTTAATCTGTGCCCTGTCTCTGACAAAGTGCTCTTCATTGAGCTTCCAAAATGAAATACATGTAAACCTCCTGGGTTCAGTTGTTCAAAAGCCGATTAACGCTAAACCAGGATTAAAAGATAACCACAGTTTTCATCTTGCTCATTGAAAAAGTTTTTGCTGTCTGGCTACTCAAACTAGGCCAGCTGGAACTAAAGCGACCAATCCTGACATTAATTGAGAACAAAAGATAGCAAAGTTTTTTTTTCCGTAAACAACCAATAATGTTGGAGCATTCAGACAATACAGTACATGTTCAAAAATGCATCTCAGAATAAAGCAAGTTTCTTACATTACAAAATTTTATTTTGCAAAAGGTATATTCTACAAAAAAAAGCATGCATTAGCTGTACTGTTGAGGCAAAAGTATTGTTCAAGGTTTGTTAATGAGCAAAAAGTATCACTATCAATTGCGAATTCCACATCATAATGTTTTGCTCAAAATTTAGGATCAAAAGTAACCAATCGTAGATGTGGCAGTTTCCCAAGTAGTCATGATCAGAGGTCATGGTGTCAATTTTTTTTCTATTGGTCCAAACCAAGTTGCCAGACATTAAAAGATAATTTTAAGCTAAATGCAAAGAAAACTCTAATTCAAAACTGAAGGGCAAAAATATTTTGGAAACATCTCAATTTGTTAGTAATCAAACTGGAAACAAAGCTCACATTAGAGCGGTTTTCAAATGAGTGTCGTAAAACCAAAACCAAAGTAATTACCCCAGCCAATCACAACAAACACAAATTACCCAATCAACCAATCAGAACTGGAAGCAAATACATGTCACCGGCGTCAAGCGCGGGAAAACGCGTGCGAGCAAGTCGCGATTGGTTTGAGTTTTACTTCTGATTGGTGGAGAAAGTGGCGCGAAGTTTTTCAACCAATCACAGAGCGAAGTAAAGCAAAACCAAAGCAAAACGCGAATTACTTTCGACACTCAAATGAAAACCGCTCTAATCAGCTATAATTACTTTTAGAGGAATCGCGCAATTTAGGGAAAAAACAGTGGAAAACTGTCTAAATGCATGCGCAAAAATGACGAGTGACAAATTTGAAGGCGTGCCTTTATTAGCGAGAAAAACAAATGAAAACAAAACGAATAACGGTTAAACACTAATGTACCGTATTTATTATTACGGATCAATAGTGATTAGGCCTTAGAAATCATCTACACCATTTAGGGTTAAGGGCTGATTCTACCACGGTTGGCTCTGTTATTGTTAAGTTTAGTCATTGCTAAACTTTGTACAGTTAAGCTTAATTGAAATCGTCATTTTTACGAGTGAATTAAATTCGTCATTTTTGCGCATGCATTCAGACCATTTTTCCCTCTATATAGCGCGAGTCCCCTAAAAGTAAGGAAAGCCCATTAATCTTGGTTTAACATAATCATGCATTGAACAACTAGACTCTGGGCTGTATCTCATGGAAACTGAATCACTAGCAGCAAAAATCTTCAAAACACACAAACAACAGCTATATGACCCACCTTCTTCTTTTAGCCCTGTGCGATATCTCATCAACCACAGTTTGTAAGGAACCCTCTGCATCTTCTTGAATAACTTCCCTAGTGATTAACATAAACAAATAATTAAAGATGTGAAAGATCATTGCAGTTATATTCCCTAATAAAATGTTTCCTTATTAACAACTGTTTGAGTTGCGAACATAACTGTGATGATCTTTCACATCTTTATTCTTTCTCCCACAGTTCATATGAAAGTGAATGGTTTCATATTCACATTCATATAAACAAATAATTATAACGAACTTCATATCAAGCATTTTGTCACGACCAATGTACCACGCCTCTGAATAAAATAATTATGTCCGAGTTCGAGACTGCTTCAAAATGAAACCCCTTACAATGAAGGGGAGAATACTGAAGCAGACATCAGAGTCCCCTCGACCCGACGAAGAGTTATGCACCTATCAATGTAAACCCCGTGGGGGGGAGTGCGGGCAAGGGGGGGGGGATTTGACGGCGAAGTCCATCCCCTCAGTGGGAGGTTTGATCGAGTACCTTTGCTCGGGGGTCGGGACATTTGATTTTTTCGACAGACAAACTGGGACCAAGATTAAGCAAGGTTACATGGCATCTTCTTTCTTGGCTTTGAAAAGTCCAGTTGTCCCTTGAAATCAAGTTTGAAAGATTCATAGTCTCGAGTGTAGAGCACCTTTCATAAGGATAACGATTTATTGTCACATTAAAAGTTCCATTAAAAAGTTCCAGTTTAAATTCGTTTTCATTGTCTATTAAATACTCTTACAGGCATGATGATGTACATCACACATGTTTTCTCGTAAGGGAGATAGGTTAAATCAAGGGAGCAACTACAGGATACAGGGCCATTTTTTTTAAGGCATTTAGATTTGGTGGCTCGTTTGGCTCGGCAGTGGATGAAAAGAATGAGAAATGAATTATTTGAGTGTTAAGTGTTGGGAGTATACTGGTGTATGTATGTGGTGGCTCGTTTGGCTCGGCAGTGAGCAAATGAGCCAAACGAGCCAGCTCGTTTGAAGATGTGTGTAAGTTGCCCTACATTCTGTAGTTTAGCCAAATCATGTTTGTGAGCTTCATACCAAGTTTAAATCACCAGTTATTAAAGGTATGAGCACAACTCGTCTCTTTTTTTTGGTATTTTGCCCCTGGGTGGGGATTTTTAACTACATTTGGTGAACGTATGCTTCCCCACCCTTGGGCAATTGACCAAAATTTTTACTTCTTGGTCAAATCCCCACCCATTACCCGCACTCCCCCCCACGGGGTTTACATTGATAGGTGCATTACTCTGACCGAAGCGAACACCAAAATACTCACCAAAAACCAAGAAAGCTACGAGGGAATCGCGTTTCGCATAATTATGCCCTTTTTATGCAAGTCCTTAAAGAATATAGAAATCTACATCTAGTGAGCAATGTCGAAGACAGTGGTACATACCACGTTCTTTCATATTGGTTCAACCAACGATAGCCTCCTTCTTCTTCGTTCGCCATTTTGGATTTGCGCATGCAATCAGTCGGACAGCGGATTATTCTCGCAGTACCAATGCCTGCGATGCCTGCGCGTTCCCCTGAGCTGCGGGTTCCTGAGCCCAGGGCGCATTCGAATACTCAATTCAAAAACATAGGCACACAGTGCGTGCAGAGCCAATAACGTTTTGTTCCGCAATATGGTGAAATTTATGAGGTTCACACCACTGCTACTACTACTACTGCAGTGCAGACTGTGCGGTCCCCCCCCCTTCCCGACCAGTTGCGGTTAATGTAACATGTCTTCGTCAGAGCAAGGAATCAACGTTATATTCAGTTGTCATAAAACAGGGTAACGAGCAGCGTGACTACGTGACAGTCAATTATAGTGTGACATTAAAATTACGTGTGAAATAAATAAAGCTCTTCGTTTGCCTTTTCTTCAAAGACAGCATATCCTAACACGTCTGTTCCTTGCATTTTTGATGTATTCAAGTACTGACAGGTGTGAAACATCTTGCAAAATTCAATAGGTCTCTGTTAGAATGCTTTGTCACATATCTGTTGTTGTTAATCCTGCGTTCGGTTCGAAATGTTTTGAGCGTTGTGTTACACTCCGAAGGTTCAAATAACACTGAAGCAGCTGTCAGCTATGCAAGTTTGTTCAACTACGCTTTGAACTATAAATAACCCCGAAGTGTAGTTTGGTATCTTGAAGATTTTACTCTAATTCCTTGATCACCACTGTAACTTTTAATATTTTTAATATTAGTTTCGTTCAAGTTTTTCAGTTTTTCAAGTTAGGAATAGCTACAGTGTAGGAACAAGCCCCCCGCAAATTCCGTTTTACTTTGAAATGGTTCTTGTTTACGCACGCAAAAATGACACTGCAAATTTTAAATTCGCTGTTAGCCGAGAGATAACCTCAAAGTATTTTATGCTGTTTTACTCCAGTCTTTTCACTACCGTTATAAACTTGGGCTTTAAACATACGGTAGAACTCCGGTAACTCGAACTCGGATAACTCGAACTCCCCCGCTAACTCGAACTAAGTCCCATTTCCCTTGGATTTGATCCCGCTTTTCAGTCATTTTTACTCGGTTAACTCGAGCTCGGATATCTCGAATTCCCCGCTAACTCGAACTAAATTTCGTTTCCCTTGATCAAAATTTACCCCTATAACTCGAATTCTGGTTCTTGCAACTCACCACGGATGCTTATTGAGGGGTCCATTGAAATAGCCTATTAGCTCTCCTTGTCGTGTAATGGATTTAAACACTAAAACTAACTCTACAGCAATTTGATTTTTTAGTGCAACGAACAGATTACGTATTTGACAGTCATTTCCTGATCTTATGACTGAATTATCGTAAAAATGCATAATCGTGTTACAGTTTCTGACGAGATAAGTTTAATCTGCACTGTACTGTATACTGAGTGCTGAAAAATCAGTTAACTATCTATTATTAACATAGCAAATTGAATATTCAATCGACCCCGATAACTGGAACCCCCGCTAACTCGAACTGTTTTTCGTTTCCCTTCAGAGTTCGAGTTACCGGGGTTCTACTGTATATTCTTTTCACTGTTTTTGTTTTAATTAGAGAGTAACGTTCACTCCATTAAATATCTTGAAATAGCTTCCATCGATACTTGCAATAGTTGTGCTTCGCAGCAGAACACACTAAGTCGAGTTGGTTCGTTGCGGCACGACGTTCATACTTAAATCTCAAATTGACGAATCCGTCTTGTGTATAATTTCTGATGTGTTTGCTGCTGAGGAAATTTGCGCCACGGCTAAGTAAACGCTGGACTACAAAACGAATAAAAAAGCTTCCAGACCTGAAGTACACAAAACAGCGCATTCGAACTGTAACATTAAATAGTTCCTGTTGATCGAGACTCGCGAATGCAAAACACTTCAAAGCCCCGGGGGTCGTACTCCCATAGGGTTAGGGTTAGGGTTAGGCTTTGATGACATTAGGCGCTGACGTCACTTTCGTGACGTCATTGGCTAAAAACGTTGTCGGGTAAAAAGCATAAATCACTGACGATGAGACCCAATGGTGCTCTGGGAAGTGTGAAAACTTGCCTCTATTCTTAGACTCGTGCGCTTTACAATAACACAGCATGCCTTAATTTACTCTTTAAATTATCTTGGAAAGAAAATATTTTGAATATCAAGAAATAACTCAGTAACAAACTTAATCCTTGCCATCTTCCTAGAGTTCCATTGTGCCGCATTGTCCATCGTTCATACCTTTCACCCGACAATGTTTTTTCAAACGGGTGTATTTCTGCGTGCCATTTCGTGGGCAGCCCACGTAAACACTGATTTTGGTAATGCGATTGGGCTAACTTTCTTCAAATATGCCCACTTCAAGATGGCGGCCGTTTTCCCAGAAAAAGAAAAACAACAGTTCAGAAATTCACAAACAAGATTTAAACCCGTTCTTTTCTGCGTCTCTAATGTTTCACTACGGAGATATTAGCTTCTCGCAATCAGGCTTTTTTTATAGTACTGGTCGTTTTCCTATCATTGTCCAATTATTTGAGTCAGAATACCGTGTGGCACCAAATTTTCGCGGGAGTTTAATTTTGCGGATTGGCGATTTTTTGTGTTTTGTGGGAACTAATTTTTGCGATTGGAAAAGACTGGTTTTTCTTGCTGGGAATTAATTTTTGCGATTTCCTGAAAGTCGTGTTCAAACGGAACTGATAACATTGTTTTATCTGCAATCAAAATAGAGATAAAACAACATGGGAATGTAAGACAGATTAATCAATGTCACTCTATTACACTCCCATTACACTACAATGGATCGACAATGGCTAGGGTACTACTTGATGTATTATCCACCGAGTTATCTAGAGCATTTTCTCCTTCAAACCAGTATTTTTGTATATTATTTCTACAGTGGAGTAAATTTCTGCGGAAAAAGAATTTGCGGTAATTTTATTTTGCGGGAACTTATTTTTGCGGATCGCGAAGAAAACCGCAAAAATTTAGTGCCACACGGTAGGTTTAAAAGCAAACGGTTGTTTCACGAAAAGAATGCCATCTTGAAGCGAGCGCCGAAAGAAAATTAGCATGGCTCGGTGCGTCCGGTGCCCCTCGTCGATTTTGAAAGTGGAGCACTTTTTATATGGTCAGTATAAAGTGAACAACTGTACAATGGACCTGGATGATTCCAATGTCGGTGGATAAATAGATCTAATCTGGTAAATCTGGTAGTCTAGCACCTTCAGTAAATGGAGCAGCTGTCCAGTTTGGAAATAATTGGGCTACAGAAATACTGGAGGCTAGGAGTCAGAGACCCTAGGTAAGAAAACTCCCGTATAAATTACCTTTGAGAGGTTTCAGGGCATGCTTTGGTACTTTCGGGAGGTTGTTAAAACTTTAAATGACCAGTGTTAGAAATAGTTCAGCAGGAAAGTACCTTTGATGGCAGAAGTGGAAAAAACTGACAGGACAAGTAGCTACTTGCCAAAATGGCACCATTTTAGCCGGTAGGGTGAAATTCAATTCAAGCCGCGCCCACAAAACGACATTCACCTTGTAAGCTTTTCGACGAGCGCTTCCGCTACCTTTCATATGGGTGACCGGGTAGAGGACGCTTTTGAATCATAACCGACAGTGCCTTTCAGTAATGTTTAGTCAATAGTCAGATGTAAGAAAACCAAGCCTTTAAGGCAACCGAAAGCAATTTTTTAATCTTGCTCAGGTCTTACGTTATAACGAGATCACAAGTGAAGTGCGTTAACTTCCTATCTGTCTAGATCTCAATTTTACATGCTTTATGATGTTTTGCAAGTATTATTCAATATTCAACCATAACGAGCCGGAAAGATTATTTTAGCTGCTAAGTGCTCAGCGAACAAAGGAATCTAAACCTGGCTAGCCCTGTCAGTTTTATCACAAAGAAAGAATTTGCAAATCTTACATCTTTTTAAATTTGTATCGAGAGAAGATGAAGCCAATACGACCTTGTCACGGTTTCGATACCATCTTCACGGGTAGCCAAGCAGGCGTGAAATTACAGTCTTTGTATGAGAATCCGATGTCGATTAATTTTCGTGAAACGTTCGTTTTGAAACAAATATCAATGGTAAACTAAAGCTACTAGGCAAACGACTCCTCTGACAAATTTTGAGGAACGTATCCGTGTTAGATCTTGCCCGATCACATGTGTTAGATTTCCCATACATTTGTCTCTAATTTTTCCCAGGAAATTTTAGTCGAGGGGAAGACTGAAAATTTTTACAGACAAATGTATAGAAAATTAAAGGTCATTGAAAGAAGCGATTTAAGTGCAGTTGAGGCCTTCAAATTTTGTTAGAAGAATCTTTTGCCTAATAGCAGTTTAGTTTACAATTCATTTTTTTTTTCAGAACTCACGTTTTACGAAAATTATTCGACGTCGGATTCTCTGACAAACATTGCAATTTCACGCCTGGTTGCCTACCCGTAATGATGGGGTAGAAAACCGTGACAAGGTCTATTAACCGAGATTGATACCCGAATCCAAGATTAACTTGAAGTTGTTTAACTTAAAACCAAGGGCCCGCGAATTAAAAAGTAGAGCGAAGCAGGTATATAAAGTTTATCATTACTATTAGTTTCTTGGAAACGTGAGAACCCATCGCTTACAGTTAACTTTTCATATAAAGGAAACGACTTGTTTTAAACCGATTAAAAGACATAACATATTTCATCTATCAGCAGCTGAAATCATCTCTTAGCTCAACAGTAGCACGTCGTTCACGTGCGCATTAACACACAAATTGGAACTTTTGGTTACACCTTAGGATAGTTAATTGCCTGTTCCGGTGTCTTGTTTTTCATATCATTTCCCAGCACCAAAACAGCAAGTTATTCCCCGTTTAAAAAGGTCCCAAATATTGAAGAAATATTAAACTGCACAAGGTCTTGCTAAAGAATCCACAAAGGCTGACAGAACTAATGTGTTTTTCAATTTGAAGTTAGTTTATATATGCTAATGTGTCAAAAAACGGAGGAGCTCAGAACGATTTTCATTGCATTTTTAACCAGCACAGGCAATTTCCAGTTGTTTTATCTTTGGGTAGCCCACATTGCTTTCTAGTCCCTCAATTTAAAGTTGTCGCATGTCACATTCTGAGTGTATGAGTTAATTGTTTTAATCAGGGCTGCAAACCGGAAATTAAATAAATTTTTAATAGCAGTTCTTCTTTTGATAAATTACTTGTCTTAATAAGTCAGTAAATAAAAACGATTAATTAACGTACGAGCCTTTAGTAACAGGAACTAGAACGTATTTTTTTATGTCAGTCCTTCGGATTTAGCTGCCACTTGACATTCCAGTTTCATTGCCTTTAAGCATTTTTACCCGGCTGATTGATTCTCTGATAGCCTTTGAAAGTCTTGTTTTTTGCAGACTTTGCATTCACAAAAATGAATAAATAATTTTTAAACATTGCCCAAATATTCCCCCAAAACACCTTTTAGCGAAACCTTGAATAACAGCCCAAGAAATAAGCTTACAGTGCTCACCGCTTACAACTCTCTCTTCTGGCTTCTACCTCTATGTCGCCACAAGTTGGCTCCATCTCTAACTTACGCATGTCAAGGCATTCCTTGGGCCAATTTTGCGAATAATTTGACAACAGTTGTTACTTTGAGGAACTTAACGAAAAGCTTTCAAACTTGGTAACTTCACCTCAGAAATAAGAATTTAATTGTGAGAAAACCTAGATTTCCTTCGGCAAAATGTAATTCAGTTTTCGTTACATGGTCGAATCAATTCAGTTTGTTTTCGGAGGGAACCAATATGTCGTTTAGATTGTGAACTACTCAAGAAATAAGATCAGCTAGCATTTTCGGACAGCCAATAAAAGCTCAGAAATTCAGCGAATGCTGTTCCCTAAAATTTTCTGCGACTCATTATAAATTTTGAGTTAAAGAATCCGAAAAAGACAACCTTTCATAAATGTCCATATAAAAGGTCTTGAAACAATCTGAGAAAACCGGAAACGGCATATGTAGTATGTTACTTAAATTTTCTCGTCGGTGGCCCCTGAACAGATACTTTTTTGTGATAGAGAAAACAAGAGCATGTTTCGCTCTTTGTAAAAACAGTCTTGGTCACTTTGACTGTAACGGTATAAAACACGTGATCACATTATTCAATCTCAAGGGATTTAGGCCGATACATAGAAGTAGCGTTAAGGTTTCACGACTGCCGGTTAAAATTTGGTAGCCTTCAGAAAGAAGCACTTTTAACCCTCGGGCGTGCAAAGGGGGTATGCCACCCCCCCCCCCCTCCATAAAGTTTTTCATGAATTTTTCCAAGAAGAATTATTATCTAGACTTGCCGTTTTCAGTAGCTGTGGACATATCCTTTAGACACATTTTGACATAAGTTTGGTGAGAATCGGTTGTTATGGTTACGAGATATGACGTTATAAGTGGCAGGTTGTCAAGTCATTTTGAAGAACCGTGGGTGATTTTTACCCTTTTAAGGAGGAAAATGAAAAAATTGTCAACAAAAACCAGCAAAATGTTTAATTATGTCATATTCTACAAGTCAAGCATCAAAAAATTCTAATTTTTAACGCTTCTTGACAGTTTCTAATTCTCGGTAAAATCCAAGATGATGCCCAAAATGGTGGCCATCTTGATGACCTCGCAGCCCCCCAGCAGCGTGGCAACCCATAATATGTACCTCATCTTGTAGAGCACATCACAGGCTTTCTACTAAAGGTGAAATCTTTTCGAAATATTGTAACATATTGTAACGAAAACCCGAAGGGGGGTTCCATCAACCCCCCCCCCCCCATCTTGTACCACCGTGGGGGTATGACTTTGCTTTTACGTCCGCGGGTTGACTTCGTTGGGGGTGGGGGTGGGCGCTTACCCAAAGGAAAAGCTATGCCTTAACATGCTTGAGAAATCGCTAAATGATACATACAGTTAACATCCCCGCTTTTTCAGAAATTTAATCTTGGCTTAAACCCGATCACTTACTTTCAAAAAGTTTGAATTTCCGTTGTGGAAATTGCTTTCTGTGCTCTCCGTTTTCATCGGCGTCTTAACCCTTTAAGCCCCATTATTAACATCCACACTTTCCTCACCATTCTCCTTTCATTTCTTGTGTTACTAGTTGAGAGAATTTGATTAAAAATCAAGTCCTTTGATCATTGGTGATCATTTTCTTTATTCTCATGACCTGTATGTTTCATTAAGTGGTAATAATGTAAGGAAAAATTCGATGATTGTCACTACTGGGGCTTAAAGGGTTTACTTTGATCGTTTTAGTGTATATGATATAAAACGATTCAAAACTATTTATTTTGAAGCAAAACACGCATCTGCATGGGCAGCGCCTAAGTCTACTGTAAGCTTATTTTGAGCCCAAAAACAAATCCAAAAAATTCCCTATAAGAAACCCCTTAACAGACAAAAAAGCCAAAAAATTGTTGTGCCTGCCCTTTCCAACCTTTACGTCGACGGGTTTCCTTTTTTTTTTTCTTTTTTTTTTCATGTGGACGCACCGTTGGGAACCCAGGGGTACTGCAAATAAGGATATGTCAGATGTCCACTCTTGAATCGCTTGTTGTTCCTATCTTTGAGCATCTGGGTGATGGTACACTTGAAGTAATAGTAGTAATAGCCTACTACCCGTGATGCGAGAGGGTTTGAAAGCTCTCCATAGTAGTCGAATAAAGTGTCGTAATGAGAAATGCTCACTCCAAAAGCAGCCAGGATCTGTGCCTAGGGAAAGGGACAAAACTCGGGTCCATTACGTTATTAAAGATGGTTTAAGGCTTGAGTCTTTGAGTGAAAACCTATACAGAATGGCCAATCAGAAGAAACCTTTTGAGATCGAGCCTGTGGATAAATCCTCTCTTTACTGTAACCATTTAGTTGAAAACTATTTTAATAGTTTAAAAGCACTGCTTTGTTTCAGTGGGAATAAAAGGGTTCAGAATGCACTTACTGAAGATATGTTGCCGTTTGGTAAATTGAAGACAGAAAAATCTCCAGGTGGTACTCGGGTGTCGTTGTAAACCTTGGTCGGCATGAGCGGAGTGAACGCTCCATAGTCACCATTTGGGAAGTTCAGTGCGGAGTGATGTACACTTTGTAACCATACAAACTTAGCTACCATGTCAACAAGTTCACTCTTGGTATGTACCTTGGCCGGAAAGTCTTTTATCTGGCGAAAAAGGTGGCCTCAGTAATGGTTTTTAGAGAAAAAAAAACAAGACAAAGCAGTAATTCAAAACTGAAGTATAATTTGCTGAGTGGTCTCATGAATGCATCAAAAAGGTAAAGTGCCAGATTCGAAACACCGATCTGAAGGGTGAATGCTCGATCCTCTAACCTTTTTGAACACCGCACTTTCAATACCTACTAATTAGACATCCAGGGGCCGCGGGTTATTCAAACAAAACTTGGGCGGACCCATTACAGCATCTTGTAGGGGTCGTTACTAGGAAAAGTCAGTTTGCAGTAACTCAACAAATCTAGTCAAGAATTTTGTTGGAATGTTTTGGTCTGATAATTTCCAGGGGCAACGTTTTTCCCAGGCCATATTAAGGTGTTTCGATACAGTTTTTTTAGGACCATACCTAACTTTTTGAATCCGCTCTTAGACAGTCTTCTCCTTGTCAGATCAACGTGAAATTTGCAATACTTGTTGGTTTTGGATTGAGCTTTAGCGTGGTTTACATTTTGTAAAAATCGATATTTCCATGACAACGATAAACAAAAATCCTCTAAAACAGTAAAATTGAAATTTTGCACGATCCAGCTTTCGCTTCGAAAAGAGAATACCAGCCTCTTGAACTGTGGTGTATGGCAAACAAAATATACAAGAACAAAAAAATTCTGTATGTTTGTTTTGAAGTAAATCACAAAAACATTTTCAACCTTAGTTTTTGCCTAGTAATAGTAAATGCACTGAAAAATAATCAACGCTTTGACGAAATGGCTAGTAAATACTGTTAAAATGTGTCTTTTACTTACTATTTTACGCCTAGAAAGTTTTGTTGAAACTGGTGTTCGCGATCTCGAGAACGACTTGTTTTTCTAAGATCATTCGCGTAATAATTTTGTTGTAATTTTTTATTTTGAGCGCTTTTGCTTGACGATGTGACCAATTTTAGTTCTGAGTCTTGTTAACATTGATTCGCTGGAACACTTTTAGATTTAACGTTAAAGAGGATGTATGAACCGACGGAAAGGCTTGCGTTACATATAAACAGTTGGCAAGTAAATGCTAATATATTCAAAGTAATGCGCAATGCATTCCTCCGTGAGTTTTACTTTTCGTTGTAATCTACAGTGCAACAAAGAACAAAGAAACCAGATAAAAATCACGAAGTAATGAATAACGCATTACTTTGAATATATTAGCATCTACTTGCCAACTGTGAATTTGTAACGCAACCTTCTCCGTCGGTTCATACATCCTCTTTAACTTTAAATCTAAAAGTGTTCCAGTGAATCAATGTTAATAAGACTCAAAACTAAAATTGGTCACATCGTCAAGCACGCATGTTCAATGTTTAAAGAAAATCTATCGAGCCGTTCTTAAGATTTTCGCAAAAGCGCTCAAAATAAAAAATTACAACAAAATTATTACGCGAAAGACGCTGGTATTCTCTTTTCGAAGCGAAAGCTGGATCGTGCAAAATTTCAATTTTACTGTTTTCGGAATAACTTATGTAAGCTTGTGTGAGCTGATTTAATAAACAGCGTTCAGACACTCTACTGCTCTTTGCATCTCTCGAGCTTAAATTCCCGAAAACGAATCTTTCCAGAATCTTTAGGGGCATCAGTTGCTAAACATGTTCTAAAATTAAGTGTGATATTCTATAGGTGTAATTTTCAGAAGAAAACACTGGAATATGCTAAAAAATTCCTAACGTCTTTTCTTCGTATCAAAAATGGAAAAAAGTACTCTAAAATGTTCGTTTTTGGTAAAAATTGGAAAACAAGTCAGCAATGAAGTCCATACCATTCCGAAATCGACACTTTAGAATACCCACTTTATTCTAGAACGTGTTTCTAGATTGTTCGAAAAAATTAATTAGCGAACGACATGACCTTGCGAAATTTCAAGGAGACTCTGCGAATCTACAGATCGCGGAAAGCGAAAATCATATCTAAACCCCATGTAGCAGTGACGTTGCACAGCAACGGATTACTCTTATGGTGTATCACAGACAGGTATTTTCCTACCAGCGGTTTATGCTGGCCGTCTGGTAAAGACCTCTCCGCAGACAATTCATGGACAAAGGCCTGTAACTCCTTGTCTTTCCTAACTTGGCGATTGCCACGATAGTAACTGAAATAGCAAAGCAAACATTGAGATGAAGATGCTTGCTGAACAACCGGTAATCGTATAATAGTCTATGACTCCGAATCAAAACTTTAAGCAGAATGCCATAGGATCATATACCCTGAGCTTGTCAGTACAACTTAACTTAAGTGCGCGTTTTTCGGCTGGCAAGCAAATCTTTACCCATTTAGGAGATATGCAGTGCATTAGTACCGAGATGATGTTTTATTAAATACTAGACTGGCTGGCCTATGGCTTATTTTCAGAAAAACGTGCACACT
Source organism: Siderastrea siderea (assembly GCA_964030785.1). Classification (NCBI taxonomy): domain Eukaryota; kingdom Metazoa; phylum Cnidaria; class Anthozoa; order Scleractinia; family Rhizangiidae; genus Siderastrea; species Siderastrea siderea. Next base: position 55,822,200 of record OZ034966.1, on the reverse strand, counting down.
CGCCTAATATCAGTTGTGTGATTTTGATTTTAATCGTATCCATAACACCATACTCGATTGTGATTGGTTCTCCGCAAGCCTATTTGATAAGTAATTGGAGGGTGGCCACATGGGTGTCCAATTACAGCTGTCCAATTTGAACTTTTTGTAACTGGATAGCTGTAATCGGACAACTACGCTGTGCGCGCGCCAATCAGGTGCATCTAAATGGGGCCTTTTTTTGGCTGTTTCTCCACTGCTTGCAAAACTGATAATTAAACAGAAGGGCATGTAGACTTTCTAATCTCGCATTTTTTTAGGGATACGATTAATTAGTAACTGGACTTAGTGTCGTACAATTCAGGGGTAATCGTGCTAGTAATTTCAAATCGTCCTCGCACTGTGCGCTCGGCCGATTTAAAAGAACTCGCCCTATTACTCCCTGAATTGTAATCCACCCAGTCCAATTACCATTACATACAGTGAACTATAAAAGATGGCTTTTTAACCTCAGTCCGGGCTGGAACACATTGATCTTTTTATTCTGTTTCTGTTTATTGTTGTGTTGTTTCTTTTTCTATTTTGTCCTTCTTTTTTGTTTTGTTTTGTTTTCAATAAAACCGAATCGCTGAGTTTTAAAACACAAATTCGTAATAGCAAAGACCCTGAAGAAGAAAGGCCGTGTTTTTCTTTCCATGTTTGGTTCTTTATTTTTTGCTGACTAGATCCTTTACTGCAGGGTCCCAGGTACTTTAATTTCACGTTAGCCCAGGTAAAGCAACACTTGTTTCCACACGATCGAATCCTTCATAAACATTTGCTAATCTAAAATATAGAATCTTTAATCACTGAACGTGAAAAGTCTCTGAGGTTAGAGTAGGTTCATTGGACGCAGTGCCTTAATTTCTTAGACCAGAAACTTTGCACTGTAGAGTTTGCTTGTCCGCCTAGCAATTAACGCTAACTCAAGATTCAGAGTGTCTCTTTTAGTTAAAAAGAAAGAAAGAAAGAAAGAAAGAAAGAAAGAACATTGATTAGCTTCAAGCCTGTATTTAAAGTTGGCTTTAATACACACAATCACTTACTCGTTGGATTATAGGTGTAAGAAGAAGAGTAGAAGAGTCGCCCTTTTAGAATTATAAATCGAAATAAGAAGTCCTAAGGAAAACTCTACAGCTCGTACAGAAGAATTCAGAGAGATAAGAGCAAAAAAATCATTCATGGAGCACGGAATGTTGATTTGTCAAAGCGAATAGACAGCTGACAAGTCACTCCAGCTGCTGACATTCTTGGAAATTAGTTCTTACGCTTCTTCACTTGATGCTATGTTCAGACATTGTAGAGTCATTGTAGATTTTCAGTATCGCTGATTCTGTTGAGCTATGCACATGACCTCAAGAAAGAAAGAAAGAAAGAAAGAAAGAAAGAAAGAAAGAAAGAAAGATAGAAAGAAAGAAAGAAAGAAAGAAAGAAAGAAAGAAAGAAAGAAAGAAAGAAAGAAAGAAAGAAAGAAAGAAAGAAAGAAGAAAGAAAGAAAGAAAGAAAGAAAGAAAGAAAGAAAGAAAGGAAGAAAGGAAGAAAGGAAGAAAGGAAGGAAGAAAGAAAGAAAGAAAGAAAGAAAGGAAGGAAGAAAGAAAGAAAGAAAGAAAGAAAGAAAGGAAGAAAGAAAGAAAGAAAGAAAGAAAGAAAGAAAGAAAGAAAGGAAGTAAAGAAAGAAAGAAAGAAAGAAAGAAAGAAAGGAAGAAAGGAAGAAAGAAAGAAAGAAAGAAAGAAAGAAAGGAAGAAAGAAAGAAAGAAAGAAAGAAAGAAAGGAAGAAAGAAAGAAAGAAAGAAAGGAAGGAAGAAAGAAAGAAAGAAAGAAAGAAAGAAAGAAAGAAAGAAAGAAAGAAAGAAAGAAAGAAAGAAAGAAAGAAAGAAAGAACATTGATTAGCTTCAAGCCTGTATTTAAAGTTGGCTTTAATACACACAATCACTTACTTGTTGGATTATAGGTGTAAGCGTTTTGAAATGAAACTATTTTACAAACATTTCTCATCACTGATGCTACTTTGCTACTTCTATTTTTGCTACGTAAAAATTTTTATTAGAAGTCTTAGAAATCTATGCAATTTAAGGTAGAACATTATAAACGATACTACAAAGCAGCAATCCACTGAATTACAAGAATGATGGAATGCCCACGGTGCGTTTTGTAAACCAAAAGGGACACTTAAGTACTATCAACTTGAACGGCTAAGGGAGTTACTAAACGGTGTACATCGAGCAGTCACGAGGCTAAAAGTAAAGTTTTAAAAGACAAACGCGTGCAAGTTGGATACTCACATGTTCACGTAGTCCTTTACCATGTTCCGGATTGCCGACAACAACAACTCGCCGTCATCACGGTAAGGAAAATACGGAAGCATTTTCTTATCATCCAGGCCGCGTTCCTACAGTAAATAATTAATTTGTCACTAACAATCATACGTTCATCTGTTGGTTACGAAATGACTCGCATATGCAATGCATTGCAGGAAACTCCTGAGTCCTGAGTTGAGTCTTCACACACACACTTGTAAGTTAAAGTACCTTTAGACATATTATTTTTATTTATTGTCTTTGAATCCCTGACACAATATGTTTTTTTCAGGAACTTCAAAAAAAAAACTATAACAGATCTCGCCCCGCTGTCCAGTGTTCCGATACTTCGGTCTGAATCCCGTTTCTTTGTTTTCACTTCTAAAAAGAAAATTATCCTATTACCTCAAGGACAATATTTCACCGGTAGCATGAACAACCCGAGAAAAATAGGATTATTTCCTGCTAACATGGGTTATCCAAGGCCTCAAGCGGAAAACAAGACACTAGAGATACTTTTAAAAGCCTTAAAAGGCTTCGACTATTTGTTTTTTTTTTCAGTGATCCCATAACGTTTGCTCTGCGATTCTCTCTAGTAGACATTTAACACGTTGTATTACGAATACGCCAATCTTATTGGTTTACACTAAGTTTTCTGCTATAGGTGATAGCAAACGATTGCTCTTGCCTTGGGCATGTTGGGAAGTCTAAATTCGTTTGATCTTTTTCTTTCTTGCCTTCGGCTGAGGATGGGAAAATTGAAGTCAATGCTAAAATAAACCCTCAAATTATTTTGAGGTTGTGTTTTGTTTGTCTTCATTCCTTTACTTTCTAACAAACTGCATTTTTTCATTGATTTTTAATTCAGTGAATACTAACATGTGAAATGATCATATATTTGAACTGCGGATTTAAGATAGAAATATTTGTAGACCATCGCAGTGACGATATTTCAGCTTAAGATGTTGAAAGAAGAAACCTGAAAAAAGAAAAAAAATTCTCCATCTACGGGATAAATACGAATTCTCAATTGACCAGCTCCCAGTTGGCTTGATAAGTCAGTTGGTTAGAGTCCTGCAGCGGTATCGCAGAGGTCATGGGTTCGACAAGCCTGAATTTTTTTCAGGTTTCTTGTTTCAACTGCTGGAAATATCGTCACTGCGATGGTCTACATATGTTTCCAGCAGGTGGATAACGCTATCCACCGGATAAATCGCTATCCAGTGGATAAATGATTACAAAACAGAGTACACTATCCGCTAGATGGTGATTTATCCGGTGGATAGAGTTATCCGCTCTTTGAACAACTGGGGCCTGATTTTCTTATCGTGAATGCGGTGCCGCAATGAACAAAGTATTCCAGTCGGAGAGATTGGCAACTTGCAGGTGGCGTGTCTATCACTCACTCGCTGTGTTGTAAACTTAATAAAAATTTATACATGTATTTACCTACCGCATACCGAAACGCGGGCTCACCTACCGTTGGTGAGCAAATTTCATTTCAAAATCGCTGCCGCATCCTTTACGCGTTAATTTTCAAGACGTTAATATCCCGTTTTCTGAAAGAAGAGTCGCCCTTTTAGAATTATAAATCGAAATAACAAGTCCTAAGGAAAACTTCACAGCTCATACAGAAGAATTCAGAGAGATAAGAGCAAAAAAATCATTCATGGAGCACGGAATGTTGATTTGTCAAAACGAATAGATAGCTGACAAGTCACTCCAGCTGCTGACATTCTTGGAAATTAGTTCTTACGCTTCTTCACTTGATGCTATGTTCAGACATTGTAGAGTCATTGTAGATTTTCAATATCGCTGATTCTGTTGAAATATGCACATGACCTCAGAAGTACTGGTTTTGTTGTCACTAGGGTTGTCCACATTATGCTCAATGTTTCACACTATTATGCTAATTCTTTATGCTCAACAAATGTCACTATTATGCTCAAATAGCATCACTATTATGCTCCATTACAATTAGCATAAAAAATAAATAAAAGACCACAAAGAATAGGTTTATGTTGCTTACAAGTGTAAATGGAAACAGTTCGAGGAGGAAGCTGACAATATTGTAGAACTGGTACTGCTGGAAGCCATGTTTTTGCTAAGTTGTAACCAGGCCTGGTCTTAAAATGTGGTACCTGGGCTGGCGTCTTGTATGGGAATCCCATGGTTTTGGCAAAGTTTTTATAAAGCTCAAAGAGTCAAAGAAACTTTACACTATTATTCCAGCATAATGCTCGATTCTTTTGCCTCACTATTATGCTCAAAATTATGCCGGCATAATGTGGACAGCCCTAGTTATCACTAAAGCTGTGCATCGATCCATTCTCATGAGTTTTTGTCCAATAGTTCTCACTTTCCTAGGTTTTACTCCACGGCATCTCGGGATTTTCTTTCTGATTTCATTTGACGTACGTGGACGTTGTTGTAATTGTCAGCTGGCATACCTAGCACAATCAAGTTCTGCAATCACGACTTCGCTCACAGAGCCCTTTGATTTCTCCTGACAACGGTATACGTTTATATACGTTTCCTTTGTTAATCATCTTTACCTCGTGACCAGTAAATGAGCACGTTCACTTTCACTTACCTTCATGTCGAGATGCAAATCTGCATTTTTCCAGCTAAGAGTTTTGAGGCCGCGAGTTAACAACGTCACATGTCCTTTGATCCCAATTGAAGTCAGCTTGTCCATTAAGCCGCCAGGTTTCAACAGCAACGGAAGCGAGATCTGGTTTACAGCAATGAGCCCTCGACAGTGATACTTGAGGAGCTCATTTAGTGGGTGCTTATTGGAGAGCTGACGGTAAAGGACCACACAGAAAGCTTCTGAGAAAAGATGGATCTGCGAATGAAAGACAAGAGTGAAGAATGGAAGAATGCTAGGAGAATTATGATGCTACGCAGGCATGAGACAGAGTGAGAAAAAGGAAAAGGAACACGTTTGAAAAGAGCAACAAGAACTAGGCCTACTCTGGGACCCAAAGTCGCCCAAAGTCGCCTAAAGTCGCCTAAAGTCGCCCAAAGTCGCTCTAAGTCGCCTTAAATCTCTTGTATATAGTTTATATATTAATAGTAAACTATGTAAAACTTAATATAGTTTATTTTCAGTTTGCTTGCCAAGGCTGCTGCCTAACCAGAGCCCTATACAATAAAATGCCCAAGGAATCATCCTGGGGCCCCTAAGTTTCTTGTTGTGACACTTACTAACTCACAGGTTTCACTTAATGCCTTACCTTTTGGCCTGTGACCAATTCGGCAACAACCTTGCTTGCTAGCTGTTGTTAAGGTCATTGTTGCATGTTTATGTACTACTAATGTCTCTAGTGTGCGGGTCCATACCAAAATCACAAGAGGTCATTAGAAATTCCAAGGGGGGTGGGGGCAGTGGAGGCTCTTGAAAGCCACCAAACTAGAATTTCCAGAAGGGTGGGGTGGAATAGGGGGTTGGTGGAGCATTCAAACTAAAACATTTTCATGGGGATAGTATGGATATTTTCTGTAACAATGCATTATGGTGTACCATGATGATTCCCATGTACATGTATACCACAACTGTACTTAGGTTCACCTTGGCATTTCCAATTAAGTCTCTGAAGGTTACCTAAAATTGCCTAAAGTCGCTCAAAATCGCCCAAAGTCGCCTAAAGTCGCCCAAAATCGCCTTAAATCGCCCAAAATCGCCCGTAATTTTGGACAAAATAAGCTAAAATCGCCTAAAGTCGCCTTAAGTCGCCCAAAGTTACGGCGACTTTGGGTCCCAGAGTAGGCCTAGAACTGAAATGAAGAAGAAGGAGAAGAAGAAGAAGGAGAAGAAGAAGAAGAAGAAGAAGAAGAAGAAGAAGAAGAAGAAGAAGAAGAAGAATGTTTTGGAATCAAAATTAAGAAGACGAAATGTTTTGAAATCGAAGTCAGCTTTCTGACCTTCAAGGCATGTTCTACCATTTGACCATGTAACCAATCTGTCGCTTGAACAACCATCTTGGCCAACATCCACGATCCACCATCAGCAGGTGAGAAGACAGGAGATTCTATTAACAAATAATGCAATAGATTCACTTCATGATAGAGTTAGCACTGTGCAACCTTCATCAATAATGAGCCATATTGATTTATGATGGCTTGGACTATAACACACTACCCAGCCTTCAAATGTCTCAAGATGAATTATGTTGCCAAACTCGGTTTTGCGGTTCCAGCATGTAAAAATTACTGAATGAAAATTATCTATTTTGCTTAAAATACAACAAAATTGGATCCCCATCTCGTTTAAAGATCACTTTGAAGCACACTTTGAAAGCATTGTTTTGTCGACCGGGGATAATTTGCAGTTTTGTATGCTGGTCCACTTGACAAATCAGCTCCTCAAGTACGCCGCCATTTTTACATTGGAACGCGATATAACGAAGTGCAAGGGACTTGGAAACATGTGTTCGTTACAACGGGGGTTCATTAAATCGGAGTTCTTTTCCATACATTTTACTATTACTGGGCCGAAGAATATGGTTCGTTATACCGGGGTCTTTGTTATACCGGGATCTTCGTTATACTGGGGTCTTTGTTATACCGGGGTCTTTGTTATACCAGGGTCTTCGTTATACCGGGGTCTTCGTTATACCGGGGTCTTTGTTATACCGGGGTCTTCGTTATACCGGGGTCTTCGTTATACCGGGGTCTTTGTTATACCGGGGTCTTCGTTATACTGGGGTCTTTGTTATACCGGGGTCTTCGTTATACCGGGGTCTTCGTTATACCGGGGTCTTTGTTATACCGGGGTCTTCGTTACACCGGGGTCTTCGTTATACCGGGGTCTTTGTTATACCGGGGTCTTCGTTATACTGGGGTCTTTGTTATACCGGGGTCTTCGTTATACTGAGGTCTTTGTTATACCGGGGTCTTCGTTATACTGGGGTCTTTGTAATACCGGGGTCTTTGTTATATCGGGGTCTTCGTTATACCGGGGTCTTCGTTATACCGGGGTCTTCGTTATACTGGGGTCTTTGTTATACTGGGGTCTTTGTTATACCGGGGTCTTTGTTATACCGGGGTCTTCGTTATACCGGGGTCTTTGTTATACCGGGGTCTTCGTTATACCGGGGTCTTCGTTATACCGGGGTCTTTGTTATACCGGGGTCTTCGTTATACTGGGGTCTTTGTAATACCGGGGTCTTTGTTATATCGGGGTCTTCGTTATACCGGGGTCTTCGTTATACCGGGGTCTTCGTTATACTGGGGTCTTTGTTATACTGGGGTCTTTGTTATACCGGGGTCTTTGTTATACCGGGGTCTTCGTTATACCGGGGTCTTTGTTATACCGGGGTCTTCGTTATACCGGGGTCTTCGTTATACCGGGGTCTTTGTTATACCGGGGTCTTCGTTATACTGGGGTCTTTGTTATACCGAGGTCTTCGTTATACTGGGGTCTTCGTTATACCGGGGTCTTCGTTATACCGGGGTCTTTGTTATACCGGGGTCTTCGTTATGTAGGGGAACGTTATATTGCGGTTCCAGTGTACCCAGCTGACCAAACAAAACTGTTGCTGTATCGGTCTGCATTTTAACATTTGTGGCCTTGACGAGTGTGTGTGCGTGTTTGTGCGTGTGTGTTAAGTGGGTGTGGGGGAGAAGGACGATGCTCTGATTTCCGAGTATCTACTCCCCAGAGCGTACCATAAATCCCCCGTTGTAATCTCTGGGCTTATCTACCTTTCTAAGGGTTTTTGGCTAGAAAGCACAAAATCTTGTGGAAAAGAACCATTGTTTTAATTCAGATAAGTATGTGTAACACTACTAGAACAAATCACCTGTTAGGGGATGTGACAAGCTTATATCTTGGAGAGGGTGTAACAAGAGAGATGTTTCGTTGCCAAACTGTTGGGCCTATAACCGAGTGGTCTTATCAGCTTGTGTGGTTACAACCAGTTGAAAAGGCAATTCATTTTGGGGCAAAAGCTATTATGTCCTGGTGCTAAGGTTTTAGTTTCTGGGCGGGCATTAATATTTTAATGAGTACTCCCCTCGCCAGGAAATCATTTTTTAAGCTTTCCATCTATTCTTTAAAATCGGTATGTGCCGTATCGCCCTCAAAAGCTAATAAACGCAAACTTTCCAGGATAACGCTTTTTCAAAACACTTTTCCATGCGATATTGTTAATGCCATTTGTAAATAAAGTAAAAGACCAATTTTCATCAAAAAGGGCCATAGGAGCAGGGGGCAGAGTCACTTTATTTTACATTAAAGATATAAAATATTTTAGACCTTTCTACCAAAACACTCAAATATTTTTGTGATCCTTTCTTTTACATGCAGTATGTGAGAAAGCACTAAGAAATTTGCAGTACTAAGAAATTTGACCAACAAAGTAAAGCAACGGCGGTTATTTCTGAATAAGGTCGCTGGTAATTTATCCAACCTGCTTTGTGATCGATCTGAATGCCCGCAGGACGAAGAAATTTGTCTTGTCCCTTGGATCGCAATGCGAACAGAGCCACTGGTGATTCCAAAGGCCACAAAGTACGATTAGGATTATGATCAACAATGTCTGGAAATGAAATCATGTCGTCTAACAACTCGTATCTGAGGACGTAAACATTCCCATTCTTTATAGCCTAAACAAGAAGGGCAAAGACAGCAAGTCAACGCCTTATTTTGTAAAAATAGTATAATACCATTAAAGCCCAATGTTCATGACAAATTTAATTTCAACTATGTTCCACGTATCTGTAAAAAATCACGTAATGGCTTTTAAATGATTAAATTTAAAAGGATAACTAACGAAAAGTCTCCTGAACAAAGGGGGGAGCCCCAATGTTGAGTTCAATGGAAGACAGAGAGGTGATAGATCTAATATCTAGTGGTTTGTTTGTTTGTTGGTTGGTTGGTTGGTTGGTTGGTTGGTGGGTGGGTGGGTGGGTGGGTGGGTGGGTGGGTGGGTTGGTTGGTTGGTTGGTTGGTTGGTGTCCAAGGTCCACCGTGTCCTGTTATATTGAGGAACTTGTTTTCTGTTCTCCTTGAGGTTCCTTAGAACGGGTAACCTTCAGATTACACTCTGAGGAGTACCAGTAAGTTCGATTTTTCAACCAGCTACGTTCCCAGAAACCCAATCCTCCGTGTTATTGATCAGTAGTCACGGAGGCTCTACATAGCATGAAGGAGATTAATGTAACAAATGAAAAGACTACGACCAGGAACTAAAAAATTCGTACCCGTTCTTAATCTCGTACTCGTGTCTCAATCCTAAGATACTTAATGCTTCTCTTTGGTGAAACGATATTTCTCCATGCTAATAGGTTTAGTGGCACTAAATGTCACCTACCTCTTTTTAGGTAACGTATGTAATACCTAAATGGCTAGCTGTATAGGCAATACCTGCATGACTAGGCATGTACGCGGTGCTGATCTTGTCAAGTAGTGGAACACAAGTGTTTTGCTATCTTGCTCTTCTGCCACTATTTTAATAGTGGAAGTTAAGATCTCACGGAATACTGGAAATTCTAACACAACTACGCAACTGTAAACAAAAGTGTATGCCAAAAGTATAGGAATATACTAGACCTCATCCAGTGGATCATCGTTGCCTAAAGCGGCCTGGATAGAAGCTTCCCAGTTGTAGTTTGGATTGATTGTTTTCTTTAACAACGACCATTTAAACCCCACGTCTGTGAAATATCGAAAAGGACTAGGAGAAGCAATTTTTCAATCAACTCCTACCATCTCAAAAACGGTACCGTTTGAAAAATTACCTTCAGATGTTGGTAGTTTTTACACTACTCCTCTGATTCCAGCCTGTGATCACTCGCGAGGCGTCCTATAACCTTCACATCATGAAATCGCGAAAGCATTGCCCCTTAATGTTATGATATAAAGATATATACTTTAATGTCTCCTCCCCAAGGAGGCTTTTCAGCAACAATCACTAAAATAACTAACTACAACAATACTCAACTTATTTTATTACGAATTACAATACTCAACTTAACTTATTACTTGTTACAATACTTAACCTAAGGAGCATTTACAAAATTGTCTAAAAGTTTGTTCTTTAAAAGACGTTTAAAAACTTGAACCGAATGAATTGATTTCAAGGAAGACTTAAATTTTTCCGGAGCCCAATAGTTCTATATTAAAATGAAAATGTTCTTTGCCCGGAGGCTGTTCTAAAAGGAGGAATGTTTAGCTTTTGGCCACTCCTAGTTGTACGTTTGCTAACTTGTTCGCGGGTAATGGATTAGGACGTTAGATATTTAGGGGCGTGTCTGGGCATGCATTTAAAGGCCAGTAATAGAGTTGGTCCTAAACGGGCAACCAAGACAGGCTTTTTAGTAGGGGAGTTGCGTGGTCGTATTTCCTCGCGCCGCGGACGATTCGGTAAGCAAATTTCTCAACAGCCTGCCATTTCCGTACATTCTTGTCTGTCGTGTTCGCCCAAACATTCGAGCAGTAATACATTTTACTGAAAACTAAGGTATTTATTACGGTTAACAGCGACCTTTTGTGAAGACAATGTTTGACCTGGCTAATTTGCGCAAGACGTGCGGTACAGTCAGATAGTGTGATCGTTATATGATCATCAAATGACAAGTTTGGATCCAAAATTACGCCGAGATCTTTGGCTTACTGCACGGGTAAAATGTCCTTTCTCAACAGAGACAAACGAAACTCAGGGAGATTCGAAGTTATCTGTCGACTCCCGAAGATGATTGATTTCGTCGTGTTTGGATTCAGTAATAACCGATTTCTGAATCACCAGTTGCGGACCCAGAGGAGATCTTCGTTCATTCCTTCGAAAATCCGTCGACAGTCTTGTGAATGGAAAGAAAGAAACAATTTTGTATCGTCTACATAACATTCGGTGACTTACGTTGCCCCGAACGTTTTTGTAACGAACTAGCGTAATGCAATCGTGCTGTTTCCAATAATGTAGGCTATGCTTCAAATTTGCATCACATTTGCGACAGGCACGTTTAAACAAATCCAATATTTATATTTTTGTGAAATCTGACCGAAAAGATAGTTGAATAGAAAGCAAAGAGCGTTTCTACTGTATCAAAATAAATTATGTAAGATTTTCTTTGTGATTTAGTAATAATTAATCTGCAAGGAACTAACTCACAGGAATCGTCCGTCACCCTGCGAAGCACCATGGGATTGATACCACTCAACCTCTGCTCTGCAAAGATATCGTCATCTCGCCAGTACTTGTGTAAATCCCTGAATGGTTCCGTGTCTGAGGCGAATCGATATTTAAAGCCACTGCTTCCCTGTGTTATTGAAGACATACAAGCATCTTAGTCTCTGACTGATACAAAAAGGCAAATTTCGTGCATTCAGTTACATTAATGTTCTCCTTGCGAGGTGCCCTTCTGGTGTCGTGGACCAGTTTGGCACATTTCGGTCATGTGACACATCAAGGCTAAATATTGGCACCCACCGACTTTCTTCAGTTATGTCAGCAGTGACGTTCAATAGTTTGCAAATAAAAAAACAATTATAACCAAAGGAAAAGTGTTTAAAGAGCACGATACCTCTTGAAGAGCATGGCCTGGCCCTGAATAAACAGGAATAAAGAGATTCTCTACATCTGCGTTACAACCTGCCTCTGCCTGATTACCAAACCACTTTGAATGTGGAGACAAATTCACAATCAGTCACGCCCTTTCGTGTAAAAAGGGGGGGCTTTGTAGCCCATAGACATGATGGTATTCGCGACCTATTAACCTCGCTAATCAGCAAAGTTTGCAAGAATGTCGAGGCTGAACTATGACGCTGAATTATTATTATTATTATTATTATTATTATTATTATTATCATCATTACTATTATTATTATTATTATTATTATAACAGAATTCATGACTGTATGCTAAAAGCTAAACTAGCTATACAGGGTCGCATAGTGTAACCTGTGAGCCTCGGAGTAAAAAAAATGTAATAATATTTATAAACAAGAAAAGATAAGAGTAAATAATAATTATTAATATTATTATTAATGTTATTATTATATTATTATTATAGATAATAATAATATATAATAATAATATATAATATAATAATTATTATTAATAAAAACAATAATTATTATTAAACAATAATTATTACATAATATTATTGTTATTAAAATATTATCATAATAATGATAATGATGATGACGATGTTGATGATGACAGCTTTATTTTATCGTTTGCCATACGATATTGTCACTTTGATGTGGATCGACACATTTTGACCACTTGCTGCTGGTCTTCATCAGGCAATGTTGTCGACTCGATGGAGTAGTCTGTAAGATTCTCTGCGAATGTGGAAAAGTCTGTATTGGGGAAACAGGAAGGTCTATGCATGAACGGGTTTCAGCCATGTCAGAACATGCTGATGCCACTGGTCACTATCTGCTGTGGAACAAGGTAAAATTTATTGATCGCGACCCACACTGGTACACCCGTAGGGTTAAAGAGGCCATTCACATGAGACTTCACCCTAATAACATCAATAGGGATAACGGAATAGAAATCCAGAAGGGTGGATGCCCACGATCAAACAACAACCACAGCCGATCGGTACCACAGCGGACCTCTGAGGAACCAGCGTCAAATTAGATTAATGGTAATCGAAATCCTCCAATCATAAACAACCACAACGGGGATCGAAATGCATTAATCACAAACAGCCATGGTGCTACATATAGTGACACATGCCCAGTCAGACACCATCCCCTGACAAGACCAGCAGTAAGCGGTCGAAACGTCGCGATCCACATCAAATTGACAATACCGTGAGACAAACGATAAAACAAATCCTATCATTATAAGCCCCTATGAACAACCAAATCATTCATAATGATGATGATGATGATCATTATTATTATTATTATTATTATTATTATTATGATTATTATTATTATTATTAGTTAACACTCAGCAACATTGCTAACACTACCTCCGAGTGGGTGACAACAAACTAACATAAAATCTATTGACTCAGCGACAGTAGGACCAGTTTGCAACTTTACTTACGTCACTTTTCAAATTGCTTTTGATTTCGTCAAACACGTCTTTGTAGGCCTGAAACGTGGTAATTTCTACCATTTCTTCAGGATGCTGTACTCTCCACTGCGCAGTATAGGCTATTAGGTTTCTCAGCATGCTCTTGTAAGCACCCAAGTGCTCCCTCAGAAATTCATCTTGTGAATTATGAGCCATGAGTTGCGCTAGAGTCATATTCACCCTTTCCATTGGTAAAGGGGTACGTGGAGCGAAATTATAAATTCCTCTCTGGACTTCTAGTTCTTTTTCCCGAAGAAGTTTACATTTTCTTGTAGCCTTCTGTGGTAATGTCACAGGACAATTGATTCCACCTGCAAAAGGAAAGCAACAAACGTTGGAATTCTAAGTATTGTAATAGCTTCTCCCAAGCACAGTCACGTCGACTCAGTTCTAAGGATGAACCGGATACCAGTTTTTTAAATCGATAAAGTACGAGTGAGATATTTATCGATATTCGATATCGATATCGATATTATGACGTCACATGAAGTTTCATATTGTGACGTCATCATTCAAGGTAGAGTCCAGGCTTAAAATAATTGAAAGCGCCCAATTGCAACATACTGGCGAGTTGCAAAGTTCGGTTGTAACAATGCATTGACAAACTGCTTTGCAGAAATTCGCCTTTGTACAATGACGCAACAAAGAAGCAAAACTTGCCGAGACCACAGCGCCAGAATATAAACGCAACTGTTGCTTCCAAGTAGTCACGTGAACAGTATCGAACGGCGACGAAATCATTGATAAATTGCTAGAACATCGATATTCTTAGGCAATCCAAAAATCCATAATATCGATTTTTTTGGTATCACTATCAGCCCACCCTTACAATGTGCCACAAATGCCTTACATAAAATCATCACTGTTTTAAATACATCAAAAACATGGCAGATATGTCGAAGCTCACATAAAAATAAATTGGCCTTACCTTTGCCTTTGGTTCTCTTGGCTTGTCTTTCTCGTACAGGTTTCTCATCCACGCAGCTATAACGACAAACAGCCCAAATAAATTAGAGCCACTGTTACCGGAAAGATGGCAACTCCTTCATTTCACCCCTTTCGGTTGTGAAATATAAATTTAAACGTCAGGTTCAGTCTTGGCAAAATACATACTAGTGAGTCCACTCAAATAGTCTACAGCGTATGGTTACCAACCCATCAGTCCTTGGTTGAGTCCAACGCTTTGAGAACTGCTGTATGACAAGTCAAGACAAAACATGACATGCCATGACAGCTCATAAAACCCAAAGAAGGCTAGAGTATTATTACATAGAGCAGTTTCGTTTTTGGTATCTCCTCTTTAACTCCTGCCTAAGCGTTCAAGTCATAGGCTTTGCAATACGCTGAAAAACTGGTATAAATTCAAAGATTCTGTTTCTTGTTTCATATTATTTCAAATGGGTACAAACATTTCATCCATTCCCCTGCAAGACCTTCAGATATTCCGTAAAATGACCTACCTTCTCACTAATATGAAGTATCCAACCAGAAGCAAACTTGCGAAAAAAGTTATCCGCATGTTGAAAAATGCTGGCGCTTCTACAAAGAAGATACAGTGAAATAACTAGATTACCTGAAAAACACGCTCCATAATGTCATAAAGACACGTATTTAAGTTTAAGTTTGTGTCGTGGTGTAGTGATATAAAAAGTGGCTGTAATGGGTGTAAACGTGTATTGTAAATGTCTAGGCTCTATATTTGTACTAAACGTTTGTGTAAGTAGACATTGAAAACAGTGCAAATACTGTACGTTTGCAAACATGTTATAAGCATGCCATCAGCAATCGCGCGGCTGTTTGGCTTTCCTATTTATATGTCTGTAAATAACTGTGAAGAGCGTAGTAAGTAACGTATTTAAGTAATGCAAGTAATATACGTAAGTATTGTAATCAGTATGTAGGCATAGTGTGTTAATTACAAAAAGACAGTGAAGTTCGGCATTTTAGGTCTCTTCGCAGTTCTCGCCCCGAGATGGCATTGTTCAGCGTGGTCACAGGGCCTGCTGGCTCAAGGCTGTTCCTGGAAAGTGCTGATTCTTGGCTGTTCCTGGTGTGTCTTCGTAAATATTGTAATAGGCTTCACATCAACTTGCTGATTCGCTCCTAAGACTATCGGCTGGACTATCCTTGGGCCTTACTACACATACAAGTCCCTCCTTGGCACTGATGTAAACATCTCATTTTTTTTTTCTTTGAAGAGGTCGTCTTGCACCTCTTCTATTATTTTCCGTCTGACCTGCGGCGACAATTGTTCTATTATGGCAAACCAAACAGGCTTAAAAGATGGAATACTTGTAGTCAGAAGATGACATCGTTGAAGAAAAGGTAATGTTTGTCACTGGCACATAATTTTCACTGACTCATAATCACGCGTAACAACATCAAGCGAGTTATAACTGGTGAGGCTTAAGAGCCGAAACTTAAAAAAATTATGAGTCAGTGACAGTGATTACCTTTTCTTCAACGAAACCAAACAGGCCTTGTACTGATGGAAAGCTTCTCATCTTTCTGAGGGCATGTCTCTCCAGTCTTATATGGTCAGATGGAAGCCTGATCCTCGTACCCTGGATTTCTCCTTAGGCGCTTGGCTGTCGTGATCGCATTTTTCCTCATGCCATTACTCAGAGAGTGTTTGGAGAGCTAGTAACATAATCGATATCGTGGCTTTTAACAACCTACTGATTCAAGACACCTGTAGCGTGAACCATTGACTCTGTCAGTTTCGTCCCTTAGGCATTCGATCTCGCCGAGAAATGAACAACAGTACTAATGTAATCTTTGTCACCGAAGTTCAGGAAATGACATCTATAGCTGTCTCCCATGGGTAGCCTGGGATTTTTTTGGGATCGAGATGAGTGGTTCCTTCTGTTTGTCAAATCGAATGTCAGCTTTCAAAGCAGCCCAGAAGACTGTTCCCGCTACGTCGAAGATAGCCTTCATTCAGTTCTTGTGGGAAGTAATTTAGGGGGTAGGGCTTCTCTCTGGGCTGGCCATCCATTCAGTATCACTTGCTTGTATCACAATTGGCGTCAACTTTGTTGACGTCGGCTTTAACTCCTTCTGGAGTCAACGAGTGACCATCTCAACCCTAGCCTCTTTGATGCTTATGTTACGCCCTGTAATTAGGATGTCACCTAGGACTTTGTAAATCTCTTTTAGTCCTTCTGCTGATATGGTTTCCGTTTGTGTCTCAGCGTGATAAATGAAAATACACAATGCAGAGGTAACCAGTGTCCGTTAAGCTACCAGTCCAAGATCCAGAGGCGAAATGTTTTACTGCAATGGCGATTAGCTTTGCGCTGGTCGATGAGTGAAGGATAATACTTTACAAGAACTGAAATAAAGCTCGCTAATTCCTGTTTTGTAATTCATTCCTATACTTACCTAATCACTATCTAACACGAATAACTATAAAATGACCCTAAAATGGAGCGCAAGCTTACCGAAGAGGCTCCACTCCCTGTACACAACTTGTAAGGGTGTAACACACTTACGAAGACCCTTTGCAAGCCAATGCAAACATTCTTTCTCAAAGAAAGTGTTGCCAAGAAGCGGGTTTTCGAGTTGAACAAACATGATTGTGTTTTCAATAATACATGTAAATTTTATTTCTGTTTTCCTATTAGTAAATCCATTTGCTACATTGACACACGTTTTATTTGCAAAACTTCCGAGGGCAAACATTTCATTCCATTTCGACGTAACTGATAACTAAAGGGAAAAACTCTTGTGAGGTCTATTATCACTTCCTGGCTTTTGGAATTCTCGCTATAAAAAGCAACAGCGCAAGCATGCGGGGAGAAAAAGCTTGGAGTAAATATCTTGGTCACGCTTTACAATGCAAATTTGCGTAGTTTATGCGTTTTTATATATTACATACATAAAATTTTTCTGGCCGAATTTTAAATTCTGCAGTGCAGTTAGCTTCGAATTGGGTAAAACAAAGAACTGATTTCCTAGCTCAGTCTTAAATAAAATTGTTTAATTTCTGTGATAATGCGAAATGAAATTATTTTCAGGGACGGGGGTTAAAGTTAACTAGAAATTGAAATAAAATTCTCTCTTGTTTCAAATAAACGGTTTCTAATAAAGTCATAATTTAGAAAATTAGAATGGCATAGCCGAAATAATCAACCAATACTTTGTAAGAACATTTTGGAAAATATGTAGGATTTTACGATTTTCTTTCAAGGCTTCAACACCCAAGGCAAAGTTAGTTGACGCTGCTCACATCTTAAGAGGCGGAGCAATGCATATTTTATATTTTAACAATATGACATTCCATACACGTTTGACAACGACAAAGGCTATACTTTGGCTATCAATTTAAATAAAATGAGTTAATGGTTTTGAAATAGGAAAAATTAAATTAAATTTTAACATGTTTTCTTCGCAAACAGAACTCAGAAAAGTATTCGGTTGATTCCAATAAATATTAAGCTAGCAAAACGTACATTGATATCAACTTTCATTAACATCTCCCATGGCGTTTCGGTTACTCTCTATACAAAACAATCTTAGAAATTCACAAGCAAGCAGCAAGAAAAACGTATTTACCTGATTTATACATTTGTACATTTGCGTGTCAGGCTTTGAGGAGCGCATTTTACTTCAGGTTTTCGTTATTTCGTTTTTGAACACAATTCATGTTAAATTGAGAATAATGTTTCGTGAAGGTGAAGCCCAGATCAAGACTGCCACATACAACAGGCAGAAACTATTTAGTTAAATCGCTTTCATTTGCCTAAATTTTGCCTAAATTTTAACGGACAACTGACAAACGGCAAAAAATACAACTGACAACTGATATCTGTGCCAAGGGTCAACTGACAACTGACACCATGCTTGAAAATGATCTAATGGATGCTAAAAATATTAACCGTAAACGGTTAAGCGATAAATATTCCCTTAGTGGTCACTTAGGGACTATTTATCACCCAAGTAGTCACTAAATAGTCCTCTATAGCTAGTCACTTGGGGACTAAGTTGTCACCTGGCCACGATTAAGTCTTTTAGGAAACTTGAAGGTGTGGAGACACGACCGCTGGTTTGTGGGCTAAGGGGTGTTCTGGTACTTTGGCAGCCTAAAAACTGCTCTTACTGAGGTTCCTTTCAGTGGGTTTCCTCCTTCGCCATTTGGCAATCGTTTATGTTCCCAGCGGGTTGCTGGGTCTTTGTTGATGAGTGACAGTGGAGTTCAATAGGTGTTAGTATGTATTCAATTGTAAACGTCTAGGCACGTATTTGTACTAAGAATTTATATAAGTAGACATTGAAAACATTGCAGATACTGTAAATGTGTGTCATCAGCAATCGTGCGGCTTTTTTGGCTTTCCCATTTATATGTCTGTAAATAACTGTGAAGAGCGCGGTAAGTAACCTATGTAAGTAATGTACGTAGACATAGTGTGTTAAAGAAGACAGTAGAGTTCGGCATTTTAGGACTCTTCGCAGGTCTCGCCTCGAGATGGCATTGTTCAGCATGGTCACAGGGCCAGTTGGCTCTAGGCTGTTCTTGGCAAGTGCTGATTCTTTGCTGTTCCTGATGTGTTTTAGATTTCTCCTTTAGATTTAGCCCTTACGTAAATGTTGTAAAAGGGCATCACATCAACTTGTTGATTTGCTCCTCAAACTATCGGCTGCACCATCCTTGGGCTTTACTATTTACACATACAAGTCCACCTTGGCACTGATGTAGTCACCTGTACTTTTTTTTCTGAAGAGGTCGAGAGGTCGTCTTCCACGTCTTCTATTATTTTCAGTATGACCTGTGGCGACAATTGTTCTATTATGGTAAACCAAACAGACCTTGTGCTGATGGGGAACCTTCTCATCTTTCTGAAGGCATGTCTCTCCAGGGTCTAAGGTGGAAGCCTTATCCTCTTACCATGGATTTCTCCTTAGGATCTTGGCTGTCACGTTCGCAATTCTCCCCATGCCATTACTCAGAGAGGAATTCGGAGAGCTAGTAACGCAATCGATATCATGGCTTTTAACAAACTATTGAAACTCAAGAGAGCAGTAGGGTGAACCATTGACTCTGTCAGTTTTGTCCCTTAGACTATAATATTTATCACCGAAGTTCAGGAAATGACATCTATAGCTGTCTCCCATGGGCGATCTGGGATTTTTTGGGAGATGGTTCCTTCTGTTTGTCAAATCGAATGTCAGCTTTCAAAGCAGGCCAGGAGACAGTTCGCGCTACGTCGTAGATAGCCTTCATTCAGTTCTTGTGGGTAGTAGTAATTTAGGGGGTAGGGCTTCTTTCTGGGCTGGCCATCCTTTCGGTATTACTTGCTTGCGGGAATGAAGAGCTAGGTATGCTGCCGTTCAAGTTGGATAACTGTAAGTTGTGACTGAGAAGGGAAGGAAATCGACTAGCTGGTGAAGATAGGAACATACATTTGTAACAGGGTGTCTGACAAATACATATCAAGACCAGACTTACAACGAATTTCACCAAGGTACTCAGTGTTGTAACCGGTACATCTTTATTCCAAATGACGTCAACTTTGTTGATGTCAGCTTTAACTCCTCCTGGAGTCAGCAAGTGACCATCTCAACTGTCGCCCCTTTGATGCTTATGTTACGCCCTGGAATTAGGATGTCACCTAGGACTTTGTAAATTCCTCTCAGGGCCTTCTGCTGATATGTTTTCAGTTTGTGGCTCAGCGTGGCAAATGAAAACCAGACAACCAGTGCCTTAAAGCTACCAGTCCACGATCCAGAGGCGAAATTATTAGCATTGCGATGGCATGAGTAAAAGATAATACTTTACTAGAACTGAAATAAAGCTCGCTAATTCCTGTTTTGTAATTCATTCCTATACATACCTAATCACTATCTAACAAGAATAACTATAAAATGACCCTAAAATGGAGCGCAAGCTTACCGACGAGGTTCCACTCCCTGTACACAACTTGTAAGGGTATAACACACTTACGAAGGCTCTTCGCAAGCCAATGCAAACATTCTTTCTCAAAGAAAGTGTTGCCAAGAAGCAGGTTTTCGAGTTAAATAAACATGATTGTGTTTTCAATCATAAATTCTATTTCTGTTTTCCTATTAATAAATCCATTTGCTGCTTTGACACGTTTTATTTGCAAACTTTCCTATAGCAGACATTTCATTCAATTTTGACGTAACTGATAACTAAAGGGAAAAACTTTTGTGAGGTCTATTATCACTTCCTGGCTTATGGAATACACTCTATAAAAAACAACAGCACGAGCATGCAGGGGAAAAGGGCTTGGAGTTAATGTCTTGGTCATGCTTTACAATGCAAATTTGCGTAGCTTATGCGTTTTTATATCTTACATTTTTCTGACCGTATTTTAGGTTCTGCAGGGCACTTAGCCTCGAATTGGGTAAAATAAAGAACTGTTTTTCTGGCTCAATCTTTAAATAATATATTATGTTTAATATCTGAGATTATGCGAAATGAAATTCTTTTCAAGGATGGGGATTCATAAAATTAGAAATTCGAATGAGATTCTCTCTTTTTACAAATAAACGGTTTCTAATAAAGCCACGTTTCATAAAATTAGAATGGAAGCCGAAATAGTCTGCAATTATGTTGTAAAAACATTTAGGAAAATATGTGGTTTTTACGATTTTCTTTAAAGGCCTCGTCACCTAAGTCAAAGTTGATTGAAGCAGATCACATCTTAAGAGGCGGAGCAATGCATATTTTATATTTTACCAAAATGACATTCCATACACGTTTGACAACCACAAGTGCTGCTCAGGCTATCAATTTAAACAAAATGAGTTCATGGTTTTGAAATAGAAATTTTCAGATGTTTTCTTTGCAAACTGAACTCAGAAAAGTAATCGTTCATTCCAATAAATATAAAGCTAGCACAAAGTACATTGATATGCACCTCCATTAACACCTACCACAGCGTTTCGGTTACTCTCTATACAAAAAAATCTTAGAAATTTACAAGCAAGCAGCTAGACAAACGTATTTGCCTAATTTTTACAATTGTGCGTCAGGCTTTAAGGAGCTCATTTTACTTTACGTTTCATTCTCTCGTCTTTGTACACACTTCATATAAGTTGATGACTTGATGACAAATTTTCCTGAAGGTGAAGCCCAGATCAAGACTGCCACATTAAACAAGTGTTTATTTGGTGTTTATTTTTCTTTCAAATATTCTGGGTATATATCTGTTTCTATGCTAACTAAATGTTCCAACCTTTGTCTCTGCGATCCTCGAAAGGGTTTTGATCTTTTGAGTCTGTGTAAATAAAACCCTTATGTGTAACAATTGAGAGGATTATGCTATCCCAACCTCGAACATTGCTAATCAACATTCGTGACAAATTTCAAGGCCACCAAATTTTAGCTTTATCAAGGGTGCCCGCACCTAAAAAGTATTTAAAACCATGCACGTCCATCAAAACAAAGTAGAACGCCATTAAAAGCTGAAGTCAGGTATATCTGAGGTGAGAAGATGGTGTTAATAAATGAGGTTTGGCAAGCTTTGCAAAACAATGACACGAATTACAACAGCGTCCGAACTTTTGACCAAAGAGAGGGAACTAAAACCAGAATCAGGGAATGGGAACTCGGTCTGGGAACTAGCGGTCAGCAGCAATCCGTATCAAAGTATAAAAATTCAAAATGGTGGACGAGAAAAGTTTCCAAGAGAAAAGAGAACCACGGAAAACAGCAAATTATACCTAAATCGCAGCTAAGAAGATTTGATAGAATTTTGAAACGGTAACTAGGGCTTACTTCTCTAAAATAACTTCTGACAGAAGCGGTGTATTACGGTTTGTAAAGTCCGACCGGCCATTTTTATACAGATCAGTAAACCTCAGCACAAACAGAAATAACACCAAAAACTGTAACTCAGTCGATTGCTTCTACAAAGGATTAAAAGTTAGGTATCAGAAAAATAGGAAAGACTGCTGCATGTGCATACAAATGCCAATAGGCTTCAAGAATCTATTTTCCTTACAATTAGTATACTAGTAGCAATTATTAAGTCAAAGAGACATTGTATCCAGTCAACGCCCTTCACGAACACACCTTGCAAACCTGTATAGAGTACTAGTACTCGTTTTAATTTTGTGGCAAGCATGGTGGTTTATAAGTTTGTTGTTGATGTCACTTTACAGGCTCAGGAATTTTTTTATTTTGCAATCGCTACAATGAATTTTGAGTAGTATACTCACTTTGAGTGACTCCATTTTTCAGTTTTTTTTTTCTCTTCGTTTATCGAGGTTATCGAGTGTGTTTTATCTGCCGTTAAAGAAGTTTGCGCACAGTTCGCTCTTTTTAAAAACTGAATTATACTAAAGGGTTTCGCTAGATGTTGAAATTGTTTATATCTGAAGAATCTTTCTCAACTTGAAATAAAGAAAACTATGAGAGGCAAGTTTAACAGGACGAGCGTGCGTGCACATGGGACTGTACAAATATCGCAGCATATTTGCGCTCGTTTCATGCGTTATTCGAACGGTACTTAGAAGAGTCGGATTATTAACAATTATTCACCGACGTGGAGGTGTAAATATCCACCATTCTTTACCGACACTGAGGTGAATAATTGTTTTAGTATACACTAAATCAGTGGATAACCAGCACCAAATCGTTCCTTTTTTCTGAGAAAAACTCGCACGCGAAATCCATAAAAATACCAGAAGGCTCCAGAAGGTGAACAGCAGATACGATCCCAAGTCTGAGTAGCCAATCAGAGCGCGCACAAACACTATCCACTGGTTTGGTATATACTTATAGTAGAGAATTCTGTTCAAAGCACATGTTTACTGTTTAAAGTGAGTGGTTCACTATCATCGACTATATTTCTGACTTTTTGCTATCATTCTTTGTGAGCTTCTATTTCAGTTTTAACAATTATTATGAAAATAACGAGTCCAAAAGGAAATCTTGAGCTTTAGTCAACTTTGTCACTGTTTTAATTTCGTTGACAAGGTCCGTTTTCAATGGTTGTGTAATTACACGTGAACAGAAATCCATAAGGGTTTTCCAAAGTAAATTTTAGATCCATTTATACAAGGTGTTAATGTTGTATTTTCTGGTGTGATTCCAGTAATTTGCAACTGCCAGGTAAGTGTGACCTTTGTACTCAAATGATGCCATACCACGCACTCCCTGAGAGGAAATCTCTCGGTATTTGATGAACTTCTCTCCAGAGGCCTGGTAAATAACTAAAGGGGTGTTGACTCCGTGACTGTTATTATTCCTGTTGGCCACACCAAGGAACGTTTGATCGCACATCACAAATGGATGCTAGACGCGAGCTCCACGAGTGGGGATAGTCTGAAACAGAACAAACTTTCTGCCATCCCATTATAAATGAACGAGTTGATGTTGTAACTTCTTCCATCTCTCCCGTTGGCAAAGGCCAGGAACATGTTGCCGTTGATGATAAAGGACTTTACATCCCGTGCTCCATACGTCTGAAGGGACTGCAGCTTGACAAATTTGTTCCCTAACCACTTGTATACAGTAGGGTGCACAGAAAACCGCAGTTGGGAGTTGCAACGGTGAGCAAAAACAATGAAAGTTTTATTGTTTATTACAAAAGTTGTGCTTGCCATAACTTGATTGATGCTTATCTCCTGAAACTTTTCTAACTGATTGTCGTTCCATTTGTAGATGGATGTGCTGGCATACACATTCATAACAGTGAGAAATACTTTCTGTAATGTTTTTAAAAAAATTTAGGCTGTTTGCTCCATTTGTTGGAATGCTTTGTACAGCGACAAACTGGTGTCCATTCCACTGGTAGATAACAGAGTTCAGTTGATACGTAGACGCATTTCGGTAATTAGCAACGGCGAGGTAATGTTTTTCACCGATCCTAAAATATTCCATGTGGCGTACTCCAGTAGTGACTATGGTCTGGTAGAGGGCAAACGTTCCAGTTAAATCGTTCAGCTTGTAGATGAAAGAACCTCTTTTGAATATTCCGCCATTTCCACGATAGTTGGCGAAGGCGAGAAACAGACTTCCATTGATGCTGAACTGTTTAACATCAGCAGCTCCTCTGGTTGGTAAATCTTGATAGTTTTTGACGTACTTCAAACTACTGGAACAATCTTAATGATGGAAAAGCACTCATTGTGACATCTTAACATAGTTTGTTATTGAAGGCCTGTATGTAGTACATTCGAAGGTTAACTTCTCTTGTATGTGTGAAAAATACAAATTGCGGAAACTCCTGCCATGAATCCTAAGCTCTCGTCTGCTAGAACAAAAAATTCTAACTGCTAGTTGATAATTGATTCAAGACAGTAAAAATATTGAACAATCTTGATGACAGTTTGTATTAAAGTGGCTATGAAGTACAGTAAAAGACAAGTTAAGCTTACTTGAAAGGCCTTTCAACGTGAAGACCAGAGATATTCAAGTTAAAAATAACAAGTGTTGATGTCTTAAGTGGTCACAGTATGGAGACAAATCAAGAAAATAAACAATATCTTTAGAAATAGTGGAAATGTCTATGTGAATTTGGCACCATTATTGTGCCTTCACAAAGGCACAAATCGGCCCACTTTAAAAAAAGGAGACTCTTCATCTCTCTTGTAGAATGTTTTTAAGCTGTGTTTGGACTAAATAATTTGAAATTCATGATCAGTGAGTTTCTTGAACTAAGTGAAAGTAACCGCACTCTGGCCAATCATTCTTTCAAACTGTATGTAAAAAGCTTGAAATGTAATTCTTACAACACTCGTTTTTTGTACGTATTATTCAAGAATGGAATAAACTACCGCAGCAGGTGGTAGAGGCGGGAACTTTTAAACTTATTAAAGCAAGATTGAAAAGATTGAAATGTAAATAGCGCTTACTTTTATACTTTTTGAATGATGATTTAAATTATTTCTATTGTAAATAGTTAATTAGTGATATTGTATATCATTATTTGCCACTACGAGCTTCTATATGTACATACATTCACTTTTTTACTTTTTTAAGGGAACATTATAGGGTTAACCCTGTGTTTCCTTTTCAAGATGTATTTTATTTATTTTTTCTCTACATCTTGAATGAACTTGTATTGTATTGTATTGTATTGTATTGTACTGTATTGTATTGTATTGTATTGTATTGTATTGTATTGTATTGTACTGTATTGTATTGTATTGTATTGTATTGTATTGTATTGTATTGTACTGTACTGTATTGTATTGCATTGCATTGTATTGTATTGTATTGTATTGTATTGTATTGTATTGTATTTTATTGTACTGTATTGTATTGTATTGTATTGTATTGTATTGTATTGTAATGTATTGTATTGTATTGTATTGTATTGCATTGCATTGCATTGCATTGCATTGTATTGTATTGTATTGTATTGTATTGTATTGTATTGTATTGTATTGTATTGTATTGTATTGTATTGTATTGTATGCATACTGTGATGTTGTCATGGCAACAATTTTGCTCTCGGTTCTATTTCGTGTGTAAGTGACATTTCCCAGTTTCGGGGGCTTTGTAAACACCACTCACTCCTTCGGGCAATACGTGTGTTTCAAACAGAACATTCTCTTTCTCACAATAGCGTCCCAAATGGTAATAGTTGGTTCAAAGCAGAAAGGGACTGGAGCCAAGACTGTTGTCATGGCATTATCATGATATGTACCACTTCTTTCTTCTTATTACTATTTTTTTTCTTTGTTTGGTTTGGTTTCCTTTTGTTTTTTTCTTTTTCCTGTCATTTTTCGGGTAATATTCTTTCAATATTTTAGTTGTTGTAACTGTAAATCGTAAATACCTTTATGATATTTATCGCAATTTTTAGTGTCTAAAATCTTTTAGGAACACGTATTAAATATTGTGTACGCCCATCACTTTTAGTTGACCCCAACGGCGCCTACAACCGTCTTGCTCTTACAACGAGTTTTTGTGGCCCAAGTAAAAGCCATTTTCCTAGGAGACATTTTCCTATCAGAAAGACCACCTTCACGGATCAGTGACTAGACTTTCTAAAATTCGTTTTTGTGTTGTCAAGTCAGGTGACTACACGCTCATTTCATCGTTCATTTTGCACGACTCGGCGAAAACGTCGACATGGGAAGTCGTAAATGTTTGAAACAACCGCATTTTTGAGTTTCAAACTGTTCCTCGGAAATTTACTCCGTTGATACCATGGCGACGTCCCGCACATCCATTTGAGAGCTAAAGGCACAATATTAAGATTATCTGGACTGTCAGTTCAACCACCAGCGAAATTATTAGGCCAAATTGAGCGAAGAGGCTACATTGTAGGTATATTAGGCAGCCAAGAGACGTGGAAGACATTATGAACAGCCCTTGGCAAAGTTCAGTCAAAAATTTTTCCACATTTTTTCCACATGCGCCATGGAAAAGTCTCGATCTGAAGAAGTGGCGCGAACGTTCGGGAGGCCATGTGTTTCGCACAGAAAGACTGTTCCCCCATTTGTTATTTGTTGGCAAAGAGTTCTTCCAAGTTCTTCAGGGAAACAAAGCATGTCTAAGGGTCGAAGACTTTTGGTGTAGTTTATCGTTGAAACCAGTCGTACCAAAGCTGGCACTTAAGCTTAGACTAAACCCCTGACATAAAGGTGATGAGAAAGATCTTTCTATGTCTCCTTGTAGTGCCTGTTTAGCTTCCTAGTCTATCTTCACAATAAGAACAAAAGAAAAAAGGGCAAATTATACCTGACCACGTGCGCCCGTCTCCGGTAAAACCCGGGTTGCGCGAGCATTTATGGTGCCCAGCAGTGTTTGAACAGGTTGCATTTTCATTGCAATCGTGGTTGCCATCGCTGCATTCATCGATATCTAGATAACAGAAGAAAAATGCAGAAAGAGATAAAATCAGGCAAAGATCAAAAAGAATTTAGTTATACACTAAAAGAAAGCTATTTCTAAAAAGAAACTTCAGTCTCCAGCAATATAAGCCAGTTTGCACGTACAATGAAAGAAGCCAGGAATGTTTGCACAGTTCCGTCTTCACTTCTTCTTCCCTACGTTTGTTGATGTGTAAACAACAAAAAACAATCAAAACGAGTTTAGACACCTCAGTAATGCATCGTCGATACACAGCACCAGAACAGCAGAGACGAGATAAATGAAACAGATTACTGAATTTTTTTTTTTGACGAACAAACGTTCAGGAAGCCCCTTTATGTGTATCGGCGTTTCTCGCTTTTACCTTTTTCGCAGTTTACTCCTCTATATCCGGATGCACACTCACAAAGATAATTCTTGTCAGTATATCCCATCAAAGAGGAGCCATTGTTAAGGCAAGGATTTAATGTCGAGCAAAGATTCTGTTAACAAAAAAGTCAAGAAAATTATAGCTCCTATGGTCAGGTTTAGCAAAATCAGCTTCAGTATGTTCATCGTCATTGTCATCACGTTTCGTTTTGTCTACAATTCGTACCTCTGTCCCTTTATATATTCAGCTGGGCCTTTGTTTTATATCTTATTATAATAATAATAATAATAATAATAATAATAATAATAATAATAATAATAATATTTAACACTTATAATGCGCATATTCGATGAAAATAATCATATGCGCATTACAATCTTGCATTAAAGAATGAATCTTCCGGATGCTTAAAGTGATCCGAATTACTCAAATTCACAGATTACTTTGCCATGTAGCGGGGGACCAATTTGACTGATACACATTCGCTCTCCATAACTCATCGATGTTCACATGGAGTATTAATTCCGATATAAGTAAGATTCAAGAACACGTGCCCCTCCAGGAATTGTCCGAACTCCGGGGGGAGAAACTTGACGCCTCGGCAGCCCCCTAAGAAAAAGGAAAAATTTTTAATCGCAGATCTTGATGTCACAATACTTAAGCTGGCGAAAAGCTCCGAAAGCAAAAACCGTCCCTTCCCACTCCTGAAGATTGCGATGAAATTTGGTGTTTGATAAGTAATGAGTCCAGGAAGTCATGAACCCTTGAGAGAAACGACAGCTCGAAATCATAACGAGTTCAAAAGTACTCTGATGTTATGTACGGAAAATAATTGGCAATAACAGATACCGGTTTCTCTGAGTCACCCTACACTAAAGCTTCTTGTAAGAGTGGTTGAGAGGCCCACAACCGCCTCTCACACCGTTCCAGGCAATCTACGTTACTATTGGCCAGTGTTTCGTATACTTAAATCGAGTCTCCAAATTCACGCGTCCCCAAAGAACATGTGAGAATTCGTCGCCAGATTTTCGAACTTCTGCCAGTGGAGATTTCTCGATTTTAAATCGAGCATTGAACGATTTCTTGCAATGCAAGGTGTAATTCTTCAATCAAACTGACACGTACTTTCAGAGACTGGATTTAAATCTTCAAAGCAGTTGTCACGCGCGACGTTATTGACTGTAATGATGTGTGGACTAAGAATGGATAAAACATGCGACAAAAAACTGTACGTTTTGCTGGAGTTTCACAAGAGAATAATCGAACAACTTGATTCACACGGTAATGACACTGTTACCTTAGAAACGTTTCACAATCTTCATACGCGTGCAAGGTTTACCACAGTGGTGCGCGCAAATGCGAGGAAAACTGAAGTGGCGGATCAGCGAGCGGCTAGGCCATGAATATGTTAGTTAGTTCCTATTTAATCGCTTGTCTCACATCTTTAAATAAAAATAAATTACGTGCTAGCATTTTAGATATCGAGAAAAATTTGTTTTTAGATCTGTAAAGGCTGCGCATGTGTATATGAAACATATGAACAGTATGACCTAGTGAAAATGGACCCAAGTTCCGTGCACGTTCACAACTTGGTAAGTTTTCTTTGAAACCTAGCTGTTCAGAGAAAAATGATCTTTTTCTCCTAAAGGAGAACGATGACCCCTATCTTTTTAAGGATGACTTAAAATGACATGCAGTTGAGTTCGATAAATCGCCATCCCCAGATAAGTTGAATTTTTTCCTTATAGAGATATTTTCATTTTAAGTGAATGCCGAAAAGGCACGGCAGGGTATGTGCTTAGCAGCAAATACAAAATATCGATTTTGTTGAACTACTTTAATATTTCAGTGCAAGCGACGACTTTTTATAGTTCTCATTTCTGATTATTAGGGTTTCTCATGAAAACCTTGCGGGACCTATAGTTAATTACCATTAATGGATATCCATGTTACGCAAAAACGAGCACGGTGTCCCCTACTTTCTATTATTACATTATAGAATGTAAAATTTCCAAAACATAGTTACCAATTGGACAGAGTCTAAGAAAATTTCAAATATTGCTTCTTTTTCGATGGCATCAACTTACCTTAAGAAAAAGTGTGCTGAAATTTTACTTTTGATAAGGTAAAACTCGACTACAGTCTTAATTTTGAGCGCAAATAACATGCATGGCTTTTTCAAAATTTAATGGCAATTGGCGCAATATATTTGAGCTCTGAATCATCACCTGAGAGCGTGACTCTCAGTTGATCCCGCTGTTTGTATAAGCACGTGCACGTACCGTTTGAAATAAAATTTAAAGTGACAAACGCAGGAAGAAAAAAAGCTTCAGCAAACTACGGCATCACTGCAAACTAAACGGTTAGTCTGGACAAATACAGAAGCGTGAAAGTCCAAAGTGCCATGATTGTTTCTCCGTTTTGGTGAAAAGTGAATTTGATGTACACTGTTGTGAATAATTATCTTCACCTACAGAAACGAAGGCTAAGTTAAACTTGGAACTTCGCCGAGCAAATTAGCTTGTAACAGGGGATATCAAGTGAATCAGGAAGTAAGACAACACTCATAATTAAAGCTTACTTTTGGAAATTTTGCACGGGCGAGAAAAAAATCGCGAATTGGTAATCTAATTCATCGTGTATGTATTCATCATCAGGCAATGTATTGCAGCCCAAGTTTCCCAGAAAAACACATCAAGAGCTGACCTACCCCGAAGAAGTAACACACTACCAAATATTAATTAAGAGACCACTCAATGATCTCAATGATTCCAAAAGCAGGAAAGAATTCTTCCCTGAGTTAGATCAAAATGCTCCTTTCCGATATGATTTTCTGTCCTTGGTGAAGTTAGGCGTGGAACACATCTTAGCTGAACTCCTCGATCAATTATTGGATTTCAAAAACCAGTTCGGAACTGGTTTTATACTCGGTAAGCCACTGAAATCTATGTTGTAGCTTTTTTTCTATATATATTTTCCTTTATTTCTCTCATCAATTCGAACAAGTCTAACTCATTCGTTGACGTCTGAAAGGCTACCCTGA
This sequence comes from Siderastrea siderea, assembly GCA_964030785.1. Lineage (NCBI taxonomy): Eukaryota > Metazoa > Cnidaria > Anthozoa > Scleractinia > Rhizangiidae > Siderastrea > Siderastrea siderea. The sequence goes on along the minus strand of OZ034966.1, from coordinate 55,791,633 downwards.
AAGAAATTTGATATTGTGCCAAGGTGGTTTTCTTTTTGTTGGGCTAAGAATGAATCCTTTATTTTGTCCGTAGGTTGACGTAATAAATTTTGAGTTCCGGAACATCACCCACTCTGATAGTATTAAATAGCTTTTACCCGTTTTGAATGTAAAATAAAAATGACAAACGCGGTCAGAAAACTGCTAGATTATTGCAGTAGAATAACTAAATAATAAAAAATCACAAAAATCATAAAAAAATTAATGTTGAATAACATATTCAGCTAAACTCGCCAATAAATTAGAAAACCGTAACAAAAAGACTCAACGAGTACGAACAAAATGTTTGGTCTTAAAATAAAATGACACAATGGCTTTTGCAAGCATTTCCATCCTAACATATCAGTATCCACGCAGCATCATAAAAGAAGCTCAACTGGTTTTCGCCTTTTGCGTTAGCTGTTTAAATGTATGTTATTTTGTCGTTTGAAGCAAAATTTTGGGGCCAACGCGTTTACTGTGTCTCTCAAAGCCAATCGTATCCCCGTAATTTTTCGATTTTTAATTTAAACAGTGTGACTTTGTTGGTTCTCGCTGCATCCTTTTAAACTGACCTACTTGTAGCTTTTAACACAACTGAGGTATGTTCCTTTCCATCTACAGAGGCCCGACAAAAAAAGGCGTCCAAAGTCGCGATGGATATAGATGTTACAGAAGAAAAATTCGGTTCAGTGTAAGAATACAAACCGAAATACGGGAGAAACTAACTTAAATTGTTAACAAAATTTCTGTTTTATGGGTCAGACACAAAATTACATTTCTCCGTTGTTGTTTTATTTTGTTTTTGTTTGTTTGCTGGTTTGCTTGTAAGTTTTTTGTTTTCGTTTTCTTTTTTTTTTCAAAGAAAGAAAAACATCGAATTTTAATATGACAAAGAAACTGCACAACATTTTTTTATGGTAGCTAAAACTTTCTTTCAAGAAAAACATTTTCATTTCGACTCTGTTAACGAGCTGGTATAGTAGTGAGAAACTCAGTAAACATTTTGAACCAAGGAAAACTAGGCTTTGCAGATCCAACGACGTTTTTAAGCTAACGATAAACTTGTGTACAACTTATCTGGTCACCTTGTATTGTCTTGTATTGAAGACAAGCCCCCCCCAAAAATAGACAGGAACAACAAATCAATCACCGAGAAGAAACAGCCTGCCATCTTGAAGTAAGACGGATTTTATCCTGAGAGGATGTTTTGGAGTGAAAAAATTTGTTGGAGTGAAGATATTCATTCAAGCAGGTTAATTAACTAAATAAATGTCTTGAGGAAGTTATATTTTTTGGCGGGAGATTGTGGCATATATTCGCAAATTAAAATTTAGAAATTGTACGCCACAGTCATTAAAAAAAACAGAGTAGTCGGTTTGAAAACGCCTTTTGTACGAAATAAGACAGTAGACCCGCTACTTCGAACACTCAAAAGGTATAAAAGTTGTTCACTTTGAGTCGAGAAAGCGGCAGTCTTAAAGACGGGAAGAAAAGAAAGGAGTTAAAATAATGTAAAGTGACTGGAAAAACAGCTGGGTGAATTTTATTTAGCTTACAGTCTACGAAAGGAAGTCGTAAGTCAGAAACAGGACAAAAAATAAGCTATTTTATCAATTTTCATATGAGGTTTGCTATATATTTTTTTCTTCAGTAATTTTGAATATTGCATCTTCGAAAAGAACTAGAAACAAACCAAAGAATTAAAAATCAGTCATAGGGGCTTTTGATGAAAAATATTCAAGTAACTGTGTTAACTAAAAGAAAAAGAGGAAACATCTGAACATTTTTTTCTGAAAAACGGTTAGCTGTTTGATTTTGATGGCCAGGGATAGAACGACGAATAAAGCGAGGTATTCTGCCTTTTACAATGGCTGATCACAAAGAATTTCCGCGCCTAGTGCGAACGAACCCTACGGCCATTCATCTCTCCTGTCAAGCCGCGGTTATGAGTGTCGTTTGAGCGAAGTAATGCTAATTCGCAGGTATAAACTAACACAGGTTTACGTTTCTCTTTCACTACTAACCTTTGAAAGTAGTCAAGGACAAGAAGTATTTCAGGAGCGGTCAGTGTAGAAGTTCGTAGAAATCTATTAAAATCTATTTAATTAATGGTCAACATGTCTGTAATGCTTTTTGTGTTCTAATAGGAAAGTTTGTTTACTCATTGAGGAGGAGTAGAACAGTTTTCCCACCAAGGATTGTCCGGGAATACGTTGTTCATAAAAGAGCTTTGCTTCAACTTCAAGCCGTAGTGTTTGATCAAGTAGGATATGCAATTTAAAAAATTAGAAAAAAGACGAAAATGGAAAGCAAAAGGTAAACATTTTAACTAACTGAATTCTTAGATACCAGTCCATGATCAAGGTACCATAAGTTCTTCTGTCCGTACGATGAGCGAAGTTAAGCCCTGTTCGATGGGGTTAGCACTTGGATTGGTGACCGCCCGGGAACTACATGTAGCCGGCGGGGTTTGACTTTTGACACTTTTACCTCAGCTAGTTCGCGCGCAAATAAAGTTCATTCGTAAAAAGCGATCTTTTGGAACACTACAGGCTCCAATTAATGAGATAATTAGCTCTACATTTATTCCCGTCCGAGCTGATTCGCTTATTACACTGACAGGTTGTTTTGCGTAGTCCGATCAAATTCTAAACAAGCTACAATACAATACAGTACAATACAATACAATACAATACAAGTTTATTCAAGATGTAGTTTAGAGTGTGGTTTAGCATGTAAGAATCGGAATTTGTGAAATCACTCTAAGACAAGCTTATTCAAGATGTAGAAGTCGACTTGAAGTTGAAGCAAAACTCTTTTATCCCTCTTTTATGAACAACGTATTCCCGGACAATCCTTGGTGGAAGAACTGTTCTACTCCTCAATTAGTAAACAAACTTTCCTATTAGAACACGAAGAAAAAAATGCAAACATTTTGACCATATTAAATAGATTTTAATAGATTTCTGTGAACTTCTACGAGCGCAGACGTATTTTCAGATGTCTTTTCTCTCCTTTTACCCTTGGTCTGCAGTTTGCAGTCTTATTTCTGCAGTTTACCCCTAGCCCGCATTTTACCATTAGTCTGCAGTCTGCATTTTACCTTCAGTAGTAGAGTGTCCCCAGTTAGCTGTCAAAGGCTAAATACTCACCCTGACACTTACTGAAATAAAGTTATTCATTCATTCATTCATTCATTCATTCAGTCTGCATTTTACCCCGGATCCGCAGTCTGCAGTCCGCAGTCCGCAGTCCGCAGTCCGCAGTCTTCGTTTTCAGGAGTGCTAATTTTAATAAGCTTCGATAACAAAGCTGCTTTTTTTGGTTGATGACGTAATGACAATTGGGCTTTCAAATACTCAGAAATTTCCGGCCTTGTGTTATCATTTCGTTCCCCAGCTGCCACCGCCAGTGAAGAGGTAAGTGTAACTTTTCTCCTCAGCGGCTTTTATCCTGAGTAATTTGCCCTCTTAATAGCCTCTGTGGCTCTTTCTTAGCCACGTTTTCGCCTGCCTTTAATAGACGGATTCAGAGGTAGCTAAATTCGGCAAACCAACATCCACGATGCGTGCAACTTACCTATTCTCATTCATGGTAAACAACTTCTTACACAACGGTTGTGAGTCATTTCTGATCCTCTTCAGTAGAGCCGGATGAATGTTTTTGTTTTGGGATATCTCATCATGTCGGATACCAAGAAAAGACAGAAGGCGAAGTATACGTATGAGACATGACTAGTCTTGCTTCGTTAACACTTTTAAAGATCAACGGGTGGTCTACTAGTTGCGTTTATAAATTGGATGTGCAGAATTTATTAGGAATGAGACGAAAAGCAAACTTAAATTCAGTACTAAACTGCATGATGTCTTGGTACATAGGCTCGTGGCCCATAGATTAATTCTTCAACGAAACTTTTAGTTAAAAAAGTGCTCATCTCTTCTTCCTGTGTGAATTAATTGAAGCAGTTCCGGCCGGAATTTGCATATTCAACATCTTTCTTTGTGTCAAAGGGAAAGTCCCGCTTTCGATTTTGGTTTCGTTTTGATAACAGGATTCTCTCGAGTACTAAATTTCGTTCTCTAGTCGTTTAATTTAGCCTTTAAACTGTACAATGGGTCGAGTTTAGACCCGGGGGGGCGTTCTCGCTTATATAAGCTATATGGGTATGTGCGGCGCCAAAGGGTATGGTTTTTTAGCCTTTTTGGTCTGAAATAGCTAGGGTATAGATTTTCACCATTTTGGTCTGAAACAGGGTGAGGTTTGTGCATTCTGATATGGGATCTGGTATCGTTCTTACAAGAAGCTATCTTTTTATTAATTTTCTTCTCCAAAGAACTGAGGTTTGATTAACGTTGGGAAATTGAAGCCCTTCTCAAATGTTTACGTAAACGGAAATAGGGTTAGGGTCTGGTCTGAAATAGGGTGTCAAATTTTAAGTCAGGTCTGAAATAGGGTATGGAAAATCACATATTTTGGTCTGAAATAGGGTAAGGGTTTCCAGAAGCGCGCCGCACACCCCCACCCAAATCTTCGGGAAGCACCTTCCCCCGGGAGTTTGGACAACAAGGTTTATAGCATTGGGGCGTATGCCCAGGAATTCCAGGCCTACAACAGAACAATTCGAGAACAAACAGTAGGATTGAAATAAGACATAGAGTGAAGTCTTTGGTACAACATCGCATCGGGTACACTCTTTTTTTTTTATAAGAACCTTTTTTATAAGAACATCGACGCTGAGATTTGCCAAAATGTTAAGCGTGACATGCTAAGAACATACCCAGGCTGAGATTTTGTTAAGAGCTTATTTACCTTATCTTCATATTTATAGAATACGCTATGTGAGAATAAAATAAATTGTATAATAGTTTGGTCAGAGTAATTTACAGCCTATTTGAGCACAAAATGCTAGAATTTTTGTGACGTCGAAAGTCATGCATCGTCCATTTTTGATAAAGCAAACACCTGAAACACTTACAACTTTTAGGAGATTGGTAGAACTTGACCTAATTGTTCTTTCTTTCATTCAGAACTAAGATTTACTGAAATACTAGGCAATTAATCTTAAGAACATTGTTAAGAACGTTTCAGGCTCAAATCACCAAAAAAAAAATAAGAACATTCGGCTCCGGTTCAGCCTCAGCTCAAGAAAATGACGTTCTTACAAAAAAAGAGTGTAGCCAATAAAATGGAGGTAAAGGTATCTAAAAAAATCACAACTAGCTAACATGTGAACTAATCATTATGTGAGGGGAGTACAGAGCGTTTCCGTGAGCCGTGATTTGCTATATTTTTAGCGTGAAGCGTAAAACGGCTGTCTTCTTACACGTAAAACGTGATTTGTGAAGTAGCCATGAGTGAGCCGTGATTTTCCATTATTAGTAGCCGTGACCAAGGCCGTGAAGTAGAATAGTGTTTTCATTTTGTCTTGAAACGTGATTCTATAGCCTCCAAACAAAACTTCGCGGAAGATGATGAACTGATATTTGTGTGAAATGACTTCTATTTTCCGTGAAATGTGATCTGCATCTGAGTCAGCTAGCCCAACGAAGACTGAGTGACGAGACATGATTAACTTATTTGTGTGCAAACGATCGACGTACGGGTACTGACACTTTCTGCCGTGTGCAAGAAGTCAAAAGCGCTGTGAAAGAGATGGGGCTGTTTAATTTTTTTTGGTGTATAGTTATTTATTCTCTATGGAGTTCTTCTAGTTAGAGGTCATTTAAGGGGGCAATATACCTAGATGCCTTTTCCCCCCAACGTTTTAGCCTTTTTTCTTAATTATCTAAATGGGAGTTCATTCAATCCAAAAATGCTATCATAGGATCTTAGTGCGAGTTCCCGTAAATGTGAGAGAATTTTTTCGCGATTTTTTTATTAAACGTAAGGGAGGAGAGGGGGGGGATTGATAAATTTTAAGAAAATTGAAAGTTGTTAAGAATTAAAGGTGAGTTAAAATTGAAATTTAAAGTTAATAATTAATAGACGGATACCAAAACAGGCCACCAACTTTCTTAAATCTTATCCTATTTCCTCAAAATTCAGGTATATTGCCCCCTAAATCCCTCCTTAGAGTCCTTTATATCCAACTTACGTTGAACATATCATGTCCGCTTAGTTCCTGATATATCAATGCACGTTAAAACGTGTTTTGATAACTTTTTTGGTAACATTATAGAAAACAAAAAATAAAAATGGCAAAAAAGGCCGCCCGTGACTCTGCTCCCCCTACCCCCCTCACTGGGAGATAGGCCACTGGAGCAGAGCCTATGCATATCTCCCACCCGCACCGGTCCGCCCGCACAGGGGCTCGATGGTTTACTATAGATGACACAATGCATATAAATACATGCAGAAGGCTCGTTTCCCTCTCATGTGGGAGTTTCTTTGCTGTTAAACAAGGCGGAGCCTCGTTTTGGTGTCAAGTAATTTTGCGTCGTACGCAGCCTCAGAATGACTAAAATAAGCCAAATACTTTCAAATACCATTGTATCCATGCAGTATAGTACTTTTTTTTAACTCAAATTGAGAACTAGCGAGAATTTTGATTCCACATGCAAGTCCTATTAAAGGGCAGAGGTATGCTTGCGAGCCGGGTGAAGTGCACAACCTTTCTTCAATTGAAAAGAAAGATGCGAAAGGTCACCGTGCTCTGGGGGATTTCTTAATTAATGTTAACTTGGCTTTTTATTGTTTGGAACAGTCGTGAACTTTTTTTGTTCAATTTAGTCTTTTTCATTTCATTGTTTATTCCATTTCCTTTTTTTTTTTTTTTTATTTGACCTTTCTGTGACAAACAGATCAGGCACCATGGATGTTCCACAAGCTATTTTTATTGGCATATGCGTTGCCTGGTTCCTTCTCAGCACCTTTCGCCCACATAAAGCCATCGAAATTTGCAAGGAATGCTTGTTTCTGCTTAAAGACAAAGTAGTGGAAAAAGAAGAGAGATTTGTACAAACAGTACAGCGAGAGGCCTACACTATAATGTCATTTGCTTCTGTTTGTTTACTTGATTATAAAAGCGGGATAAAATACTGTGAAAAAGTACTTCTCATTCTCCGCGAATTGGATGAGAGAGCGAGCAGTAATCTAATCTTAACACTGGCGGCATTGTATCACCGTGAAAGAAAATATATAGAAGCAAAAGGATATTATAGAAGAGCACTCGACATTATGATGGAAACTAGGAACGTTAGGGGAGAATCCCTTGTGTATGGAGGGCTAGGAACTCTGTATCAATCTGTCGGTGAGTTTGTCAAGGCTAGAGAATATCTCGAGAAAGCTCTCAAAATCACTGTAAAAATAGGAGATAGAATTGGAGAAGGTTTGTCTTATCAAAGGCTGGGAGAAGTCTATAGATGTATCCGTCAATATAACAAGGCTGAAGAATTTCTTGAGAAAGCACTTGCGATCACAAAAGAAACTGGTCACAGACAAGTAGAAGGCGTAGCTTATGGAAACCTAGGATCTGTGTTGCTTCAACGAGGTGAATATGGTAAGGCTAAAGAATATCTCGAGAAAGCACTCGTGATCATGATAGACGTCGGCGACAAAATGGGAGAAGCAGCAGTCTATGGAAACCTAGCAAGTGTGTTCACATCTCTTGGGGAATACGTCACAGCTAAAGCACTTCTAGAGAAAGCACTTGCGATAATGCCGATAGAAATAGATAGCATAAATGAGAGAGTAGCAGTGTACGTAATCCTCGGGGACGTGTGTACACATCTCGGTGATTACGACAAGGCTAAAGGATATCTGGAGAAGACACTTGCTATCAGTAAAAAAATTGGTGACAGAAATGTTGAAGCAAAAAGCAACGCATCTCTTGGAAAGGTTCTTGAATTTCTAGGTGAAACTGACAAAGCTTTAGACTATTTCAAGAAAGCACTTGCGATTTATAAAGAAATTGGTGACAGGAACGGAGAAGTAACAGGTTACGTCAACCTAGCAACTTTGTATCTCTTCCTTGGAAAATATGCCAAGGCTGAACAATTTTGCAAGAAAGCGATTGTATTAGCAAAAGATATTGGTGACAGAAAATTAGACGTCGCTGTTTATGTAAACCTGGGAAACGTGTCTCTCTCTTTTGGAGACTACTCAAAGGCTAAAGAATGTCTAGAACATGCACTTGTGATCTGTTGTGAACTTGATGACATAGCAAGACAATCAACAATTTATACAAACCTTGGAGTGTTGTTTCAATCTCGTGGTGAATATGGCAAGGCTAAGGAATGTATCGAGAAAGCGATCTCAATACGAATAAAGACTGGCGACAGAAAAGGAGAGGCAGCTGATTATTTAAACCTTGGAAGCGTGTTCCATCATCTCGGCGACTACGTAAGAGCTAAAGAATACCTTCAAAAAGCACTGACAATCAGCGTAGAACTTGGTTACAGGGAAGGAGAAGCAACAGCTTACGGAAATCAAGGAGTTCTTTTTGAGTCTCTTGGGGACTATGTCAAGGCTGTCGAGCACCTTGAGAAGGCGCTAAGTGTTATCAAAGAAATTGGTGATAGATATAGAGAAGGTACCATTTACCACAATCTGGGAGGTGTGTTTCATTCTCTTGGTGAATACGCAATTTCTAAACAGCACATCGAAAAGGGACTTGCGATCATGACCGAAATTAGGCACAGGGGAGGGACAGCAGCAAGTTATTCCAGCCTGGGAACTACGTTGCAATGCCTTAACGAAAACGAAAAGGCTAGAGAATATCATGAGAGAGCTCTTCTTATCGAAAAAGAAATAGGAGACAGAAGAGGAGAAATGCAAAGTTACGGAAACTTGGGAACTGTGTTTCATTCTCTTCGGGAATATCGAAAGGCTAAAGAATATTACGAGAAAGCACTAGCGATCAACAAAGAAATTGGCTCCAGAGAATTCGAGGTGGAATTATACGGATACCTAGGAAATGTGTTTGAACGTCTTGGTGAATATTCAAAGGCTCTGGAATACCACGAGAAGGGACTTGCAACTAGCGAAGAGACTGGAGACATTAAACAGCAGTTGGAATGCCACTGTAGCCTAGCGAACGTCAAAATAGTGGATGGAAGGATCCAAGAAGCTGTTGAGCATCTTGTTGCAAGCATTCAGAGTTGCGAAGATTTAAGAGGTTTCATCAAAGACAATGACCAATTCAAAATATCTCTTTTGGATATGCACGTCTCTCCCTACCAACATCTCAGTTTACTGTATTGTATTGCTGGGAATCAACATAAGGCTCTTCATGTTTTAGAGCTGGGACGGGCCAGAGCCTTGGCAGACCTGATGGCAACCCAGTATTTTGGGAAGCAAATTCCATTCAATCCCCAATCACTGGACGGAATTGAAAGTATCGTAAAGAACGAAAATGACTGCACTTGTCTATACATTTCTTATACCCTCGAAGATCTGTATTCCTGGATTCTCAAAGCAACTAAAGTCGTGTTCCGTGTAACAAAAGCATTTGAAAACTGTGCTTACGCGAGAACTGATAAAAATTTCAGTGATTTCTTGGCTAAGTTAAGAAGATTTTTTATGCCATGCCAGGAGAACTGCGAAGATCGATCTTTGCTTCAAATAAATGAAAGGCAAACGGCAGTAAACTCGTCACAGGAAGGTGTTAAGGCATTCTTGCGAGTTGTAGAAGATGATGGAGAAGAACCGAGTCTTTCTCTGATTTACAAACTGATCATCAGGCCTGTCGCAGACTTATTTGAGGGGTCTGAAATTATCATTGTCCCTGATCGCTTGTTGTATAAAGTTCCCTTTGCAGCATTACAAGATGAAAGCGGCAAGTATTTATCAGAGACTTTCAAGATCCGCATCGTTCCCTCTTTGACCACACTAAAGCTCATTCAAGACAGTCCAGCAGATTATCACAGTCAGACTGGTGCATTGATAGTGGGTGATCCTGAGGTTGGTCAAGTGACGTACAGGGGACGTCTTGAGTGGATATCGCCATTACCTTGCGCAAGAAAGGAAGCAGAGATGATTGGACGACTGGTGGGCGCTCAGCCATTGATGGGAAAGAACGCAACTAAGCAGGCGGTACTTGACCGGATAAATTCAGTGAGTCTGATACATTTCGCTGCTCATGGTAATGCGGAGAGAGGGGAAATTGCTCTTGCTCCTCAGAATATTGATGGCATTCCACAAGAAGAAGACTACTTATTGACAATGTCCGACATCTCGCAAGCTCGACTACGGACCAAGCTGGTTGTTTTAAGCTGCTGTCACAGTGCAAGAGGACAGGTGAAAGTCGAGGGGGTTGTTGGAATCGCTCGAGCATTTTTAGGATCCGGTGCACGCTCAGTGTTGGTGGCCCTGTGGGCCATACAGGACAATGCAACAGAGCAGCTGATGAGTCGTTTCTACGAGCACCTAGTTCGTGGGGAAAGTGCAAGTGAATCTCTTCACCAGGCCATGAAATGGATGAGAAGTAACGGGTACTCAGAGGTGGGGCAGTGGGCGCCTTTTATGCTGATTGGTGATAACGTCACGTTTCATTTTGGACACTAAAGGTGAGGATTATAGGTTTGAGGCAATAATTTGAGGACAGGGTCAGATGCTCTAGTTCCTCCCTCTTTTTTACAATTCTCAAAGGGAGTAAATGAGAGACCTTCTTACTTCGAACTATTCATGTGCCGGACTTGCAAAAGCAATAGCTTTTGCTCATTTGCATTAGGTTCGACGTTAAGTTCGACGTTTGACCTAGACTTCACTCTTCATGGAATCCCCTCTTTTTCCTTTTTCACATTGCTCAGCGAATATCCTCGTCCAACACCTGTGTGGAAGACAAAGAACGTGGTCGCATACGAGGTTTCACATTTGCTTCAAATTTATCCCGTGAAAGAAAGAAAATGACGTTTCACGAGATCGTTCAAATGTACTTCCAATGAAAACTCCTTGTTAAGTCATAAATAAGCGTTAACACCCTCTTCACCCCACCCCCTCCTCCAGTAAGATGAGTTTTGAAATGGCCAGTGCAAAGACGTTCACCTTTACATTATGGTTTTCTGAATGCTTCGGCAAGGGTAGTAATATTAAAAAATCTGCATTCTATTTACAGTTGCTGGAGCAGTCATCAGTTAAAGTTCGCATGTGGTCGCACGCGCGAAAACGCCTCTGTCATTCAGGATAGACCTGATTTGTGGAACTACAATCCGATCTAGAAAGATGTAAAGCTCGCAGGCAACTGTAAAGTCCGAAAGCTCCAATATGTCCTTTGGAGACAGTTTCCAAGGAAGGGTTGTTATATGAGGCGCCACTTCTTTGATAGGACTGCAAGTTTCATGGCAATGCGTCGTGTAGGAGAAACTACATTTGGTCAGTCATCAGTAAAATTATACCACATAACAACACAAGATGTATTAAAACTTTATTACCGATACACATTCGATTTCACACATGCAGAGATCACAATGAAAGGACAACAATCAGCCAGTCCACGTCAATCTAAAACTTGGATACTTAGATAACCTTACCTTAAAAACCGAGACACTTTTTATGTTATAGTTTTTAAGTTTTTAAGTCTGTGGATGCTTAGCGTGACGAGTAAAGGAGAGCTTTCGCGCAGTAGTTTCCAGTTATAATGCAAAACGCAAATCCACATTTTTATAGTTTGGATTGATCTATTTGATTTTTCCTAATATTAATCTTAGCCCCAATAGTGACAAGCATCTAATTTCTCCTTACAAGATCACAGCTTGATCAAACCTACAGCTAATGAGAATAGTGGAAATGATCACCAAAGATGAAACGTCATGATGTTCAATGAAATTCTTCCAACTGGCAACATAAAAGATATTGAGAAAACAGTAAGGAGAATATGCATTTTAATATTGGGGCTTAAAGGGTTAATGGTAAATGAATTACATTTGCTGTAGTGAAGGGAGATGTTCCTTAAAACATTTAATTATATTTTGGAGTTTCGTAAATAAGCTCCTTTTCCCACCGAATACAAGCCAACTAAAGTGTGACCATTCAGATGAAGGCTATTGAGCGCTACACTTCTGTGATGCTGTTTATTACGCTGTACAAGGTGGTCCTAACTTTGAAAGTTCAAAGTGCAACCATTCAACTGAAAGCCATCAAACAGTACTTTTTTGTGGTGCTGTTTACTAAGTTGTACAAGGTGTTGCTAACGTTTTAGGGCATGCGGCCATTCAAAAGAAAGATATTTAACGGCAACTGCCTATGATGTGCTTGTTTTGCATACTTTTACAAAATTAAATTTTAGCATTTTAAAGTTCTAACGACAGACTCTTGGGCACTCCTGGACTGCAATTGTCAATTCACAATTTCACTCCAAGACGTTCAAGTCTTCATTCATGAATAACTTAAGGTCCAATGTCACGGGGATATTCATGTTTTTGGGTCATAAATGTGCTGAAATTCAATGTAAATAGCTTTTCTCGAACATGAACATGCGCTTTAAACATGAAGAGAAAGACATCTTTGGGTTTCCTCTGTTTGCAATGTCTTTTAGCTTTTTAACGTAATTCTAGGTGACAGAGCCCCTTTATTTCATTAAATAAAGCTCGAGCCAAACAAGATTGAGAGTTAAAGAGACTTTAAACTCTCGTTTGCCCTTCCCGTGTGCTATCGGCTCTCAAATGTTAATCAGCATCTATGGAAATTCTAGCTCTAGAAGTTCAATTTCTCTCGTTCAGTATCCAACCCCTTATGATCTCCAACTGAATCTTGTGTGCTTGTGGAAATCGATGGAATTTCAAACTCTAGATCTATTTTTGTCTCTCTTCTATTATGGTTTCTCATCAACGTCTTGTTAGCGTTTGGCTGCGGCTAAATTACAGGTAACAGTTGAATCTACTGATGAAACGACCAGTTCTTTCATGTGATGCTGTTCGTTTCTTTATCGTCTATGTTTCGTTCTGAATGTGGGTAACTTTGGAATTTAAAGGGTTTTTACTGAATTCCCCTCACGTCTTTTACAAAATGAATAGGAATGAAACACCACTGTACGGACAACGAATCACACAATTCCCCAGGTTTACATAATTAATTATCCACATTATCCAGCGGGATCACTGAATCGTGTGTTGTGTTATATCATTCAGTTTCTCTACAAATTCATTCTACCAGGCTTCAATTTCATTCTACGCTTCTTCGTAAAAGGCGTCAATCTTGTCTTTGAACATCTTGGACACAATTGGCCGCCTCAACTTCAAAGTGGGACCTAAGGAAAACGTATGAAAATAGTTAGTTGATACAATATGGACAATTCGTCATCAACACCGCTAGCATCATCATCATCATCATCATCATCAACATCATCATCATCATCATCATCATCATCAACATCATCATCATCATCATCATCATCGCCGTCGTCATCGTCGTCGTCATCATCATCATCATCGTCATCACCATCATCATCATCATCATCATCATCGTCATCGTCATCATCAACAACAACAACAACAACATCGTCACTAGTTATCAGTAAGCAATACATACAATTTTGATAACAACAAAATCAAACACTAATGCTTACCGAGCTCCCCTCCAGGAAGAGAGAAGTCTTTTTCTAAGATGCACCACTTCTGCACCTGAGAACACAAAAACACAGCTGGTAAAAAAAACTCAAACATTGCAGTAGCTCTTACAGGAGTTGAGCCTGTTGGCGATTACAATTGGGGCGTTCATGGACTTGGAAATGAAGTCCATTCATTCCGTTTGGTGTTGACAGCAAACTTGTGTTTAACTTCCTAAAGTGAATGGTACGCGATGTAAGACCCTTGATATCAACATTTGTTTCTCAACAAAATGTTAAGCGATGAAAAATTAGTTGATTGTTCCTTTTCTCCGTTCAGAGCCCGGCTCTTTAAAGTTTAGACTTGCCCACAAGTCGAGCTCTCAGTTGTTGTTTTTTCCGGAACAAAACCCTTACAATCGCGCACGGGCCCACCACCGGATATGTTGAATGGCAGGTATTACAACATTCAACATGGCATTACTTACAGTTCATTATTTTCAGAACAGTGGTTCCAACGAGTGTAATTTATTATTATTACTTTCTTTATTTCACTCTTCAGTGCCATACCTTTTGAGCTCTGGACACAGCTTTGTTATTTGCTCGGTCAATTCCCTCCTGAATCGCTTTCATTATTTTCTCATCTTTAGTGGATAGAATTTCAGAAACAGTTTTAGCCTCACTGCCAACAGACTTGCAAAACTGGATGGCGATATCTGTGAGATTATCTGAAGGTTCTCCAGTGTCTTGGTCAACAACAACCTAGTGAAAACAAAAAATGAAGGAACATATTTAACAACTGGTCGAAAATCCAGAAAAGCGACACCTTTGGAACTGAGGTGGGACCGAGTTATAATCCTCACGGAGTAACGGTAACCGTGTTGCGTAACAGCAGTGGTTCAGTCTTGTTAAACACCACTACACTAATGAACTGAAACTAACTGAAAAACAAAAACTCTGACTACAGATGGCCAGGATGGAAATGGATAGCACCTTTAAAACGTTCATTGGGTCAACTTTTCCAGTTGTCTTGCACAAAATCGCTAGAACTAATTATGGTTTGCTCCCTACTCAAGAAATCACTTAGTATGTTCTTCTCGATGTTACACGAGCTTTTTGTGCCCAAAATAAGATAAAAGAAAGAAAAGAAAAACAATTATTTTCGCACAGGTTTCATTAACGGTTGAATAAAATTAAACAAACTGAGACAGGGAAAGAAAAGGAAAGGAAAAGAAAATACACCCGTGAAAGTCCCTTGAACATCCTCTTCATCTTACCTTCAGTGTAACGAAACAGGAGAGGAACTTTCTCTTGTCACCGATGACCATCACATTGCTAATTATAGACAGCTCTTCTTTGACTGCGTCTTCTATAGGAACTGGGGCGATGTTCTCACCGCCAGCAGTGATAATCAACTCTGAAATAAAATGAAGCAAACGTAAGTATGTTAGCAGCATTAGTTAAGAGATGATGTCAGCAGTGAGGGAACTGATGAAAAAGGGCGACGACCTTTGCTTAATCCTTTCACTCCCAAGAGTGCCTGAAGTCTAAATTCAAGACAAATCCCAAATTTTATTTTTGTTAAATAGTAAAACATAAATAGTACCATGTGAAAGTACCGCTGAAGAAGAGTCATTTGAATGGTCACATAGGATTTCATCCACAGACTCAAACGTTAGAACCACCTTAATGTCTCCATAACTGACTCTGGGAGTGAAAGGGTTAATTAAACTTGACGAAATTCAGTGAAAGTTCATAGTCCATTCAACGTGTAGGTAAACGGTTCCCAAGCTTAGTCGACGAAGCAACCAGGACTCAAAGAAAAGACGACACTGTATCAGCTCTCCAGTCCTCTTTCATTTTGTTTTTGGTTTTGCGTACTGCCTTCCATTCATTCACCAAACTCGAAACAGACGACACACAGCTTGAAACACATTACCGTAATATAGAAAACCTTCGCGAAACGAGTTATCAACGTTTAACATTTTAAAAAGAAACTCGTAATTTTAACTGGCAAAAAAGCCTCTTATTTAGAAGAAAGTTTCAAAAAAATCGTAAAAAAAGGCTCACCTTTGATTCGCCCAGTAATGAACAATTGCCCATTCTTAAAAAGAAAAGAAAAACAGTTAAGAAGTTAACAATTTGCAGGGGTTGTTCGCTAAAAGAAGGCGACAATTTCTGTTTTGGTCTCCTCTTAACAAAGGTGTTTACATAAGGGAAATGTCTCCGTAGTGGTCATTCAGAGGATGGACAGGTGGAAGCGGCTAAATCTTGTCCGGATTTTTAAAGGAAGGGAACATGTAGCACGGATGTGGCACGGAGGGACATACTCGCGGAGAAAGAAACTACATCACGCTCACACGAACAAAAGCATATCGAGAATTGTCCCAGAAGCATGAAGCAGCTACATCTCTCTCCAGCCAATTGCATGTGGTTCAAATGAATAAACATTGCGGGACATGCCTTCGTGAGAACTTGTCAAATTTTGCAAAAAGGATAAAGCTGCAAGTGTGACCATTCAAATACAATCTGACAAGCATAACATTCATGCGTTCATTCAATTTTCTCCAACCCGAAATTTTCGAATTTTTCAAATCTGTCCTTGGTTGGTGCATCTTGACAAATGTAAAGAACTAAATTTCACCACCATCAACACCTAAGAATTTCACTAAGAAGATTCGATGCAAAATAACGCTATCTGGCTGTTTTGTTGTTCTTCAGTTTATAAAGATGAGTTGTTGATTTTTTTTCTTGTGGTTGTTGTTAACAATCTTTGTAAAGGGCCACATCTTGATGCGATTTTACAGCAGCTTCTCGATTTGAATGCGGTTTTGTTATGATGAAAGCAGAACACAAGCGACCTGAAAAAAACACGTCAAAGTTTCTTTGGGGCACCCTCAACTCAGCCCACATAGTGACGTCACATGCGCTCTGCTCCTAACGCAATCGCCGACAATAGCCGGTAGTTTACACTTAAAATCGCCGCAAAGATAGCCACTAAAACGACATCAAGTATAGTCTGTGTAAACTAGCCTTAAGGTAGTGTATATGCTTCATCAAGAGTAGAGCTGCCTGTCCGGAAGAGTGGTTCTACATAACCATACATAATTAGACACTTTTGGTCACTAATTCCATTGTTCTGCAATGACTTTTTGATTTGTTTCAAGGGTTGTCAGAAAAAGCCACTCTTAAGTACCCCTGCAGTACAAACCTTGTCAATTTTTCCAATGTCTCCCGTGTGCAGCCATCCTGACTCATCCAGTGTTTCTTTTGTTTTCTCTTCGTTGTTCAAGTATCCCATGAAAACATGACGTCCCCTCATACACAACTGATAAGACAAACAAAATTTAATATGACTACCTGGCCATGCTCCTCCCCTGGGGAGGGGGAACGGTGTTTTAATACACACAAAACTTTGTTGGACAACAATGTTGCGTTGCAAGTTGAGATTGTTTATCGCGCGTGTTACCACGTTCTCGCGCAACAAATTTTCATGTTGCAAAAAGCAGACGCCGCTTTCACTTTTTGCGACACGAAAATTTGTTGCGCGCGAATGTAGTAATACGTGCAACAAGCAATCTCAGCTTGCAACGCAACATTGCTGCGCGACAAGTTGCACGAAAATGTTGACCGTATTGACTTAGCCGTTAGTTTTATTCCGGCGGTTGTTTCAAACAGTATTAGCGTCAATTTTGAATTTAGTTTTATAGCATACTGAAGAGTGCTTGTATGGCTTTCTGTAAGCGATTTATATCTTGGGCTGATTTCAAATTGAAAGTCAAAATCATGTGAACCAGTGGAGACTCTTTTGATCGAAAAAAAAAAAACAAAAAAAGAAACGATAATAACCCTCGCAGTTAAAGGTATCAATTTAGGCAGTCAATAAAAGAACAACCTGAAAAACGTCAGGCTTGAAACAGAAATGATAGTCAAATTATCACTCAGGGTTAGCCGCCTTAATCAGCTTTCGAACAACCAGGCCATGCGTGTTTTCACGTTACCTCTCCGTTCCCATCCTCGTCTTCATTGATAATTTTCATTTCGCACCCTCCCATAGCAATGCCACAACTGCCTGAGATACAGTGACCAGGGATGGACACTGTCATTGGTCCGGTACACTCGCTCATGCCATACAGTTCGTACAGCGGAATGTTGATACTCTGAAAATATCGCAGGGTTTCCATGGTAACGGGGGCAGCACCAACGAAAGAAAACCTGCATCGGTCTAGTCCCAGGGCCACTCGGATCTGACGAAAAAAAGTAACTGATCATTAGTTGAGTTTTTAATAACGCTCCATCGATTGTCTCTGCATTGGTTAAAAAATGCGATGAATTTTAGAAAGAAACAGACAAAATGCTGAGAAAATAACTCACCGAATATAGGGCTACAAAGACTTCGCTTTCAACCAATCAAAAAAACGTGCTCAAAAGGTTATTTTGTTTCAAGGTTAACAATCATAAAAATGTGTGCTGTTAAAAAGAAAAAAGTATTTTGCTTTAGGTCCGAGCGCCACAATCAAGGGCCAAATATTTTCCCGTCTGGCCCGACCTAACTCCGTCAATAAGTATTTTATCACATGACCAATTTAACGTTGTTTATACGTGATTCAGATAGTTTGATTATGACAACTATCTATGCAAAACAGGACTACCGTAAATGATCGATTAAGCGCCACTTCTCAAATTAGCGCCGCTCTCGAATAAGCGCCGCACCTTTGCCGAAAATAATTTAATGAGCGCCGCGGCGCTATTTTTTGTTACGGCGCTCGATATTTAACAATTATTCTACGAGGGCGCGCTGGATATGAAATGATAGATAACCAACGAGGCGCGTAGCGCCGAGTTGGTTATAATCATTTGATATCCAGCAAGCCCGAGTAGAATAATTGTTTTATTAAAAACTTAACTACTATTTTTGTTAAAAAAAAAATCAAGAAAGAAAGAGAAAAATGAGAAAAGGGATAAAAAGGGAGCAAGAATCGATCACATGACTGAACGAAAAAGGCGCGAAAACCTTGCGATGTGTTGCAGCGTTTCATTGCAAAGCTGAATGAATCAATGAAAACTGCTCGAAAGTGAACGAAGTGGCACAAGTTTGGGAAAAAAATCTTCCAATTATTGGCTCTGAAATATGGTACATGTTTGATTTTTCCCGAAACATTGTTGTAATCATCGTTCAAAGCGGATTGAAGCTGTACAATTTCACCATATTAGCTGCTGGAGTTGAAACAGAACAAGTTTGTAATCTGTTCGCACAACGGAGCCATCATGTGCGTGTTTGATCGAAATGAAGACAGAACCAATTTGAACTTGAAGACGTAATTTCTATGCAGCTCAGAAGCAAGATTACTGGAGCGAGGAACATTAGAATTCACCATCATAGTTTGTTTAATGCAAAGCACAAAATGCAGTTGTTCTCGGTTTAGAGGTTGCGGACGGAATGGTAAAAACAACATTCAAACAACTGCAAAAGCGATTCAACTCCGTTTACATGGCATCCGATTTCTATCTGAGCATTTGGACCTGTTGGAACACAGAGCTACAACGAGTGCAGGTAAACCAGTGTCAATTTTGCGTGTTGAAGCCGAAAAAAATTTCCGTCCTTCCTTCGGCCTTCTTGGTAGTTTGCAGCTGTAGTTTGTTTAGTACTTGTTTAGACTGCTTCATGATTTTCGCACCGAATCGTCATGAATGTGTGACAGTTGTTATTAAATGCTTCTGCCCCATTTCACTGTGTTTTATTTTGTCTTGTCTTGATATTTTGAAGTGGAAAGGCTTTCTGATAAAACCTACCGTTTGTTCAATTTTAATGATCGACGTGACGATCGATGAAAGAAATTAATTGTAAACACAACGCTCAATGCTTAAATTTCTAATTTCTTTTTCTGCACAGTTTCTTCAAACAATTTTGACTTGTGTTAGACGACGCTGTTGGAATTTCTGCTTAATTCAAATTCGCTGCCAAGTGATTTTTCTCGTCTATTTTTCTCGCCGGGTTGCTGGCGAGGAAAAAACTTCCAGCTCACTTTGTTCATTTTGTTGTTGAGTGTTCATTGTCCATATTTGGTCACAGCAGGTATATGAGCTGATAGCCTGGCTCCGTTCAGCCAATCAGAATGGTAGAAATCCAATATACCTAGTCCAGTTTTTAATAAAAAGAGATATCAAAACCATATTGCTTGAGAAATAGGACCACGACCAACTCGTGAGTTCTAACCTTTTAATGTAGGGAAACTATTGAAACCGGGTTCATATAACAGTTCGAGGTGTACATATTTGTCCTTTTTCTTGCATTTTATATTAAATTGTGCAGACCTACTATGCGCCTCACTTAATTCGCTCTATATTCCCCTCAGTGTTTTACCCATAGTTGAAATAAGCGCCGCTGTCGAGTAAGTGCCGCACCTTTAACAGGGAAAATTAAATAAGCCCCGTGGCGCTTAGTCGATCATTTACGGCAATTCCACTGTATAATATTCAAAAACAGCTATAAATACCTTTTTCAAAACCAATGCATTTGCCATTGTCCAACCAAAAGGGACTGAGCGTCTGAAGGGAGAGAAAAACATTTATCTTACATGTAATCATCATCATCATCATCATCACCGTTATCATCATCATCATCATCATCATCACCACAATCATCATCATCATCACCATCATCATCATCATCATCATCATCATCACCATCATCATCATAGAGGTGGATCTAACTTTTGAGTCTGTGGTCGAAATCCTATAAATATATGGAAGCTACATGCACTGCCCTGTACTTTTCTGTGGGGCTTTCCTTTTGCACCACACAATAGAGTTCTTCTGTCGAAGGCACTTTTGTGTGATCGGTTGCCCGAGGAAATTTGGTGTTCACAACAAATACCTGTATTAGCCCGAAAACATAATTTGAGGGCTAATTATTAATGAAGTTTGAACATCAAATGTTCGCGGGAACCTAATACACACAGGGCTTGAGACAGAAGGACTCTATTGTTTTTATTGTACAACGCTAAACTTTGAGCGAAATTTCCTAAAACGGGCACTATGCGCTGATAGGCACCTGCTGAGGAAAGACACCATCACATCATGCGATCGATTTCGGCCAACAGTAGCACGCCAAAATTTAGTGTTGTACTCTGAATTCCTGTAGTATGATTGAGAAGCACTTTCCTGTGGTGCTGTTTTTTATGCTGCACAAGGTGGTTAACTATGAGTCTCACATTAAATCCTTAAATGTGACCTGATTTGGATAAAATCTTTGCACCACTAATACATTATTGTAAATATCATTCTTCAATTCTTCCTCCATGTAGAATTAAGATTTTTCATTTACATACCCATTTTCAAGGTTAATGTTTCCTGTGGTGCTGTTTTTTATGCTGCACAAGGTGGTTAACTATGAGTCTCACATTAAATCCTTAAATGTGACCTGATTTGGATAAAATCTTTGCACCACTAATACATTATTGTAAATATCATTCTTCAATTCTTCCTCCATGTAGAATTAAGATTTTTCATTTACATACCCATTTTCAAGGTTAATGTTTCCTTGAAGGGCAACACCTTTTGCCCAGTTAGCAATCTTTCTCTTGAATCCGGTGACCTGTTGTCCCATCTCCTTCATTTTCTCCATAATCTTTTCAAAAACTCTGTTTTAACAAAAAAAAAATCTTTACCCACTTAAGGTTTTATCACACCTAAAAGTGCTGATCAACAAGCGTAAATCAAAATGTGACCTAGAATACCAACTACTGCCATGTCTACTCCATACAACTTTCAGGGTAAATAACCAGCCAGAACCACTTTGACAAGCAATTTAACTGATGACAAATGGGCACGCTAGGGAAGACAGTGAATAAACACCCTCAATAGAACAAAATACTTCTGTATATAATTTCAGTAACTGTTCCATAATATTGAACATATAACCAAGGGGAATTTTTTGAAAATGAGCCGTTGAGACCAAACAAATCATACATTACTGCCTAACACACAAAGACAAGCATGTGCGCAAAAACTACACAATTTATTCTGAGAAAGAGTAACTCTAGTACAAGAAAGCCTTCTCAGTTACAAATAATGACAATCAATTTGTACACAGCATACCAACAAATCAATTCATTGGAAAATTGTCATATCTAAACTAATCCAAAATTAATGTGAGGAATGTTATGTACATTTCATATAAAACATCAAATACATAAAAACAACCTAATTAAACTAATTTATGTAAACATGACGGAACAAAATAAAAAAAAAGCTTTCTCAGATTCTGCTTGTAAGTTCCCCAAGTTGCATCTGCCACGTTACACATGCACATACAAGAACGTAATTTAACACCAAAAAGAAACAATTCTTATTTGTTCACCTGGGGACTCCAAAAAGCAGGGTTGGCCTGACTTCTCGTAAGGTTTGAACAAGTGTACCCTACAAAAAATAGTTAGGAAACTATGTATTATTAAGGTAGAGCGATGCATGCACGTCTAATCCACTTGATTGAGCAAGCCACATATGTCAGGCTCTTCAAGGCTGGCACTTAACTCCGGTTTCCGAAGCGACTTGAAGCATCACAGCTCCCCCCCCCCCCACCCGGATGGGATGCTAATCTATCGCAGGGTTATCCCACCTTTTCTGTTAGGATTCCCTAACAGCTAGTCGGGACTCATTTATACACCTGGGTAGAGACAAACAGTGGAGTAGAGTGTCTTCTCTATTAAAGGAAACAACTCGATACAATGCAGAGACCAAGCCCCTGATCTCGTGATCATCAGATCAAAAGTCCCATGCGACGAACACTACACTACTGTGCCTCCACATACTTGCATGTAATCGTAATTGAATTTACAGATATTTGAAAAAGACAGTTGGAATTTGTTTGTTTGTTTGTTTGTTGATGTTTTTTTTTGCATTTGAGGTGAGAAAAATTAAAACTTTTCACTTTTGACTGTTGAAAATTCCTAGCAGCACAACGGAATCAATTGCTTATCTTTTTTAATATTACAAGACATTCCAGAATATTGCATCTTACTTATACTTACACAAGGCCTTTATATACATGTACACTTACATTGCACAATCTGGGGTGTTGCCATTATTCAGGGGCACCCTGAATCATGTTCTGCTTTCTTAGATTATTCTTAGGTTATTTCAGAGCTTTTTAAAGGCGCATTTGTGTAAGGTAATAAAGATTGATCTGTTCGGCGTTTCTAGCTAAAAATTTAGGCCACAGAAAATTTTAGGAAACAGAATCTTGTCCGCCGAATTTCCGAGCTGCTGAATATGGCTCTCCGAAAATGCTAGGTGACCTTTAAATTTTGCATTCTAGAGGACATATTTTTCCATCCAAAAACAATAGGAACTAGTAAGTCCTCTTGTTTATGCAAGTCTGACGTGATGTTTTGCCAAAGAAATCTTTAGCTTTCACTGCAATTAAATCCGAAAATCTCAGGTGTTTTTAGGCCTTCCGAACAGTTATTCCCTGAAACAAACCATTGGGTGTCCCTGATTATTGGTTACTCTGACTGATATGCGCAGTAACCACAAAACTCAGGAGATGGGATTTTTCCTTTGTCTTAGAGGTGGGGTGGGGGAGGGGGGAGTAGAACTAAATTATTAATTACCTTAAGGGCATCTGGCTGAGCAAAATAAACAGAACTGGCAAGGTAGATTGGCATAAAGATATCTAATTCCTGGAAACAATAACACAAAAAGTACTTTTAGTAACTCTGCTCTGTAAACAACTTAATAGGGTAGAATACAATCAAACAATTTGCAAAAATTACTGATAATTTAATAAAACCATTAATTTTTTTGTTTTAATATTTTCATGCTCATATAGTTACATGCATGGGTTGCTAAAATGCTACATAACCAGTTTCGTAAGCTGCAATAAGCTACTTAACATCTGCACACTATTCTGAACTTTGGGATTCTTGCTCAAGATACTACATGTATCTGAGTACAAGGGGAGGGGGCAGCTAAAGGGGCTCTGCCACCAAATTTTAGGATTATTTTTAAAAGTCAAAAGATAATAATATTAAAACAATGGAACCCAGAATAATGGTTCAGTTTTCATTAAAATTACTCTACCAGTTCTCTAAAACTATAATTGGGAGTGCTTGGCTACACACAAATATGCTAATGTTTTCAAGTTTCTCCCTTGTTCATTAAAAAAAAAACTGCCATAAAGTGATTATGGTTTGTCCTTCCTTTGAAAAAAATTACTTCTGTTCATTTATTTCCCTTCATCTGCTAGGACATTTCGCCTACAAGAAAGCATATTTAATTTGAATTTCAGCCCATTTTCACTCAAAAATGTGAAAATACTCATGACAGAACCCTTTTAAATGTTGCTGGCTACAATATAAGACAATGTTGAAGCAGTTACCTGGGCTGCAATGTGGCTCAGCGGAAGATAACTGACAACATGTTCTGGACCTTTCTCACCACAGTGGGTGTGTCGCGATGCACATTCGGCTGTCCACACCAACTGAACAAGGATTCAGAGAATTAAAATAACTTACTGAGAGCTATTAAAGGGGCTACAGCTATTATGAATGAAACTTTGATAAGCCAAAGACCCCTCAGTGGAAACTGTAAAAATAACCTCCCAGATTTGCTTAAAACTGCTCTAAGACTATTGGTTTATTAAAACTATTTTAGTGTTTTTGGCTCCACATGGCCAGATCAATGGACTTGAATTTCAACTGTAATCAAAAACTAGATGCGCCAATAATTTTTTCAAGTTCCTCTCACAAGTCTTCTGAGGAAAAATTGTTAAAACATCTTATGACTTGTTCTTTCTTCAAGAATTCATTTGATTAATCGCCATAATAAGATTCACTAGAAATGGGAAGAATTCCAAACCAGCTTTTCCTTCCAAAATAGATTGCGCTAAATAACGAGTGAAGGGGCAGCAGTCACCTTACAGTCAACCAAGATGTGCTGAGTAAGAGTTTATATTTCCAAAGAATGATTCAATTTGAAATTATTCAAAAGCATATTCAACCTCTTCCAGAATGCATGAGTCACCAAGAATGCATGCTGAGTTTATGCCCAATGAAATTGAGAGTTTGAAATTATGTCAACACTTACAAGTTTGAGAGATTGGCAGAGTTAAATGTAATATGTTTTTCTCATGAGGGGAACTTACATTATCATGTGAAAGCATGACACCCTTGGGGTTCCCAGTGGTTCCAGACTGCAAGGTAACAAAACAAATTACTATTACGGTAGTCCTAATATTGTTACTGTAGTTTATGACAAGGTTTGCAGGTTTAAATTATACTGTAATGTGTATTCTTATACAGTTACGTAGCTTGATCTTTACTATGAAATGGTAAACATAAGTTAGATTTTTCTTTTCAGATTTCTGTGATTCCAGTACTTCACTCTTCAACACATTGACAGCCTATACCATGCTGGCCAAAACCCTGCCATTATTTCGCATATGTCTACATACATGTATTTCACCCCTTTCTTCCCTACAAAGGTTGCATTGGTCCCCTATAATTGTCTTGAGGAAAGGTCTGTTTTTAAAACAATAAAAATCCATCTACTGCAAATAAATTTACTAAAAAAGGTTTGTCAGGATGTTACCAACCGCTAATTTTAATTGGCAAACCTGCTGTGCAACTTCATCAATGAGCTTAACAACAGTTTTAAACTACAAAGAAGAAAAGCAAAAACTCACTGTGTAAATGAGCGTACAGCACTTGTTTGGTGCCAAATTGTCAATTCTTGATTGAAGTGCTTCATCAGCAACATCCTTGCCAAGTTCCATAAACTCATCCCACTAAAATAACAAGATGATTGGTCAACACAGCACAAGAAAAATTAAATTTCATTTCAACAAAGTAAATTATTGATAATTCTCCAGAGTGGTACTTTACTGGCACAAGCAGACTACACTGTGTAGAGTCATTACCAAATTTTGCCTGGAAAAAGGAATCCAAAAATCAGCTAAAAAAAGATAGGTCCTTTACAGGGTTCAAAATAGCAACCGGCTGGCAGCAATAGCTGGCACTTTGGCCACACTTGCAGCTGGCGATTTTTCAAGATTTCAACCTGGGCGCTAACCGATTGAGCTACTGGACATCGGAAATCAAATTAACTTATTAAAAATATGACGCCATTTCTTCAAGATGGTGGCCCAATTATTGTTTGACACGCATTGATAGCTACCGATAAATGTGGTGGAATTTAAAATTAGCGGAATTTCACTTGTCAGCAAAGGATGTTTTCATTTCACCACATCAAGGTTCAAAATAAACATAATTTACATATTTTTATGTTGACTTTTTAGTTAGTAAACTTAAAACTCACAGTGTACACATTAGTTGGTTTTTCTCCATCTATTTCCCCAGTGTATTGTACAACAGCCTTCAGATGGGGTAGTCTGTCCCAAACCTGTATAAAATGACAATCCAAGTTAATGGACAAGCACATCTATTCAACAAATGCCCCATCAGGACAACTAGTACCACCTACAACCCAAATGACCTGCAAGCTCCAGATTCTGTTGTAGCATGCAGCCCTTACAAAAATGCAGTGACACCAGGTTCAGTATTTACTGTAGACTAAGTAGGGCTGGAGGTGGTGTCAAGGAGGTAAACCCTTAAGCAGGCTATACAAGAACGTTCTCCCTAACAGATGCACCTTTTTTATGCTTGAAGTACACAAGAGGGCAGGACAATGCACTGCTAGTACTCTTAAAATTAAGAGTCACCAAAATACACCTCAAATTGTAAAAGACAGCCGCTAAGTCTGAGTACATTTCGGTAAAAATTAAAAGACGAGTGTTTGAGGACAGACTTACACAAGTTGCAAAGAGCCAATTATCAGAGTACAGCCTTGTACATACCCCCACACTAAAGAAAATAATACCGGAAACAACTTGCTTTCATTTGCATTGCGTTGCCAAACAATGAAACACTTGCACCAATTAACTTGTGTGATAGTTAGAACTTGATCAATGAAAGTGAAAGCAAGACTTTGCATTTTTATAACAATCCACAAGTAGTCCAAAAATCAGCTAAAACAAGATAGGTCTCCAGGAGGCAGGGTTCAAAATAGCAACCGGCTGACGACAACAGCTGGCACTTTGCCCACACTTGCAGCTGGTCCATTACAGGGTCTCAAATTGATGAAAGCTTAACTGAAATTAAGATACTAATACTACCATGCTACTCTGTAAAAAATTGAGATTAACAAAGATCTGGCCATAATGGCCGGGAGGAGGAGGATAGAGGGTGTCCCATAAATGCACCTCACAACTAAATTCATTTATTTTCCTTTAACTACTTAAACCACTCCTGTGTCCACATAGTAGTAAACTAGCAGGTAATGATGTCAGGTATAACTAATTGATGATCAATGACATCAATGAGTAATCAACTGATTAGTCACTGATTATTGCTAATCGATGACTAATGGCAAACAAAAAATTTTGCAGCCTTTTGGTTACTTATTGATGTCATTGCTTAGAAGTTGATGTCACAGATTACCCATTGATTAGTCATTGGTTAATCAAGTGTCCCTCAAAAAAGGGTACTTAAAGAATTTTCGAAACTAAACCACACTGACACAAGACCAGTCAAGGTTTGGTTCAACAATAATTGCCAAAGAGAGGGAACACAGCCTAAGGTAATCAAAGTAATCAAAGCAATCGATGACTAATCGATGACATCAATGACTAAAAATTTTGTGGCCTATCTATTAGTCATTCATTACTCATGGTTTATTGGCAATAGTCAAGGACTAATCAACTGATTACCCATTGATACTCATCAGTGTTATTGATTTCATTGATTAGTTATACTTGGATAATGATTTGAAAAGGTTAAATATAATTATATACAATTCCCAGAGTAAAGTTGATGTAAGTAAGAAGCAAAAATGAAATAACATGTTGAAATACCAATGATACAACCACATGCAGCATATAGGATTACCATATTGCAGGTTACAACTGACCTTGAGAATTTTGTTTAGTTGATTTTTATTCTCAACAACAATAACATTAGCCTCGCAGTTTTCAGCAACGTAGTGGCATGCCTCTGGAGAATTTGTGGCGTAGATGCCCACAGCAAAGCCTCTAAAATAAAGAGAAAACAAAACATACCATAATATTTAGTAGCCCATAGTCAGTCCAATCCAGTCCCAATTCATTCCTAGCTTCAATTTTTAAATAGGCTGAAAACGCTCCACCAACACAATCTCCCCCCGCCCCCTTCTCGAGCCCCACCATCCTCCCTGTATGCCTGAAATTATGACCCCAGACAGCTCCCAAACAGAAAACAAATTGTAGGCTTTCCTTCTTTTCTTTCGTACTTTGACAGCAACATTAACCCTGCTCTCAATGCCTATCATGTGAGACCCCACCCCCACGTGGCTCCAGATTTCAAGACTACAGTTTCGAACACAGAAATTTCAAGACTCTGATAATGGTTGCCAAAATGCATAATTTTTGTTAACTTAAACTATTAAATTTTTTATATAAAATCCTGAATTCTATGCACATTCTTATGGTTCTTAGCTATGATCTATTAAAGGACAGATGCATATATGATGTCATCATTGCACCTTTTTTTCTCTTTTATTATTACATAAATATAATTAAACACAAATAGATTCAATGTTGCTGTGCATCTGTTTAGTGATACCGTAGATCACAGATCCAAGTGTGGTAAGAACATCAGTGACACATTTGCCTAAGGACTCGTGTGCCACTTTTTTGTTCTTACCACATTTTGATGCCATCTGTGATGTATTACTGAACAGATGCACAGCCACATTGAAGCTACACTGTATTTGCGAACTATTCCACTTCAATTTACGTAAAGTTTTATATTACCCAGCAAAAATGGCTCCTAAATCTGAGATAAGCCACTCAGGTGAGTTAAATCCAAGGATTCCAACACCATGATATGGCTCCAGACCAAGCTGTTACATAACAAAAAGATCAGTTAAAAACCATAACAAACTCAGTTAAATGCAAAATGTAAAGTTCCAGAAAAAATCCATACCCATCCCATGGAAGGTTATCAGAAATTCCTGGGGGAAGGGGTGTCTTCAAAGCCAAAACTTTAGAAGCAAAGTATGAAGATAAAGTGAAATTTCTTATGGGGAGGGGGGTGTAAAACAAAAAACCTTCTGTGTGGGGGAGGGGGATATGGATATTTTCTGGAACTACACAATTCTACCAAAGTTAAGCTTGAAGGCGTACAAAGAACAAAAGATGCTAAGAGTTGAAGAATGCACACTGATTATTATAGTTTCCGTCTTGAAATCTCCGCAATGATATCATCAGCTTGCCTGACACATAATTTAAGTAAGAAAGTCATATAATTTAAAGAAATTGAGGCTGAGAATTGGACAAGAATTTTCTTCAACTTCCAGTGACTTCATCAACTCTCAAGTGTTTTCTCATTTGTTACTCTCTAAATCCTAACATACATGTATGGCTACTATTTAGGGGAACATGAATTCAAAATTAATAAGTTTGCCAATTTTCGAGACATAAAAATATCACTCACACAAGGGAAGTCACATCATGGACCCCAAGCAGTGCCACAACTCAAAATATTTTCCTCATCTTGTAGAGCAAGATACCAGACTATCTAACAAAGCTAACATCTTTTCAAAATATTGCAACACAGTAAAAATGCATGGGGGCATCAACTCTTGATCTCCCCTTGTATCACAGTGGGGTATGAGTTTGCTCGACTGTGCGTCCAAGGGTTCTAATCTTTTTTTCTTAAAGTGAGAACCCATTTGCCAAAACGTAACTTACTTAGCTGTGTCTAACTTTGTCATGATTTCCAGGCTAGGTAGGCTAGGGCTAGGTTTGGATGGGCCCATATGCATGCATCAGTACACCAACCCCTTAAGTTAAACCGTTTAATTCAGATTCTCGCATGCCATTGCATGTCCCTTTTATTCCATAGACAAACAGATTGAATAACTCTTTCCAATATTTAATATTGTGAGACTACTCCACTCAGATGGGACCCTTCGATATTGTTTACATTTTCACACGTCTTCGCTGAAATGAAAACCGTGCTACTTTAGACGTCCACATATAGAGACAACAAATGAGTTTGATAAGATATTTCAAATGAAAAGTAAACCAACTTGACAACAGGCCAGAACAGTTGTGTGCGCTTCTACAGGTCACCACGTACACAAGAAAACAAATTACACTGGAGCATCAAATCTAACCACGCTAAACTAAAACAAAAGGATCGGTTAATTTGTGGAATTTGTCCACCGTCCACGCAAGATACAAACAACTGCCACGAAATAAGACTTCCAAATTACTCCGCGTAAAATTTTCGTTGTCAGCTGACATGGAATTTTTTGGCCACATCAATCAGTGACATTAATCACTCGTTTAGGATTTACAGCAAATTTGCTGGCCTTTATTAACTTAAGCTTTAAGCTCAGAAGCTTAGCTTTTTGGACTTTTGGACTCGCGGAACATGTCATCTAAAAAGATCGAACTACAGCATCGCATCGTTTTCTCGTACAAACTAAGATTAAGCTCACATATAACTTAAAATTACATAAGCACACACTAAATGTTTTAGATTTATCAAAAAGCACTTGAAAACTTTCACAAACCTTAATAAACGACTTGGCCGCAGTGCGTACAGATTCGTAGTATTCACGATAAGTCCATTTTACCCACTCTCCATTTCTCTTCACGGCGAGAGCGACTCTACTCGGAGCTAAACGCACGGCTCTCTGAAGGCTTTGTACAACAGTCATTGGAACGCGACTTGTGATTTCGGAGGATCCCAATAACAGTTTAACAGCGCCATCGGCTTGGATTGTCCACGATGATTCAGCGGGAACACACTTCACGACTTCTTCGTCGCCGAGCGAACTTTTCGCGCCACCATTTTGATGATGCCCGTTTTTAAGTTCCTCGACGCCGTTCGCGTTTTGTTGTGCTCCTTTCTCCTGGCTGCTGCTAATCTCTCCATTGGCTACGAGGTCTTCACCTGTGTAATGCACAGAGTCGTTAACGATGTGAACATCTTTAGATTTCGGCTCGTTCGTATCCAAAATTAGTTCAACATCACTCGGTTTCGACAAGGAACTGTTCCCTTCCATGCGCGCTGTTTTCAACACTTCTCTAGTCCAGTAGTCCACCAAAGGTTTAATCGAACAATCAGTGAAGTGCTGCCTCACTTAATATTCTCATACACGCATAGACCGGTCGAACTGAAACAAATTCGGCCGTTTGAAAACCCTCGCGTATTCCTTCGATTCTACGCAACGGGGAGATATTTAACTAGCAGCGCGTGGGATTTGGTGACGAGAAAATCAATTTTGATCGCAAATCGCTAACGGAAAAAAGGTTTACCCTCGAAGAACTGTTGCACTTTGTTCAATAAAAAATGGAATAAAGCCATTCGAACAAAATCCCCTTCGCCACGTTCGAAACCACAAGGAGGAAAAGGCTTTTCCAGTGCTATAAAAAGCTCTGAAAAAAGGAATTGCATAACCCCAAGGGGCGTTCGGGAGGCGGGGAGACAGGAGCCAATGGGAGACTGGGTACTTAATGTTTTGTTTTTTTCAATCATCACCTGGCACTCGAACATGGCGGCCATCCCTCAGCGGGAAACATCGAAACACGGAAATAAAAGTCATGCATACAGAAAGTGCTACCCTATCCGTCCAAATTAAACCTCATCTCGCAATTATCTTGTTGCCATCCTCGTAAATATTCGTTTTGTTTCACAGGTACACGTAATTCTATCAGGCCCTTAGCACGGTTTTGACAATAAACCACTTCAGTACAGGAAAAGACGAGTTTAAAGTCTGAAGGTGTATTTTCTTTGTGGCGTTAGGACTCTTAGGAGCCCACGAATGAGTATTTTCACGTGCATTTAACGTGCGTAAATAAAATATCATGTTTAAAAATTGTGCTGCGCTAAAGTTTAACACCTCGATTGTCTTTCATTCATTTACGCACGAAAAAAGATTGGATTGCCGGTCTTGGCGCGTGTGAAATTTCAGGGCGCTCGAGGAATCAAATAGTCACGCAAATTGCTGAATCTTTCTTCTGATTTGAAACAAAACCGAGAAAGGTTTGTGGGCCAGTACTTGTGACCACAAGCCCTGGATCATGGGCTGATCGAGATGCCAGTTTTTTAAATGAGTTGTTAAACGAAAGGGGCCAATTTGGGATATCAGTCAGCGAAGAATTAAGTTACAAAAGGTCTTGGAACTAAGGTGAGATAAGTCTAAACTTAAGGCTCGCTTTTAGACCGAACTTTTCATGTGCCGAATCTACTGCCGGAAAAGGTCGAAACTAAAACGGGCCTCAATTTTATAAGTGAACAGAATAGACAAGAAAACAGATACAAACAAAAACTTATTTCCAATATAGCAAACAATACAGTTTCTAAATAAACGTTCGTTTTTCGCACCGTCAGGTTCTAACTGATCGTAAGATATAAATTCTGTATCCAGTGAGCTTTTTTATTTGTATCTTCTATTTTCCCTGGTGTTGAAAAGTTACCATGGTTGCAAATTATTGCTCTACAAAATTTTAAATTGTTGAGTATGTTAATTGTTCCCTTGATAACGTGACTGGACCAGTTCACCTGCTGCAATTGCATTAAATATAAATGAGTACCTTGGCTAAACGCTTTATGTTCCGCGTTTGTAGGCAAATAACATTGTCTCTTAAGCTGTTGGGAAAAAGAACTGCACAGGTGCAATTTGCTGGTAAAAATTTGCATCAAGTTAGCAGGCCACTTAACCGTGATTAGGTCAGTTAGGTGAGGAAGTTGACCGATCAAAGAGGCACAACTGAGTTGAAATCGCAAATGAGTAGTCAAAGTCTTTAAAAATTGGGTAGTTGAAATGAGGAGTTGAAACAGTAAGACAGTATCTAGGTAATAACAATAATGATGATGATGAAAGAGTCCGATCAGACTTGCGCGTTTAGACCACGGTGAATATCTACGTAGCGCCCATTTGACCGTGAGTTTATGTACAACGGGATTAAGTGTAACAATTTTTTTTTAAATATAAAATGCGTGTTTTGATTGGTATAGGGGATTTTGTGATTGAAGTACAGACGCCAATCTCGTTCGCTGAGATGAACGAATGAAGTAATGAGCTGCAAAGTTCTGCGCGCGCAAATCATCACTACCGAGATTTTAAAAACATTACTAGTTTTGTGTGGGATAACCCATATCAAAACAGGGGACGCCAAAACGTCCGAAGAACTCAGTTACACTACTCGCCTGTTGCTCGGAGCGTTCTTCTTTCCAGTGTTCTTACCACGTTTTGACGTCATCTATGCGTTCAGAGTACACGCATGACCAAAAGTAATCTATTTGTTAACTGGCGCCCAGTTCCTAAGTCAATTACCCGCCACGGCACGTTCCGAAGCCGTAGATAGCAAAAAACGCTTCACATTCATTGCGAAAGATCAAAAGGGAATAGACTATGGGAGTACCTCTTCCGAGTTCCCACAAGACAGGTAATTTTTTTTGACGTTCGTCTTTCTTGATTCCCAGTCGGTTATCTGTGAGAGAATAGACATAGAGGGACAACTCTGTAGGAAAAACACTTCACCAACCTGGACACGTAGTAACAGATATGCTGTTCGTGACGGTCATCTTCAACCAAAACGCAAGTAAGGCTTTGACGGCTCACTTACTTATAGAGACCGGCGATTGAGACAACTGCTATGGGCAAACTTTCAATAAATAGACGACCACTTAAAAGGGATGGATTGAACCGTGGACCGGACTGTGCACTGAACTATGGACTACGGCCATGACTCAGTTTTTTTTTCTTATAATTTAGGAAACTAAGGTAAATTCGCAAAAAATGAAACAAAGTCTTCGCAACCCCATCGACCTTTCTTATCATATTTTAGTTCAAAGAAGGTTTTAAAAAATGCATTCCAGATGCATCTTAATACTTTTCTTGCTTCATGGGAGTATACTTCGCCCAAATCGAACGAAATTTTTATAAGTGAAATTTTCGTGGACAAAATCTACGCCATGTTCGATAAATCACGTACAACAATGATCAAGTACCGAACTTAACGAGTCCAAAAACACCGTTTTATTATGTGATAACAGGTACAATGTTGTTATCAAGCTAATGAGAGATACATGACATGCAGCATGTACAAAGACCTTCGATTCTTTAAACACGAAGGTTACTTAAGACAAGGTTCCAATTATCCCTGCATGCCCATGCATCAAACCTGTACACACAAAAAGTACTCAGGAGGTCTAACACTTTAGGTCTAATCGCACTTGAGCGATTGGTTGATCTTTTTTAGAAAGATCTTCTTTGGACCATGATCCCGGGACCGTGATACGCCGGAAAATCTTTAGAACTACTTAGAACCTAAGCAAAGCATTGCGGTTTAGTTAGTTTGATCGTGGTATGCGTCCATAGTTGCAGTGTAAATTGGTATTATACCCGTTTTTATTCAGACGGACTACAAAAATTCATAATCAAACACGTAACCATTTCTAAAGTATTTTTTTAGAGAACTTTCGTGACCTTTTTTTTGGTCAATCTTGTTCTGCCCATACAATTAGTTACTGAGCTTTTTAAGAGACGACTTAACAGGTCGCGAAGTCTTCGTTTCAACTTGAGAGTTTTAAAGCCTGTAAACCTGAAATCACGTCACAATTCAAATGCCACAAAACCTTTCTCTCATTTTTTTTCACGTAAAAAAAAAGGAAAACGAGAGGACGTGATTGCACACATGACCATAAAAGCTCTAACGTGCTTCCTTGAGGACAACGCAGTTGATCGGTTTAATCGAAGCGTCCATAGTTCACAGACCGGTCAATAGTCCACTCTGCGTTACTGGCAGGAACAGACGTAAGTACTTTAACTTTATGAAAGTCCACTGGTTTCCGTTATGTAATAATCCTGTCAAATCATTGGTATGGTACTATTCACTCACCATCTACAACACTCTCACTGGCCTGCGTGCAGGCCACTTGGCACAGCTAGGTTGCAAGATCTTTACTTAGAGTTCTTATTGGTTGAATATCACATTATTTGCGTTTGTTATGCTGTGTCAGAGGCAACCTCGTTCCCAGGGTCGTTTATCTCCCCACTCCACAGGAAGTCGAACCGAGGGAAGAAAGAGACATTCAGGCCAGCCTGAACCAAGGCTCCCTCTGGGGTGGGGAAATAAACGGACCCTGGGAAAGATGTTTTGCCAGACGTGATAATTTTCTTCTGGGCTGTCCGTAGGTAACCTGCGTGCAGTCACGTCTCCTATTTCCTTTGCTTCATGTGAGGCAAAGGAAATAAGAGACGTCTGCACGAAGGCTGTCGATAGCTATCGGTAGCCAGTTATATGAACTTAGTTGATTACAAATTAAAGTCTGTTCTTGCTTATCTACACCGCGACACAGTTTCTATCATGGAAACTAATGCCTTTGAGAAGTGAAATAGCGAAGGAGACATAGTATAGAGTCCTTTGAAAGCTTCAAGTCACGCACCAGTACCCCGGGGAGGGGATACTCCCTTATAAGGCCTATACGGGGATGTGCCGCTGGACGGAGTATTGCTTTTGGTCTCTCAGTCCTGAACAGGGTACATAATTTTTATGCGAGTCTGTCCTAAACCGGGTCTGAACTTGTCCTACACAGGGTGTATAATTGCATGATTGTGGTCGTTAAATATGGCTTAAACAGTACTTAGCAATCCTAAATCGGAGACGTTTGCCGGTCTGTAAAACACTTTAAAGTTGGGCAACACAAAAGAGTGTGTATTTTGTTATTTGTCCTAAACAGGGACCTTAAATAGAGCGTGTTGTCGTACAGAGGGTTGGTATTTTAGGGCTTCCTTTGTCATAAACAAGGTCATGGTTTCAGACCCTCAGGGGTACTCCTGCACCCAAACATGGGTCAAGTGCTCCCCTCCTCCTCCTCCCACGGGACGGTAAGCATGGTAAAGGACGTGAATTTGGAAAAATGTCAAATTCAAATCGTATCCGTTTCTATTACTTCTGAAACCAAAGTAGCCTCCCACGCAGTCGTTTTTAGGGGAGTCGTATTACCCTCCTGGGAAGGAGGGTAATACGACTCTCCTAAAAACGACTGCATGGGAGGCTAAAACCAAAGAAGATCGGAGCGGAAACGGTGGGTCACGTTTCACTTGGGCTTCTGAAAATAGAAAAACAGCATGCAGAGGCAGATATTCATTTTAGGTTGTAGCTTTTGTTTTTTCGTGACACATTACGCTCACGTGAGGTATACATTCTTTTTGTTTACATGCACTTTTATTCCTGAAAAAATAACATCTCAATGATCTCAACATGACCTTTATCCACACCAAAGTAAACTTTGAAATAACAATAAAAACTTGCGTAATACTGTCATCTTATCCGAGGTTTTAAAGAGTTAAAGACCGGAAGATGAAGGTAGGGATTTCTCTTTCCTGCTGTCCAAGTTACATAATTCATTATTTTGGTTGACAAAAGTTTCTGACAAAAATGAAACTTTGTTCCTTTTCTGTATGAAATCGAAGTGTCCACTCTGCTGAAAAGGTCTCCCAAAAGTTCCTTTCCAGCGAATAAATACCAAGAGGAAGTCCCGTAGAACGAAGAAATAAAAGAATTTTGAAAACGTTGGCATAAATTCAAACTTCTGCTATTTCAGACCATATCAGCAACCCGACCCTCTTACGTCGTCCTCAAGTGTACTCACACCCACGTCTTGCAATTGAGACACGGGCTGATTGTAGATCTAGTCAACCGAAACAAATTGCTCCATACAGATAAATAATTGGAGAACAAGTATATTGAGTACCTGTAAATAAATTATCAGTATTCGAACGAGGGCTCAAATGTTGGTGGTTCACTTCTTGGGCCGTCGAGAATTATACCAATATTTTCTCGATTATTTGTACGAAGTACAGTAGAAGAATAAGGTCTCTCTTCGGTAAGGGAGTGTATAATTGTAGCTTCGTAGAAGAACTCACTGTAAGCTTGTTCAATAATCAAAAGCGTTCAATTACAATCTGATTTACCTTCGTTATGTAAACTGACGTCAGCTGTTGTCTTTCCTTCTTCAGTTGTCGTAACGATTTCTGCCGGTGGCGGAGGCATAATCGTAGCGTCAAGTCAGATCTCTCTTTACAATCTTTGAAGAACCAAGAACGAAGTTAAGGTTTTCAGGGAATAGATTAGAATTAAGATCTCCTCTTCAACCATATAAACTCCGCGTCTACAGTACAGCAATCGCGAGGTCAATTGTCAAAGCGACAATCGTATTTCAAGAACGTGCACGCAAAATCGGTGCGAGGAGTCAGCATTATTTAGCTTTAAGTCCAGCAAATTTGAAACAAATACGTTCCGACAAAGCTGAGTAAATAAATTTCTAATGTCCAGTCTTCCATAACATCATACGCACCTTAAATTGACTAAATTTTCCACTCTCTCCGATCAACGCTGTCAGGGTACACTGCTCCCTGTAAACCAACTCACTCGAGTTATATTTCACTATTCCCAGAAGAATAATTGTTACGTAAGAAAACAGTTTCTGGCATGCCCTCAAATATTGTGAAGCTAATTTTCTTTGTAAGGGAAACAACAAAAGGACCGATTATATTTGGTTTCCGTTGCGTCATGGGTTAAACTGCATGAGTTCCAAATTGAAAACATTTTTTTATAAACTTGTAAGAATTTATTTTAAAACAAAATTTACCGTGAACACCAATCATGAAAGCTTTCCGATAGAGCTTCTCAAACAAACTATGAACGAATATCTGCTAATTAGTCGAAAAGACAAAAACAAAATAAATTTTAAAATATCACTTTACCCTATTGAAGTTCTTGCGGGAGAATGACGTCATGTTGCCCTCAAATGAAGTGTGGATGTTAGTCCTGCAAATTCGTTTCTGGCACCCAGACGAAAATGTAGTTTATTACAAAAAAAAGAAATATTAATAGCGTTCCCGCGAAAATCTTCTAACAAGCAGAATTTTGTTCTTTTTTATCCATAGCAATTTAGATAATGACTTGACGGATCGTGTCAGAAACGCCGCTGAAGAAAACCGCCTGTTTCGTGCAGGCAAGAACCTGCTGTCTTAATTTTGAAAAGATATAAGACCTTGTTTCTCGATATGGCTTCAACAGCTGGTAGATTAAAACACTGAAAGTGAATAGTAGGAGGTCAAACTTTACTGGCAAATTTTTTTGAGTCTGTCTAGTAAGTTAACATATTCATCACATTACGTCCATTTAGGCTGCATAAATCTGTAACTACAGGGGAAATTATTAAAGAAAAATTCTGCATTCTGAATAACAGAAGATTACCCCGCTAACATCCTTAAGTTTAAGAAAAGATGGAATATTCAACATGTCGCGAGCGTGGGACAAAGAAAAAATCTGAGTCCCCGACGGGAATCGAGCCCATGACCGTACACCGGTCGGACGCTCTAACCACTGAGTC
This sequence comes from Siderastrea siderea, assembly GCA_964030785.1. Lineage (NCBI taxonomy): Eukaryota > Metazoa > Cnidaria > Anthozoa > Scleractinia > Rhizangiidae > Siderastrea > Siderastrea siderea. The sequence goes on along the minus strand of OZ034966.1, from coordinate 55,753,677 downwards.
CACACTCTAACCAATATGACCTATGCTCGCCACGAGTCTCCCAGTAGCTCACGGGCGTCCAACCGGTGTACGGAAGGTCATGGGTTCGACTCCCGTCGGGGATTTTGATTTTTTCTTTAGCCCACGCTCGCGACTTGTTGAATATTCCATCTTTTCTTATTTCTTCTCCGAGCTTAAAATTCACCATCTTTCTTTATTTATCATCCTTAAGTTTTCAGGTTTGAAATTTAAGGTTTTCTTTTTCAAGAAAAGAAATGGACGTTTAAGAAATGGAGCAACACGCAATCAAGTAGAGAGTAACCTTAAAATTTTTTAACGATGTGGCCGAATTTAAAAATGGCGACAGGCTCGATCACTGCCCACTATTGGGAGAAATTGAGGTCAGGTGATATGTAAGTAAGTAAAGCGGTAAGTAAGTAAGTAAATGGTTTATTAACAAAGTACCCACGTAGTAGCCTGCAGAGCAGGCGTTTTTTACGAAATGAACCCTCGTTTAAAATTCGGTCGCTTAGGCCGCCATTTTGAACGCAAATAGAAAATGGACCAGGGGAGGAGGGGCGAGGAAGGGGGAGGGGAAGGGAACCTCCTCCCCCTCTTCCATTTTACACCCATCGTGCTCTCCCCTGGAATCATTTTTTGGCTCGCCCCAACCCTCTGTCAGTTTCATTATCCACTGATGGCGGCATATCGGATTAATCGCTGGCCCGGCATATTCATCGCTCGCCCAGCAAAATACGCCTGCTCTACAGGCTACCCATGTAGTGGCTCTTCATCTGTTACTCGCTGATTTGAGGATGACACGTGATATTAACGGGAGTGGGGGATCGGCAGCCTAGTACCCAGGCGTTCTGCTCTCGATCACGCGACTTGGCGCGAAATTTTGTAACGTCACCGAATGGCATTCCGGAAGATAATTCCGTCTTATTCGGTGACGTCACGACATTTGGCACCAAGTCGAGTCGAGTGAGTGGGAGGAGGACGCCTGGGTACTAGGCTGGGGGTTCAGAGGAGTGACTGCTCTGCACTCGGTTGGTGTAGAGGGTTTACTTCTTTCTTTCTCGTATATGAACTGAAAATCATTTTAAAAGGCCGTGAATACGAGAAGAGTCGTACCCGGGAACGATTTCCTGAGGAGGATTTATACCGCTGCAGCTGTATCCGCTCAACAAAGAGCCAACCGCTTTTTGCATGCTATAACATGTAAGAAAGTGTCTCACTGCTGTTTCGCTACATCAACTGAGCGCAGCCGGAATAATCACTCCCATTTGTTAGGGAGTTTTTCGGACCGCCGTTTGAATTTACTGAAGAGACCTTTGGTAGAAAGGAAACATATGCATACTCAACACACCAAAATACCTGAGGTTTCTTTGCTACACTAGTCAAATTTACATATTAGCAAAATAGTTACATATTTACAGCTCGTACAGCTAAATGAAAATTGATTAACAGATTAATCGAGGATTTTAAATTGTTGCTGATATCGTGGGCAGGTTTGCAGCAGGATTTAATCTTTAATTATACTCAGTTCCTTGTAGTGACGGTGACGTTAAGTACAGGTTAGAGAGCGAAATGAGAGTTCATTCCCCAGGACAAGGTTCTGGAGGCTTGAATTAACTCAAACTCCATCTTATGATGAAGGAAACTGCGATGAAAAAAGCGAAAGAAACATAGAATGATTAAAAACGATCATTCTGGTGAAAACCAAGCCTTTACACTACAAGCTAAAGATGGCAAACTCAAGTTCACTAGCGTTCAGGTATGCCTGATATACCTAATATACTTAACAAGTTGGATTAAGCATTTTGCCAATACTTAACGAGGTCGCCTCTTACACCTTATCTGTGTACTGACACCTTCGACATCCCACAAGGGTCTGTGCTTCGACCAAATTACCTGCTATACGGTATGTAAAATCTGTAATTTTTTGTTTACAAGTAGATGGGCCTTTAACCGGGGGGGGGGGGGTGTTACTAGCTGGAGGGGCTTATAAGCGGCAGTTTACGGTATATGTGCGCCTTCTTGTTGCTTTTACTTTGGCTTGCCGGTGCTTTTCTTTTTTTGACGTTTGAAATGATTTCGAGGTCGCTCTCTGGGTGTATTGGCCGGTTTCTTCGACCTCGAAAGATCTCGTCGTTTCTGAACCTTCAGGTTGACTTTCAGTCATTATTTGGAATTGAAATCTCCGTAAATATTTTCCAGGTTTGTAGCTTGAGCTTGAAGCCGGTTCGAAGCCATACTCGAATTTGGCGCCATTTACGCGTGGCCAGCGGTAATTTGAGAACAACGAAAAATAGCCCTAACCCCCAGGGCTAGCCCTACTTTTGGTTTTACATGGGCTTATGTCAACAAAACTTGTCGCCACCATGTAGGGTTTCCGGAAATCCTACCCCTAGGGGCACCCTCCCTCGCATGTAAAACGAACTGCACAATACAAAGGAGAAGGGAAACTCTACTACCTAGGGTAACCCAACTACCTAGGGGCACCCTCTCTCATGTAATAGGGACGTTTAGCAAACAGGACGAGAACGTGGACGTCGACGTTATGGTAGCCTGGGCACTGGGACCATATTACAAGGATGGAAGTTCATCTTCCAGGTCTGGCAGACAAGACAGACAGACAAATAGACAGACGGAATCACTTCAATTACATGGAACTGGTTTCCAAGAATTCCGTTCTAAACAAGAAATTTTACATTTTCCCGGCAAGAACGGCGGTATCGTATCACCTTTCTACGCGTTATGGTCCTTGGGTCCATGAACCCTATCATTCATCAGTATACCTTGCTAACTCTAGCTGTAGAGGTGGTTTATCGTCACTCATACTTGGAAGTTACTATCACAGAATCGAAACTCATAGATGGAAATGCACATCTTGAACGTGAAGAACAAAGCTTATAAGATAATACGCCTTATAACTGTTAAAAAGAAATGTTCAACCTTGCTTAGAGAAGATCAAGGCACAGGCATATACATCGCTAGTCAGACCCACTCTCACGTCGCCCGTTCCAATTGATAAATCTTTTCCTCTAGCTAGAGACTATTCATAAGCTAGGGAAGCTACGGTTGTTAATCAAGCTCTAACACTTCCACCGCGATGAATCCTAACAAGTTACTAAATAAACGTGCGAATAAATATCCTGTTACCGTTTTTTGTCAAAAGTATTGTATTACTTTACCTGAGAAAGAATGGAAGTGGCCAGTCGAAATGTTGTACCTGAACCCTATTTAGACTGGGGGGGGGGGGGGGGGGGCGGATTCTGCCCGAGTGGACTTCCGACGTTTCTAACTTTTTGAACCCTCGGGCGTACAAGGAGGAAGGGGGCGGGGGCGGGGGGAGGGAAGGTGGATGCCACCCCCATAAGGTTTTTCTTGAATTTTTCCAAGACGGTTTTTCGTCAGCATCTGCCGTTTTCAGTAGCTGTATGCTTATCCCTCATTTTGACACAAGTTTGGTGAAAATCAGTTACTATGGCTACGAGATATGACGTCAGAAGCCATTTTTGAGTAAAAATGCATGTTTTCCAAGTGTTTTAGGTGATAAAAGCACAAAATGTTGAGAAAAAGAAGGGAATGTTTAATTATGTCATATTCTATATGTCTAGCATCAAAAATTGTCTATTTCTGCCATGTTTTCATAATTTCTAATTTTTGGTAAAATCCAAGAAGGCGGCCAAGGTTTCGTCTTAGGCCCCCAGCAGGTGGTGCGGCAACCGACAATATATCCCGGCCTGACCAATCGATTAAATCGATAATCGATGACAATCGATGACAATCGATGACAATCGATAACAATTAATCAATTGATATCGGAAATTGATGACCAATCGATGGCCAAAAAATTTGTGTTTTTTAATTGCCATCGATTGTTATCGATTGTCATCAGTTTTCATCAATTGTCATCGGTTATCATCGATTGACATCGATTGTCATCGATTTCCATATTTTTGGGGGGAGGTCAAAAAGAAAATGTTTTACAGGAGAAATACGGCTAAATGAAATTACATAACAGTTGTTAAAATTGCGGGTTATCTAGGGTGGAAACTACGAAGTAAAGCAATTACGCTACTCTGAGCCTGGTGCCAGACTTAAAACGGTAAAGCCGCTAGGAGAGGACGTGGGAGAGGAGAGTGACTTTGCGGTTAGTTTCTCCTTAATAAAATAAAGTACTTTTAAGATGGTCGACGCTAAATTTATGCAGTGTTGAAACATTATATTATACTGAATAAACCTATGGCCTCTCTATAATACGACTTAATGTTATTACCATCAAGGAAAAATTTGCTGACATTTGTGCTTGTGAAAAACAACAACAAAAATTTATTGAACTTTATACCAGATGCAGGTATATGCAAAATTACAATTGTTAACCTTCTTTCAATTCCGCATTTCAATTTGAAAACATATGGCGCAAGATCTTTCTCCGTGGCAGCTCCTACACTCTGGAATACTCTGCCTTCTGACATCAAGAACAGCTCCTCAGTGTCCCTTTTTAAACATAAACTTAAAACTTTCCTTTTTAAAAAAGCATTTTTATAACTTTTTAGCAACTTTTTTTATTAGTCTTAAGATTTTAAGCATTTTTTTTTTAACTATTTTTATATTTATTTTTTTAATAGTGTTTTTAATATTTTTAACGTTACTTCTGTAAAGCGCTTTTGAACTTATAGGATATTGGCGCTATATAAATATTTTATTATTATTATTATTATTAACAGAAAACAAACTGGAATGAAACAGTTCCTACTCGCTCAAGCTTAAGTTACTACAGAAACCTATCGATCCTCATCGCTCGCCAACTTCAACAGAAAAAGGGCACTTGTGATAACCGTTAACTACAACCTGCTGGATAGTCAAAATAACCGGACACATGTTAACCGAGTTATTTGTACAAAAGACGGAGCAAAAGTCACCAGACACGTACGCGGCCACGAGCGGAACTCAATAATTGATCGAAAATTGATCGAAGACAAACAGCTTGACAGCAAGTGACAGTCAATAGTAATCAATGATCGATGGTAATCGATTGTAATCGATGGCAATCGATAGCAATTAGAGGACTCGAGCCTGTGATTATCGATTGGTCATCGATTGGCCGATAGCAATCGATAGCAATTAACTAATTGTTATCTATTGATCGATTGGATTTCTGATGATCGATTGCCATCGATTGGTCAGGCCGGGAATATATACCTCATCTTGTAGAGCAAACCACAAGCCTTCTACTAAATGTAAAATCTTCTCGAAATATTGTGGCATATCAGAAACCCAAGTGTCCATCAGGCCTCCCCCCTCCCCCCTTGTACCACGGTGGGGGTGTGACTTTGCCTGTACGTCCGAGGGTTGATATGCACGCTAAAGCGATCAGACTTTGTGATTTTTCCTAAGATTTATTTAGGAACAATTTAATGTAGCAAGTCCTTGTTCATCAAATTTGACGTTACCATGCTGACCACATTTTGACAGGCCGTTTTTTCAGAATTTATAAATTTTCCTCAGAGAAAACACATTTTAATGTACTATCTGGCCTTCAAGTGCTTTAATATCCTAGGAGCTAAGGAAGGGGCGGAATCTGCTTTCCCCCTCCCCAAGTCCCAGAGGGCTAAAGGAGCTCGGTATGGATAGTGTAAGTGAAAATCTACTTTGTGTCGGCTTTGCTTCATTTTTCGTATTATATTTTTGGACGACTAGATCAATCTGGTCCAACGTATACCTGCGAGATTGTTGTCCACAATCGGCTTGTTAACTTCTTGTATTTATTTTTGCTTCGCAAAGCTGGACTGTACTTGCACGCTAGCTCAAAATAAATCGATGCTTCGCTTACCATAAATTCCTGTCCAAAAAATCTCATCTCTCTTCTGTAACACTGAGTACGATTTCATCAACAAAGTTGCACTCAATGATGCAGAAGAACGACGCTATTTTTGAATTTCTTTTTTGACTGATATCAGTGGTTTTGCATTCTATGCTATCCCTATGTTAGGGCCCTCGGAGGTAAAAGGGGAAGAATAGATGCCCTCTGCACCTTAAAATGTTTTTCTTTCAATCTTATTTTTCCAAGAGGATTTTTAATTGGCACCTGCCATTTTCATTGCTGTGAGTTTACCCCTTTGAACTACCTAAGCAAATTTTCTTGGCCTGAATCGGTTGTTACTGTTACGAGATGTGTCGTTATAACTAACATGAGGTCTAGGCTCGATTGCCAGCCGCTTTTTCTGTTTTTGGGAGAAGCCGGACCCGAGGGAGTGGCCGAAATCGAGCCTACATGAGGTCGAGCCATTTTGGAATAAAAATGCGTGTTGGACACCCTTTAATTTTCAGTGCAAAATGTAAAATGCTGATAAAAAGCATCAACGTATTTCTGTTTATCACATTCTCCATGTATAGCTAAAATAATTTTAATTTCCGCCGTATTCCAGGTTCGTTCTAAAATCTGGAGATGGCGGCCAGCAGTTAACAGACATTTGGGATGACGTCACATGCCCCAAGCCGTGCCACAACCCATACTATTTTCAGTCCTCACCTTGTAGAGCACTTAGCAGTCTGTTTGTTTAAGGCAAAATCTTTTCGAAATATTGTAACACGACAAAAAAAAAAAGCCAAGGTTGAGGGTTCCGTTGATGCATCTTCCCCCCCCCCCTCCCCCCACCTCCTCTCCTAATCGCCTTCATTGTCGTTATTGTCTGAGAGTGGTTTCCAGATCACTGCAGATTACCGCTGAAGGTCGCCCAGAACGGCCTGGTAATTTGCGGTCAGGGTAGTGTTTCCATATGATCTTCCACATCGCGAGAACATATTTTAAGACGACTGGGGCGATGGGGACAATCCGCAGACGATTATACATATGGAAAAGGGGTATTTCACACCTTCGGTTCCTTGCAGATGAGATCGATTGTTTTTATAGATTTTTTCGAATAAACACTTTGCTCACTACGCATGCAACGTAGCTTGTAGCTGCTGCTCGTTTCACTGAATATCTCAGTTAAAATTACTTTTCAAACGTCCACAACACCAGTGTTTTGTTCTATTCAGCCTGTCATGCATAATAACCCACATATGGATGCTCATTAGTGTGCGTGTGAACGTGACAGAGTTATGCTGAGACTTTTGCACCATGTGTGTGCTTTTTTTGTGTTTAGTTTTTTTCGTGTATTAGACATGTAGGTTATTCCGCAAAAATGGTAAAAATAATTAAGGATTTAACCGCTCAGGGATTTTGCATCTGGTTTTGCTTTGTGAAGAAAGGAAAATTAGTACAAGTGCTCTCAAAATCCACTGTGACCTTAATGGAGCTATGTCACGGTATTTCCATTCATTTTTCTGATCTGACAAAATTGCTTTCACATTGAAGGAAACCTCAAAATAATAGTTTCCTAAGGTAGAAAAACACCAAACAAGTAATAATAAACCAAAACCAAACAAGGATGGTTACAAATGAGCGAGATTAAGACGGATTACGAATGACAAGCTTGAAAAAACTGCCCCAATTTTTTCAAGATGCGTTATCCGTGACGTACCTCCTTTAAATTGCCGCCACAAAATCTCATCTCTCTTCTGCAACACTGACCAAAATTTCTTCAAGGAAATTGCACTCAGTGTTACAGAAGAAAGACACTATTCTTGAATTTCTTTCTCGATATCAGTGGTTTTACCTTCTGTGCCATCTCTGTGCTCTGGCCTTTACCTTTGGACTTACAATTGAGGGGGGAGGGTGGATAGCACAGTTTCCCAGCAATATTTCTAAAACATTACAGGGAAAAGGTGCTATCCACCCTCCCCCTCAAAGTCCCACAAAGTCTCTTTTTTTCAACGTTTTCTTTTTTCAAGAGGGCTATTATTTTTTTTATCAGCAACTGCCCTTTCAGTAGCTGCATACATCGACACACTTTGGCAAAGGTTTATGACGTCACAAGTAACACAAGGTCAAGCCATGTTTGAATAAAAAAGCCCCTTTTTTACCTTTTTCTGTAAAAATGTAAACTACTGACAAAAAGCTGCTTCGTCCCCAGGCGCCGGTTTAGCGCGGGGTGTCGTGGGAAGGATGCAAAACAGTGCACCTATCCCACAACACCACGCGCACTATCATAATTATCATAAGGAGGGACGCCCGGGGACGAGGCAGGACAAAAAGAGTAATGTGTCTATTATTCGTCTAATTATACCATGTTCACATTATACATCATTTTTACATCATTGTACTACCAAATGATGTATCCGAACAATAGAAATGTCCGGAAGCTTTTAGACAGAGGCTCACATCATAAAACGACTGGAATTACAAATCCATATCAGGAGCCCATCTGTCCATATCTATTTCTTCCAAGCTACCTTATTTTGATTAGTTGCAGAGCAGTTTTCAAATGAGTGTCGAAATTAATGTTGTGTTTGCTTTGGTTTTGCTTTATTTCGCTCTCTGATTGGTTAAAAAAGCTCGCGCCACTTTTTCTACCAATCAAAAGCTAAACCAAAACCAATCCTGAGTAGCTCGCACGTGTTTGGCTTGACGCTTATTACTTGTATTTGCCTCAATTTCTGATTGGTTCATTCTGTGTTTTGTTCCTGTTGTGATTGGTTGGAGTAATATTACTTTAGTTTTGGTTTTACGACACTCATTTGAAAACCGCTCTAATCTATAATAACTATTCATGACCACTATATTTAGACTGTAATCTTTTGTTTGAATGCCTAAAAATGATTTGCTTGGGGCCAGTGGCATTTTTTGTTGGAATTCCCCAACTAACCACTTTTAGTTGATCTGATCAGTTATGAACGTATTCAAGGGAAGTAGTATTAAGAACGTCAAGTCACTCACTGGCTACTGATCAACTTATTCCTCCAAATTCCGTTGCTGCTTTGAAGACGAACACCGATACAGTCGCCTGTACCCTTTAATTAACACGCCCCTTACACTCCTGTGTAGGAGAGAAGAGCAATGTTACTCGAAACAGACACTATAATATTGTCGGTGTCTGAAACAACGATGGGTTGCATTCAGCGCTAATTTACCAAGAAATTTCCCACGGAAACAAGTAGATGTGGGTATTTTTTAACGACGGTGCCTCCTAATAGAGATGTATTTTTGCAAAGGTTATGACTATGGGGAAAGAGTAGATCTTAGCAAGGGTTATTGGAATCCAAAAAGAAAAATGTGGGTAACCACGCATTTTCGAGAGATAATTAAGCAACCATTATTCTGAAAAAGCATTAAAATATAAAAAATGCATGACAATTTCTTTCCAAATTTAAGCTCAATTATCTACGAAAAATGCGTGGTTACCCCCAATTTTCTTTTTGGATTCTGATAGCCCTTGCTAAGATTTGCTTTTTCCACGTAGTCATAAACCGCGCAAAAAATATTGTTGTATTAGTGGGCAAATTCATTAAGAAACCCGAATATCCCAAGATGCGCAGAACGTATGCGCAGTAACAAAAGGAGGCACCATCCTTAAACAAAACAACTCGACTGGATCACACTAGCCAAAATGCACCATCACTTTCATTCATCACTAACCCTTTTCGTTCTCCTTTTTCCCTTCTCTTTGACTTGTCCGTTGGCAATTACTTACCTTCTTATCTAGACTTAAACTCACAAAAGTGTAACCAAGCGCAATTCTCTTTGCGACTGAAAAGTTTTGCATTGTGACATAACAAAGGAGAGTTTTAATTCGCACGCTGTCATCAACCAATCAATTTTTTTTTGGATTGCTGTCAATCAAGGCAGCATTAAAAAAAAGAACTTTGTCTACCAGGTGAGCTTTGTTCTCAGTTAGAACCCAAGGTTAGAACCTATGTTTCTTTTTCCCAGTGGTGGGCTAGGAAAAACTAAAAACCTGGGAACGAACCTCGAAATGGAATTCAGCAAAGGCATGGATAGCCTATCAATGGTAAAGGCGAGCATTTTCTGACTCCCCCCCTTGTTTCTCTTGTTTTTCATGACAGGCGCGCGCGCTACCTTTCTACGCGCGCTAATCCGCGCTCTTACAGACGACTGGGGACGAGTCCGAGGGTTTTCATGGCTCTGGGGACGAGAAATTCATTCAACATGGCGACTGCTGTTCAGAACGACGTTGCTGCTGCTGTAGAACACGAAATCAGTTGCCCCATTTGCTTAGACGAGTTCGAAGAACCTAAATGCCTTCCAAGTTGTGCTCACAATGTCTGCCAACATTGCCTGGAGGGAATGGTAAAGAAACGAAACAATGCAGTCGAATGTCCGGTGTGTCGAGTCGAGTCGATTATTCCTCAAGGCGGAGTCGCAGCTTTTCCAAAGAATCATTTGCTGGTTCGGTTGATCGAGCGTACCCCTGGACGGAAAGAGAAACAATCGATCAAAGAAGCTATAAAGAACTGTAACGAGAAGCTAGAGGGCGCTAAAACTGCTCTTAAACATATGGAAGACCGCTTTCAAAGTGCCAAAACACGAGCTGAAGAAACGAAACAAAGAATTAAATCACTGGCGGAAAATGTTGTTACGATGGTGCGCGAACAAGAACAAGAGATGCTTGGTGAAATTGATCAGATAATGAGCCAAAATCGAAATGAGGGAACATTTGAGACGCATAAATCCAACGCAACGGAACTATGTGAAAATGCTTCCGGCTGCATCCAAACTGTTCAAGACATCCTGCAGAATGGTGAATTAAGCGATCTCAGAGATCTTAAGGACCCCTTGGTTGAAGAATTGAACGATTTTAGCGCGTCCTTGGAAAACCGAATATTCTGGGCAAACTGTGAATTCACACAGCCATGTGAAATTTCTGTTACAGACACTCATAAAGTTGAGAAGTTCGTTGAAGATGGTTGTTTACTAGGCAAGCTTGCCATAAACACAGGTGTAGCTTCAACTCCTGAAACTGTTGCATCAGCTTCAGTTTTGTCAGTTTGGGATGTTGCACCTGTTACATCAAGAAGCATAGATTTTTCTAGATGTGGATCTGTGGTCAAGACTTTAGATAGCTCATCATGCAGAATAGCAAAGTTTGCTCCCTTCTCAGTGGCAGCTTCCAGAAGTTCTGGTCATTTTGTGGCACTGGACGAAGAAAAAAAGCGTGTGCACATCTTTAATGAGGAAGGGGAATCCTTGCACACATTTCGCATTATGTATGGCGTTCTTAGGGATATCGCCGTTTCAAATGAAAATGAGATTGTTGTTGTGAATCGTGAAAGCAACCGTCTTTTACATTACGATATAAATGGAAGCTTTAAGAAAAAGTTTGTGACTGCTCCTAAGGAAAAGGTTAAATTTACATCATTAACTGTGGATACTCATGGGCGTTTCATCATCACTTCAAGCCCATTCTCTTCTGATGACACAGTGGCTTGCGTACTTGTTTACAGTCCATCAGGAAAACTCACCTTGTCGTTTGGCGAAGGGATACTGTGGGCGCCAGAAAAGGCAGTGTTTATGAATGGCAAGTTCTATGTAGCAGATATTGATCGTGGTGGTGTAATGGTGTTTGACAAAAGTGGAAATTTTCTTGAATTAATGGACAATGGTCCGCTGCATATCCTGTCTAGCATTGCAGCTGATTATGCTAATGGCTACCTCTTGGTGAGCGATCATGGTAATTCCGAAATACAGATTTACAGCCAAGATGGGCAACTACTGCATACTTTCCAAACAGAACTTCGCCCAGGGCAGATTGCTTTTACCAAAAATTACAGGAATCTACTAATTTGCTGTGAATATGAAGAAGGCAAAAATAAAATACAGCTGCTGACTTACTTTTAACCCTTTAAGCCCCAAAATCCACATGCATATTCTCTTCACTGTCTCCATATATTTCTTATGTTACTAACTGGGAGAATTTGATTAAAAATCAACACATTTCATGTCTGGTGATCATTTCTTTTATTCTCATGACCTGTATATTTGAACAACTAGTGATATTGTAAGGAGAAACTAGATGCTTGTCACTCTTGGGGCTTAAAGGGTTTTAAAACTCGTTAAATCCCATTATTACTTACTAGTAAGGCAAATACCACAATGCAAGTTGATTCACACCATGCCAAAGTAGGATCAGGGCAAACTTTTTTAACTGTCACAGGATAAAGCTTAGTAGAGGGAAACAGGATTCAAAAAGCCTGTTTTAGATGCTAATTGATAATAATGCACAATGGCAAACTTCATTAACTCCAAAAGATTGCTTTGCTTGGGACTGCTTGTATGCTAGGGAAGTCACCATCTGTCAACAAAAAAAAACAGATGGCCCTCAGGTACATGGATTGTAACCTGGCATTGGTGAAAAAGAAAGGCAAATCAAAAGATTTATTTAACAATAATGACATTTAAGGAGGAATGTTTCACACTCATCACTGATGATTTTTGACAGAGCCCTCAAAAAAGGAAAGAAAAGAATAACCTAAAACGAAAATATTAAAAAGATTTATAAATTTTTTATGGGTAGTTCTATTCTCCAAACAAACTTGCCTGATTTCACTTGCCCGTTTAATGTTCCTTCGGTATAATCTAAACTATTCCACAGTGCACTGGAAACTTGTTCTGAAAGTTTCTGAGCTGGTGTAGGAGGGCAATCTTTGTTAGTCATTTCTGTGTCATGTATTGTAACTATGTACGTAATAAAGTCAAAGTGGATAATTTTGTGATTTTGTGACCTATATTTTCCTTTGTCACATTCATTGAGCAAAGGAAAGGGAAAAGAAGTTAAAAAATGAAACCAAAAACAAATTTCACCCACAACATCAGTAAACTTCAATATTGGAAATCTCAGGTCAAGTAAAATTCCAAGGTCATGGGGGCCATTTTTGCTGTGTAGAGCTATTTTATAATTCCATCCAAAAATAGTAGAAACAAGTTAAAATTTTTCATTTGGTTTTACTCCATAAAAGAGCAGTGCACACTCGCTCAAAATCGAGACTCACCATACATTCCTGCCAAGGAAATTTTATCTCTCTTCTGTAACGCTGAGTAAAATTTGCTCCAGGAAGTTGTACTCAGTATTACAGTAGAAAGATGCAATTCTTGAATTTCTTCCTAGATATCAGTGGTTTTACATCCTATTCCATGTCTGTGCTCTGTTATTAACCCTCGGACATACAATTGGGAAGGGGGGTGGGGGTGGATAGCACCTTTCCACGGTAATGTTTTTCTTCTTTTTTTAAAAGGACTATTTTTTCTCAGTACTTGCGTTTTCAGTAGCTGTACATTTGTTGCTCAACGCACTTTGGCAAAGTTTTGTGAGAATCGGTTATCGTGATTAGGGCGCCGGACTTGAAATCCAGAGGTCCCGTGTTCAAGTCCCACTCTTAGCATTAGCTGGAGTTGTCCTCGGTAACCCCGAGTTCAACTCCCCAGCCATGCTTGTAAATAGGCAACTGGTCTGCCTCCCCACCAGTTGGGGTGTTTAAAGCTGTTAAGTTCATTTAGATTATTTCTTTCATTGTCCCTGAAAATCCCCTCATGGGGAGTGGTCAATTAAGTTGTTGTTATTATTATTATTATTATTATTATTATTATCATCATTATTATTATTTACGTCATCGTTAGTAACACGAGGTCAAGCCAATTTTTTTTCTGTAAAAAAAAAAAAGGTAAAATGCTGATAAAAAGAGTAATGTGGCTAATTATATCATGTTCTACATTTCAACTTAACTTCTGCAGTTGTTTGATAATATTTACCTCATCTTGTGGAGCGCTTCACAGGCTATCTACTAAAGGCAAAAATCAGTTTCAAAATATTGTAACACAACAAAACCTCAAGGGGGGAGGGGGGTCCTCAGCTCCCCCTCTAGTACCACGGCTGGGGGAACGAGTTTGCTCGTAGGTCCGAGGATACGACAGACAGTGTTTTTGAAGCGTGCTATAGGAAAATAAAAGGAGAATGCCTGCACTCGTTTCATACTTTAGCCTATGTCGTGAACACCTCTCGCAGCGCGATACCTCCACAAGGTGCTGTGAGCCTGTTCACACTAACTCTTAGTTGAAAAATCTCGAAACTTCCAGATTACGGGCAAAACGGAACGTTAGAGAAGAAAATGTAAACGTGCGTGCTGAAATGATATATCGGAACAATAAAAATGTCCGAAAACAAAGGCTCACATCATTAAACGACTGAAAGTACAAATCCATAACAGGAGCCCAAGGCATCTTCCTACATCTATATTTTATATCCATATCTTTATTTTAATTGGTTGTAATTTAAAATAAGTATTCATGACCACTCTATTTACACTGTATAGTCCAGTCAATCTGTGACTTTTTGATGGTTTCCAGAAGTGTACAAGAGCTTTCAGGATGGCCTGCACGTTGTTCGCAGAAGTGATAGCCTACTGGGCTGGGCTTTCTACCGACCTAGCGATTGAGCACGTCCTTCTGCGAAGCATGAAGACAAGTGGTGGGCTTACCCGAGGTCGAGGGATGACAGAAACGCAGCCTCTGGTTTGGCTAATGTCCATGCCTTCTTGTGCAAAGGTTAACGATGCAATGCAACATCTAGCGGGTGTAATGTATCATACCAGTTAGCATCACAAGGAAACAAAGGCAAGACAAGAGCGTGATTATAAAGACACCGACGAACTCATTACCCTCCTTTCCCAGAGAATCCGTTCAATCCGGATCCATCTTTGCGCAGCATTACGAGTGGTTTTGTAGCGGAGGATGACGTGAATGCTAACAAAGCCAAGGAAGTTGGAGGGAAGATACTGAGTTTGATGGTTGGCAAGAATGTGCACAATTACTCATTCCGAAGAAAGACCAGGTTATTACGCTGGCGTCGAAGACTGCTGTAAGATTTGTCGAAGGCACCATCCAAGTGGACCCACAGCTGTTGTTTCAGAGACTCACTATCGCTGCAACAGGAGGTCGGTACGAGGACCCTAAGTCAATGTTTAAGTACGAGATGTGCAACTACCCTCCAGCTCTATTCGACACCTCCCTTCTCCCTAGGAAAGCTAACAAGCTAGCATTAACAGATGCAATTTTGCCAATACAAAGACCAATCAAACAGCTGAACCTACAGGAAACGTCCATTTTGTCCTTGATGGAGGTGCTCTCCTGCACTGCGTGACATCGCCACGCGGCCTTACATACGATGCTCTTTGCTCCCTGTATGTGCAGTACGTAGACCGCAAGTATGGCAAGGCCACAGTTGTGTTTGATGGATATCATTATGGGCCATCAACAATAAAGGACAGCACCCACGAGAGACGGGCAGGTGTGTACGGACTGACAGTTACTTTCGAGAGTGATATGGTTGCCAAAGTGAAGAAAGATGAATTCTTTGTAAACAAAGTGAACAAGCAGAGGTTTACTAATCACCTAGGGGACAGACTGCAACGATCTGGTTGCACAGTTATCCATCACACAGGGGACGCAGATCTACTAATCGTCCAGACCGCTATACAGTCTGCAAGATCGGTGCTGACAGTGCTTGTGGGTGACGATACAGACCTGCTTGTTTTGCTTTGCTACCATGCCGAGATGGATGCGTACGATCCGTTTTTTAAACCCGACCCCTAGCAACCAAGCAAATGTCCAAGAAAAGTAGAGCCTGGGACATAAAAAAGACCAAGTCTTCGCTGGGTCTGTCTGTGTGTACAAATATTTTCTTCGTGCATGCGTTTCTTGGATGTGACACGACCTCCGACACTTCAAGGCTCCATGGCATTGGAAAGGGAGTAGCACTGAAGAAACTCACCACCGATGTATTGCTCTACCAGCAAGCCGCAGCTTTAACTGCCCAGCTGCTACAAAGGAAGAGATGGTTTTGGCGGGTGAAAAAGCGTTGCTCTGTCTGTACAATTGCAAATCACCTGATGAAAGCCTTGATTCACTGCGGTACACTAGATTTTATCAGCAAGTTGCGACAGGAACAAACAGTGAACAACCTTTGTACAGCCCGAGAGCCTTCCACCAACGTGGGTAGCTGCCGCGTATCACAGCCAGAGAGTGTACTTCCCAGTACAGCAGTGGAAAGGAATACCGCTCAAGCCTGAAGAGTGGGGATGGAAATTGACTACCGAAAAGCTGCTACCCGTCAGAACAGACCTGCCACCAGCTCATTCGTTCCTTCTGGAAGCTGTAAAGCCGCGGCTACACGAGCGATTTTTTGCTTGCGATGATGATGTGATCTTTTTGAAATTGTCGCGTCGCCAGCGCGCGGCGAAAATCGTGTAGCCACCCTCTGACGAAGTCCGTGATTCTGTCGCAAAAAATTCAACTCATTGAATTTCTCGCGATTTTTTTCTGCGATTTTTTCATCTATTGCATTACCTGTGCGAGGGTGGCTACACGTGCGATTTTCACCGCGCTCTGGCGACGCGACAATTTTCAAAAAAATCGCATCACCATCGCAGGCAAAAAATCGCTCGTGTAGCCGCGGCTGTAAGATGTAACTGTAGGACAGACTGCAAAACACAAGAGATGTACGTGCAGGAAACATGGGTTGGACTGTTCCCCTGCTTGTGATGAATGCAAGGGTCACAGTTGCACTAATTCAGCCGAGCCTGACCTGGATGCAGATTCGATATATTTGACCAGATATAGCTAGAAAATTTCATATTTTTCTTGTGTATTTACATTTTGAAGAACAATGATAACTTTATTGCAAGTACACTAAGCAAGCAGATTCAAGTAATTTTGAACACATAAACAACCTAATAATTTCCATGTTTGATTGTCTTCATAGGAGGAATTTTAAGCTCGGCGAAAACATTAAAAATGAATCAATTGCGGTGTTTTCAGAAAACGTACTTGTCTATTCTTGGGTGTCGTGTGCAAAACTCAGAACTAGACGGACGCAGATGTTTTTGTAACAATTAATTAGCCCTTTTTTAAGGTAAAACTATACTACATCGAATGTTGTTGCATTTTCTAAGCTTTTTAAGAAGAATTTAAAAAGAAAAATCACAATTACAAGATTTTTTTTTTGAGAGTGTGAGTTCCTGCTGACTTGGGTACCCGGTGGCAAAAGCACATCATGTTTAACCCGTTCCACTGAAAGGACTTTGGGATCTTTCAGTGTATTACTAATTGGGCCACCCTCGATTGAATGGCGATGAAAAAAATTCTGTTGCAATTTGTTTGATGTTAAACCACAGTTTGACGTGACTAGTAATCTTTTGCTTGAATGTCTCAAAAATGATTTGCTTGGGGCCACTGGCATTTTTTATTCCCCCAACTAACCTCTTTTAGTTGATTTGATCAGTTCTGAACGTATTGAAGGTAGTATTAAGAAAGCTAAGTGACTCATTGGCTATTGATTAACTTATTCCTTCGAATTCCGTTGCTGCTTTGAAGACGAACACCGACACAGTCCACTGTTCCCTTTAACTCTCCTCTTACACTCAGCTGTGTAGGAGAGAAAAGCAAAATTACTCGAAACAAACACTATAATATTGTCGGTTTCAGAAACAACGATGGGTTGCATTAAGCGCGATTTTGCTAAGAAATTTCCCATGGAAACAGGCAAATGTGCGTATTTTTAAACAAAACAACTCGACTGGATCACACTAACCTATTTTCGTTCCCCTTTTTCTCTTCTCTTTGACTTGTCCGTTTGCAATTAATTACCTTCTTATCTTAAACCAACAAAAGTCTAACCAAGCGGAATTCTCTTTCCGACTGAAACGGTTTGCATTGTGACATAACAAAGAAGAGTTTTAACTCGCGCGCTGTCATCAACCAATCAAATTTTTTGGGATTGCTGTCAATCAAGGCAGCATAAAAAAGAAGTTTGTGTGCCGGGTGTGCTTTGTTCTCAGTCAGAACCTCTCTTTCTTTTTCGCAGAGGTTGGCTAGGAAAACAAAAAAAAACTTGAGAACGAACCTGGAAATCGAATTTAGTGAAGGCATGGATAGTCTATCCATGGTAAAGGCGAGCATTTTCTGACTTTTCTGACTCTTCCCGCGTGCGCGCGCTCCCTTTTTACGCGCGCTAGTCCGCGCTCTTCTCCATTCTCGAGAGACGACTGGGAACGAGTCCAAGGGTTTATGATATTTCTTGGAAATTCAACATGGCGACTTCAATGGAGAACGACGTTGCTGCTGCTGTAGAACACGAAATCAGTTGCCCCATTTGCTTAGACGAGTTCGAAGAACCTAAATGCCTTCCACGTTGTGCTCACAATGTCTGCCAACATTGCCTTGAGGGAATGGTAAAGAAACGAAACAATGCAATCGAATGTCCGGTGTGTCGAGTCGAGTCGGTTATTCCTCAAGATGGAGTCGCAGCTTTTCCAAAGAATCATTTGCTGGTTCGGTTGATCGAGCGTACCCCTGGACGGAAAGAGAAACAATCGATCAAAGAAGCTATAAAGAACTGTAACGAGAAACTAGAGGGCGCTAAAACTGCTCTTAAACAAATGGAAGACCGCTTTCAAAGTGTCAAAACCCAAGCTGAAGAAACGAGACAAAGAATCAAATCACTGGCGGAAAATGTTGTTACGATGGTGCGTGAACAAGAACAAAAGATGCTTGGTGAAATTGATCAGATAATGAGCCAAAATCGAAATGCGGGAACATTTGAGACGCATAAATCCAACGCAACGGAACTATGTGAAAATGCTTCCAGCTGCATCCAAACTGTACAAGACATCCTGCATAATGGCGAATTAAGCGATCTCAGAGATCTTAAGGACGCCTTGGTTGAAGAATTGAACGATTTTAGCGCGTCCTTGGAAAACCGAGTATTCTGGGCAAACTGTGAATTCACACAGCCATGTGAAATTTCATTTACAGACACTCATAAAGTTGAGAAGTTCATTGAAGATGATTGTTTACTAGGTAAGCTTGCCATAAACACAGGTGCAGCTTCAACTCCTGAAAATGTTGCATCAGCTTCAGTTTTGTCAGTTTGGGAAGTTGCACCTGTTACAGCAAGAGGCATAGATTTTTCTAGATGTGGAGCTGTGGTCAAGACTTTAGATAGCTCATCATGTAGAATAGCAAAGTTTGCTCCCTTCTCTGTGGCTGCTTCCAGAAGTTCTGGTCATTTTGTGGCACTGGACGAAGAAAAAAAGCGTGTGCACGTCTTTAATGAAGAAGGGGAATCCCAGCACACATTTCGCATCATGTATGGCGATCTTTGGGATATTGCCATTTCAAATGAAAATGAGATTGTTGTTGTGAATCGTGAAAGCAACCGTCTTTTACATTATGACATGAATGGAAACTTTAAGAAAAAGTTTGTGACTGCTCCCAAAGAAAATGTTAAGTTTACGTCATTATCGGTTGATATTCATGGTCGTTTTATTGTATCTTCAAATGCAGTCAATTCTGCTGGCGTAGAATCTCGTATTCTAGTTTACAGTCCATCGGGAAAACTCACTTTGTCGTTCGGGGAAGGGATACTATATTCACCAGAAAAAGCAGTGTTTTTGAATGGGAAGTTCTTTGTGGCAGATGGCAACCGCAGAAGTCTCGTGGTATTCAACAAAAGTGGTGATTTTCTGGAAGAAATTGAAGGAGATCAGTTGGAGAGCCCATCCAGCATTGCAGCTGATTATGCTAATGGAAACCTTGTGGTGATTGATGATGGAAATTGCTCAGTACAGATTTACAGCCAAGATGGGCATCTACTGCATCATTTCTCAACAGAGCACACCCCGAGGCAAATTGCTTTTACCAAGAATTACAAGAACTTACTGATTTGCTGTGAATGTGTTGATGGAAAAAGTAAGATTCAGATGCTAACTTACTCTTAACTGGTTAAACCTCATTTTTAAAGCAAATACCACAATGCAAGTTGATTCATGCCATGTCAAAGTAGGATCAGGGTAAGGTTTCTAACTTTCATAGGACAAAGCTTAGCAGAGGGAAACAGGACTCAAAAAGCCTGTTTTAGATGCTAATTGATAATAATAATATTATTTAAAATAGTAATAATAATAATATTTTTCAAGGAGGGATGCTCTACACTTAACATGGTTAATTTGTTGAACCCTTAAAAAAAGAAAGAAAAGGAAAAAGCTATATTGCAATAAAATCTAAAGAGATAAAATAGCAGAAAAAGGATGTAAATCACAAATTACATTCTGAATTTATTTGCCCTACTTACCGTTTGGCATGGAATTTTTGCAGGAGTTTAATTTTGCATATTGCCAACTTTTTGTGTGTTTTGGAGGAACAAATTTTCATGAATTTTGATTTCAGACTTTACCACAGGCAGTGCTTTTAATAAGCCCCGACGACCGACGAAAAGTGTCTACAAATTCGCTCAAAGAAGTTGGCTACTATTTTCCCTAAATTGAAGTAATTAAAGAAAGATTTCTTTCAAACCTTGTTGATACAGTCGGCTACTCTACTCAAACCAACTGCCTACTTCAAATTTTATTGAAACCGCTGCACAGGGAACAAAATTTTCGTGCATTTCTCGCAAGTTTCTCTTTGGTATTTGACAGACGTAACTTGTATAGAGCAACAAGAGATGTACATGTAATATTGTCTTGTTTATTCTACTTACAAAAATCTACTGAAAGGTGTGATTTTGTATGCTGTCTGGGCTGAAAGAAACATGCAGTTAACCTTTTTTTTTTTTTTTTTTGCTCTTCTCAGGAGAGCTTCTTGTCTATGGTTGTTATCAAATTTACCCAGAATGCAGAGACTATTCACTATGTTGTGATTGTAAAGAGGAGGGTCCTAATACCGGTATTCCTTTTTCAGTCAACGTAACTGAAATTCAGTAACCTAAAGACATAAAGTAAATTTTCACGGATGATTGTTTAGCGGGAGTTTATTTTTGTGGGATCAAATTTTTGCGGATCAACAGAAAATCTGCAAAATTCATGAAAATTAGATCCCACAAAAATTTCATGTCACACAGTATGTTCTTTGTTATAATCTAAGCTGTTCCAAAGTGCATGTGGAGTGGAAACCTCTTCGTAAAGTTTCCCAGTTGGTGTAGGAGGGCAAAATTTATAAGTCATTTCTGTCTAGATATTTTTAATTTTGTACCAACCACCAGCACATATCGCTTGACAACAAAATAAGAAATTAGCTCTACTCCTAATTTGTGCAAAGCAATACCTATATGCCTGCAAGTCAATACTAAAGCCAAAAAGCTATACAATTGCAATAAAAGCTAAAGAGGAGAAAAATTTTATAAACCACTACCACTTATGTTCTTCATTCATTAAAATTTAATATGCTCCAAAGTGCACGTGGAGTGGAAACCTATTCGTAAAGTTTTTACCATTTGGTGCAGGAGGGCAGAATTTGTACGACGTTTCTGTATGGATATTTTCAAATTTGTACCAACCGCTGGTGCATATCTCTTCACGACAAAAGAAGAAATAAGCTCTACTTCTAATTTGTGTAAAGCAACTTGATTTCAATGAGTTTACATCTTAAATGAAATTACAGAGGAAAGTTGAAAAGTGCATTTGACCAGATGAGCAACCCTCTTGTAAACTCCATAACATTTACCTATGTGTTGAAATCCACTGCTGTTACAGTTGTTTTGATGTTACTTTACCGCGCGGTGTTGCAAAGTTCGTTGGGAAATTGGGTACTAGGTTACGAACTAGCCAATTACGTTGCTAAGTACCGAACGTAATTGCGAACTTCGAAACGTAGTTGACAACTTAATTCCCGCCGAAGTAGAACTATAAAATTCTCGCCGAAATACAGTAATTTCATTTTTATTCTCCTGTATTCGCAAATCATGGAAACCTTGAAGTCACAGGGGAAGTCGCTGCCAATTGTAGCTCAATGCAAAATCTGTGGAAAGTGGCTAGAGGATTTTAAGCTACATGTATTTCAAATAGGACGACATCGTAAACAAGGAGCAAAGGATATTCGGCGTTGGCTTCAAATGCGACTTATACAGTGAACTTACTTCACAAGTTTTTTTACTTAGTCATTGCCTGGGCCGTCAAACGGGCTGGCATTGCTTAACTTCTGTCCAGAAGCTTTTAATTTTCGGGAATCCTTTGTTGACAGAAGGCGATGTAGTTAATGTCGATGACTCAGACTCCGTTATGCTTTTGTGACACGTGGAATCTGTGATGCTTCATGCATATGGATTTATGTTGGTGTTTCTTCCTCTGTATCATCTCGTCTACAACACTGTGAGTACCACTTTTGGTTTGCACGAGAACTCTGCAGATCTTGTACTTCGGCGTGAATGAAGTTGTCAACTACGTTTCGAAGTTCGCAATTACATTCGGACCTTCGCAGTGTTATTGGCTAGTTCGTAACCTAGTACCCAATTTCCCAACGAACTTCGCAACACCGCGCGGTAAAGTAACCTGAAATCAACTGTAATTGTCGCTAGTATTTTGTTCTTTTGGTCTAGTGTTTAACTTTTTCTTTTTCTGTTTTTTATTGCTGTTTCTTTTTTCCTTTAATTGTAATTAGTTGCTTTGGTGTGTGTATGCATGTCCTTCAGTTTATATTTAATATGTGACTTTTGTTAATACTAAGTGTGGGCGCAATGGTGTAGTGGTTAGCACATTGGACTTCAGATCTGAAAGTCAGTGGTTCAATGCCCAGTCCCTGCCATCGTGTTGTTTCCTTAGACAAGAAACTTTGCCTCACATCGTCTCTCTCCACCCAGGTGTATAAAATGGGTACCGGTGAAATACTGCTGGGGGTAACCCTGCGATGGACTAGCATCCTATCCAGGGGGGAGTAGCAATACTGTCAGTTGCTTCATGCTACAGAAACCAGGATAAGCTCTAGCCCAGTAAGCCTCCTTGGCTCTTGTGCGACTTTACCTACCTTTGTAAATACTAAAAATAAATTGTGTTGTACAGTAATTAGACTGAATAATAAGAAAGATAAGTTTTTGAAAAAGTGGATTGAAATAAACTGTTGCAAGATTTAACTGTATCGTGTGTTGTAACTGTGTACAAGATTATTAAGTGAAAGTGGAGTAATTTTACAATTATAATGTAGGTCTCAAGTTTAATGTATATTTTCCTTTGTCACATTCATAGAGAAAAGGAAAGAGAATTGAATTATAAAATGAAACCAAAAACAAATTTCACTCGCAACATCAGCTCATTAATTGCATGTAAACTCCATCTGGAGTACTAGGTAGGTGTCTAATTCATTGAAATACCAAGTTAATTTTCATTTTCAGTATGTAGCCATCAAATTGTAAATAAATAAAAATTACAACCAGCATTCAGCAAGGGCTACTCAAGGCTGGTAGTGTGATCTTAAGGAAAATTTACAACTAGGTCTTGAAGTTAAAAAAATAATAACAATAATAAGTGAATAAACAAGTATAAACTAACAGTATGGAGAGCGTGGTTTTCTTCAGACAAATCATGAAGTACTAATCAGTATGGAGAACATGCGTGATGGCATCCATTACTTAAATTGTTTGATTCTAGAAGCCATTTATTCAGCTTTGTTTCTAACTGATTAGTTCCAAGCTTTACAGAATTACCATTTTAAGGTGCACTGTCCGATGCAGGGCATAATTTTAATTATAGAACTGAATAATAAATTAAATGATCAAAGTTATTTAAATGATCAATGTTGTGGAGTGAGTGATTAAAGTAGAAGATCGTTCTCTTAAAGTCCGTCTCAGTATAGTTAATTGCACTTGACGAGAACAAGTACGGCTGCCACTTCTCTATCAAGTACGTTAAGCAGTACAGCTTGAACTTTACAGTTGCACCTTGTATCCATCCCAGATATTGTTTTGAGCCACAATGATGGAGTTGGATCATTAATGGCCTCATGTTGCAACTTCGCTGTGCGCAGTTTTCAGACGTGTGTTCTGACCTTTATTTAATCATTTTTTTTTCGTTTACCATATATTTCAAGTAGCAGGAGATTTCTGTAAAGTACTCAGTTTAATTTTTTTTAGTAGGGTGTGCATCCTCCCCAACGCCCCCCCCCCCCATATCAGGACCAATCACAATCTTAGTGAAGTATCTTTAGTCTATTACTGCTCTGTACTGTCAGTTAAACCATATATATTCTAAATACACTAGCACCAGCACAGCATCAGCATTATGGCCATCACGTTTGAGGATCATTGAAGTAGAAGTGGAATAAGGCGCATAAATTTTCTTTCCAAGAAAGCCCTGTCATTCTTAAGCCCGGCATGCCCTGAGCACGAGAGTTCAGGCCCCACTGGCTAAGACGAAACAGCTGGCTCTAGGGACGAATTTTTTCTTTGTTTGTTTCTTTCTTTTTTTGTTGGCCAAAAGTTGGCCAAAAAATTAGTAGTTAACTGATAAATTAAAAGTCAACAGTTAACTGACATTTTATTAATTATATTGAATACGATTGTTGGTGTTTTAAAAGCAACAAAGATTTTCTTAACAGCGAGGCTATTTCGTGACATTTACCTGTCACGCTGCATGACCTGGTAGCGGTATTCACTGTTGTTTGGGTCACTTCCAATGCAAAAGTGCCATGCCAGCCAAGAGGGAGCGTAACTTGGACCTTGATCTCTGTGATGGCTTTGAGTGGCGTGGTTAAAGTAGACTGTGTGACAGGCGCAGAAAGGGGTCGGAGGGAAAAGGGTTCTCGATGGCGGAGGGGAGAGGTAAGGAGTCATGCAGGCCTTCCAACCCCATTTTATAACCATGTTGAATGGAAATTGAGAAACACGAATTTCGAGTACTTAAGGTGGCCGAACACAGTTTTCTTGTACCTATGCATTATTAGTCGTTATTTTCAAACCGCACAGGCAACTGGGCGGCCAAAATTAGCAAGGTGCAAAATCGGCTAAAAAAGATTACATTTTGATATGTTATATTGGACTAAGTACCGTTGCCATGGCAACATAGCTGGTAATAAACCAGCATTAGATAATGGATCTGATTTATTTTCGGAAAATCGAATCGATAGATTTTTCTATCATTTGTCTCTAGGAAAATCGGAAAAATACTGCCCCATTGAGACTGGTCTGGTGAAATTTTGACAGAGAGATCTTCTGTAATTTTGTGTTTTGTATTTCAACGTTTTCTGAACATGCAGGGCTCGAGACTAACTTTTCAGCTTAGTAGCCAAGTGGCTAGTGAGAGGTTTGATTTCACTAGCCAAAATAAATTTTCACTAGCCAGACTTTTTTTCATAATCTCATACTGTGTTCAATATGTCTAATTTGTAGCCGAGTTAAGCTCTGTAAACATGCCTCTCTGTAATCTCAAGAGTGAAGAACTTGAATGTTGACTATTCTTTCCAACAGTTGAAGATCCTCACACGAATACAAAATACTATGTGCCTTCAAGGCAAATTCTCAGGCGCAATGTATGTTCATGCCTCTCATTTCCCATTTCAGTCAGATCATGAGGAATAACTCAAACAGTTAACCTTTTATGAGCATGTCATCGTACCGAGAAACGTTGCGAAGACAAGACTAACATTGTAAAAACGTTGTAAGGTACGGAGAAACGTCAAAAAGACAAGACTGATACAGCACGCAACTCACGTATGGAAAAACGTCAACAATAGAAGACTATTAAATTATAAGTGTATTTAGGTACGGAGAAACATTGAGCAGAAAAAACTAATAAGGTTCGAACTTACTAAGGTACAAAGAAACGTTGAGAAGTCACATCAAACACATTGGTTGCAAATGCACCAAAGTAGGGAGAAACGCTGCCGACGTACCAAAATACAGAGACTAATAAATTAAAAATACGCAACTGCTAACTTACGGAGAAACGTTGTTAGACAATACTAATTCCGTAAGAACGTGTGTGACGTACGGAAGAACGCCAAACGGACAAACTGAACTATTACAGTGGGACAATAAATTACGGAGAAACGCAAATGAGACAACTAAAATCGCACTAACGTACAGATAAACGTTGAGGAGACAAGACTAATGCCAATATATGAACATACTAACGTACAGAGAAACGCTAAGCAGTGTCGACTTATCGTATGAATGTACTAACACACTGAAAACCTTAGGAAGAGCAGAACAGTGCTATGCAAACGTGTTAACGTACAAACAAATGTTGAGAAGGCTGGACTAATAAATCGACGAACCTACTTACACTGTATGTACGGAGAAAAGTTGTGAAGACGTTATGTTAGGAGAAACGCTGGGAAGAGAAACTACTGTGTGAAGGTAGCAATTAATGGCAAAAAGTCGATAACAGAAGACTAAAGAATTGTGTGAACTTACTAACATGTAGACAAATATCATGTGAACGCACTAATGGACCTTTCCAGGAAACGTGGTAAAACGTTCTGAAGACGGCTAATATCGTTTGAACGTAGTTATGACAGAGAAAACGTTGCCATCTGAGACAAGAATTAGTAGGGGAAAACGTTGAGAGGACAAAACAAGTATCAATACAAACATTATGATATCCTTCTACAGAATAAGTTTTGGTTTCTGCTCACTCAATTTGCTTTTGGGATCCGATCATCAGAAGCAATATTTAGTTTGGTTTCCATCCGGTGCTTCAGTGCTTTGAAATTTTCACTAGCCAAAATAGCTAGCGAAAGCGCAAAACGTACTAGCCAAAACGGAATTTCTACTAGTCTGTGACTAGTTGGCTACCGTTAGTCTCGAGCCCTGACATGTCCTCTGTCTGATTTCAATTTTTGTGTACAGGCGAGTTAAGCATGTTCTGAACTATTATTCAATGCTAAAAACGCATTTATTCAAAATGGCTTATTCCAATTTTCTTTGACTGTCTTATGCAATATAATGTAAATAGTTTAGTTAGTCATTTAGTTTTTAGACAATTTGTTTAAATCATGTAATTTAGTATTAGAGAGGATTTTTGAAGTTTGTAAAGCGCTTTTGATCATATGTAAATGTAAAAAGCGCTATAAAAGTATTAAACATTATTATTATTATTATTATTATTATTAAATTTCATGAAAATCTAAATGGCGGTTCCGTAGAAAACAGTGCATTTCCACTAAACCATGCAGTCACACTTTTCTGGTTAACTGCGCATGCGTTGCATTTGACAGGGTCTCGATCTTTCTCGATCCATACAAACAATCCCGGAAAGGCAGGGTCCATTAGTATTACCTTTTAATACATTGAAAAACAAACGTTTTTTACACATTACAAACTGTTTGATTGTTAAGAAGGAATATTAAGTAATTCTGACCAATCACGATTTTGGCGAAAGTAAAATACGCCTGAAACAATGGCCTGGTAGTGGGCGCGCCCTCTCCATTCCTCTCGAGCTCCGCGCTCGTTGTTCGCTCTCGCGAATAATTTCAACCCTTTTTCCTCCCCTTTCCGCGCCTGCCATGCAAGCTATGGTCATCTCGATAAAAACTTAGAATAAGTTATTCTAAGTTTTTATCAAGATGATGACGAAGAGTCGGCATTCGAACGATACAGAGGTCGCGTGCCGTTTGACTTGGCGAAACACAATTCAATGGACATAGTATGTAAACATTTGACAGATTTTATCGATGGGAATCTTACAACAAGCGGTAAAGTTTAAACTCGGTGCGTTTGACTTGAAGCTGATCCAATTAGATATTTGACTGTCCAGCACGCGAACGTGGGTTGACCTCGTTTGGCCTGATTTAGATCTCGTCAATAATTGATTACGGGTCAGAATGACAGACCCTCTGAGCAGACTAAACAACTAAACAAAAACAAAAACAACTTTCTCATCTTTCTCAATAGTTTGGACTGTCTTTCTCTTTCATTATGAGTAAGATTTCTGATTTGATTGTTTTTTTTTTAATAATTATTTTCATGTCTGGAAATCGTAATTTTTTTTTGTTTGAGTAAGGTCCACCCCCAAGGATGATTGACGTGCTAAAGTGAGGAAAAATTCGGGTTATGAAGCAATAATTTTCGATGTAATAAAAGGAAAGTTAATAGCTAACTACAATATTTAGTAGTTAACTGACAATTGGCAGAAAGATTAGTAGTTAACTGACATTTGGCCGACAAATTAGTAGTTAACTGACAATTGGTTACCCCCATTAGCACCCTCTAGTATTACTAATGAAAGTGTATTTGGCTTCGTATGGTCAACGTCTTCAAGTTCTTCTCTCTTGTCTTCTGTTACTGTACATGTGAAATCGGTGAAGTTGCGGCGTGATTGTGCACGTTCTTTCTTTGAAACTCCACTTGATCTAGTCGCCTTATTTATGTCGTGAGAAGGTTTATAAATTTCTTATATTTTGGGCCGAAGACTATTAAAAATTTCATGACATTGCCCTTAAGTTAAAGTTTATCGAAACGGGATGAGCGTCAACATAATTTATGACCGCAACTGTGTACTAAAAAAAAGACTGACAGTCTGACAGCTATATTTCTGACTTCAATTTTCACACATGACACTGGTTTCGTAACGAAAAGTGAGATATATTTCAGCAATGTAAATAGTTGATGTTCGCTCGCGAGCTTTCAACTTTTCTCCTGTCATCCAAAATCAACACATGTACTGTAGACTGGCTGAGCACTTAAACTTATTAACGCTTATCTACATTAATAGCCCCCGGCTCCTATTTAATGGTTGCTATTTTCTCTCAGAAAAGCGCCAAAACAAAAATGAAACTCTTAACGCGAATTTGAAAATTTACAGGACTTCATTCTCGCTCACACGGTTCACAGTATTTCAGACAAAATGGCCTTGGAATGTTCAGTTCACCCTTCCTCAATAGAATACGAGACCTCCAAAGCCGCGATATAAACTTCCTTCAATGGAAATTGAAACACTGCTCTGGCTTCACGGGTAACTAATCATCGCAAAGCATGGCTCACGGCTGCTATTAAAGCAAATTACGTTTCACAAGAAAGAAGGCAGCCATTTCACGTTGCACGCCACATAAATATCGCTATTCACGGCTCACGAAAATACCCATCGGCCACCCTCTCGATTTAGGTCGCGTCGGTCGCGAATAACCAGGGCGTTAATTTCCAGTTCTCCAGGCCCACTGAATAAAATTACTTACGGCCCATGTTTACCGAGGGTTAGTCTCAATCTGAAGTAAACTATGCACGAATATTAGCAGGAATTTGCTGAAATCTTAATTAAAACTAAACGTATAGTTGCGAATAGTCCATCTCCTTGCTGGAGATTCGTGGATATACTTTACTTCCAGATTGAGACTACCAGTGTACAGATGGGTCTATTGTCTTTTTATCCATCCGTCTTACTAAATTCGAAACGGGACTACCGTAAGGGACTGTTCGTTATTTATGGCTAAGGGGGGGTCGGTGATTTTCAACCAATTCAGGCATATGAAAAATTTACCCCTCCCCGGAAGTAGGTATTTTAAAAAATTACCCCCCGTTTATGCGTACAGCATAAGCTCTGGCCGTGTGCCGATAAACCAAAATCCAGTGCAAGGTCATTTGTGATCGTACAGCATGGAAGCACTCAGCAAGGAAAGTAAATTTGCAGCGCCGGTATTAACGTGGGCCCAGAGAAGATCCGATGCGAGAGAGAAATCAACGGTAGGAAAGTTTGTAAGAAGTTCGTTGCAAGACTTGAACCAGTTTTGCAATTTGAGGATGGCTATATACGTACGCACTACAATACTGTAAACTACGACTGGCCCCGGCAAATGACACATGTGTGGGTTTTCCTAATTTTATATATTGGAACCTTTAAATAACGCTACTCCACGTCACGTTTTCTTGGCTTTTCAAACTAGAAAGACCAGGTTCTTTGGAAATAGAATTCTCGAAACAGAGGTCAACTTTGTAAATAGGTCTGCAAAACGGCTACACACTGAAGTGTTGAAACAACAGTTTCTAAAAGTTTACCCCCCTTATTTCTACTGTATTTAAAAAAGCACCCCCCTTTTTTCATTGATTTTGAAAATTTTACCCCCCCCCACTCTAAACACCGCCCCCCCTTAGGCATAAATAACGAACAGTCCCTAAAATTTCGATAATAAGCCCCCTCCCCTCCCCCACCCACCCCCAGAAAAATTAACCCACCAAAAAAGTCTTCCAGGTTAAGCTTGGGGGCAAATACTAGCGCAGGACTAATCATCGGAATTTTGTGGTATTAGACATAAGCGTTAAATTTCTGAAGGTAAGTCGAGCATACAGTCACTTGACCGGCACTCGACTTACATGATTGGAGACATATTGGTTTCCCTGTTACCTTACATTCATATGCATTTCTATTATCTCTTACGTTGGCCGTGGGGTTAACCGCAGCTTCCGTTTTAGCGCCCGTGTTTAGCGCGTTCTTCCACGTGGCCTGTAATTATCCCATGATTTATTGCATGACTGCACGCAAACATTTGTGAAATGAATATATTTATTGGAAATAAAAAGTTATTCTACTTGGTTTTCTGCCCAACAAGACCTTTATTCTAAATGATATTTAACTGAAAAACAACCGTATGGTAAGCCAAAAAACAAGAAAAGAATTAGAATCGCCAAAAGTTCCGTTATCTACGGGACGAGTCCTTAACATTCTTCGAATCAGATTGAACAGTTTGTCTACAGTCCATCAGGAAAACTCACCTTGACATTTGGAGAGGGGATACTGTGTACACCAGAAAAGGCAGTGTTTATGAATGGCAAGTTCTACGTAGCAGATATTGATCATGGTTGTGTGATGGTGTTTGACAAAAATGGAAATCTTCTTGAAAGAATGGACAGCAATCTGCAGAATATCCTGTCCAGCATTGCAGCTGATTATGCTAATGGCTACCCCTTGGTAAGTGATCGTGGTAATTCTGAAATACAGATTGACAGCCAAGATGGGCAACTACTACATCATTTCCAAACAGAACATCCCTCAAGGCAGATTGCTTTTACCAAAAATTACAAGAATCTACTAGTTTGCTGTGAATATGAGGAAGGCAAAAATAAGATTCAGCTGCTGACTTACTCTTAACTTGTGAAGCTCTATTGTTCAGGCAAATACAACAATGCAAGGCGATTCATACCATGCCAAAGTGGGTTTCAAGATCAGAATTCTTACTAGCACAGGACATAGATTAGCAATGCCATGAATGGTAACAATGTGTTATTAGAAAAAGGTCTGCTTTAGACGCTCATTGGTAGTAATAATTATGATCAGTTTTAAGGAGGGAACAACACTCATTGCTGATTTTTGAGCAGAGGCCTTTAAAAAATCTGATTTTTAGTAGAGCCCTTAAAAAAGGAAAGAAACTGAAATGTTAAAAAGGAATAAGAACTAGATAAAAAGTTATGCAGAAAAATGCTGTAAATCACTGATATAATTTTTAAAAATTGCTTAAATGCATTCCCCCCTCTAATGTTTTTTAGGAGGGCCCAGTGTTGGTGATTCATGTTCTGTATTCTAAGGTCTCGGTCAAACAAATTCAACATCATCAGTCACTGTTGAATACAAGTTTGCTCTACAAGTGTTTGCTAGATTTGAGTGAGAGTATGAGTACGAAATTTCAACAAGTTTGCAGGCTTTACATTATCCACACCACCAACCAATCCTACTCTTGGAGCTTCCTTCTCTCCTTAGGGTCCTAAAGGGGTTAGGGCTCCAGGGCTCCAGCCAAAAAATGCAGGGCTCCAAGACGGAAAATTCGGGGCTCTAGGGCTCCATTGCTTCACTCCGGGGCTCCATTTAGCCGAAAATAGCATTTTTGTTCGGGCTCCAAGTCGAGAGAGGCTTTGGGCTCCACGACGAAAAATTCAGGGCTCCAAAGACCCCCCTTTGGGACCCTGTCTACCGGATGAAACAACACGAAGGAGTGAGAGCTCTGGAAGCGTCTCTGGTTTGTAATTTAAAAGTCGTACTCGTAGTGTAATCTAAAGGTCGCTAGTGAGTGCTGACCAGTCGCGATGTTTTCGCTTGCCAGGTGAACGTGAAAAACCACGAAAGCAACAGCGTCGTAACAGGAATCCGGCCGTCGCCATATGGGGCACGACATTTTATGATGGTCAGTTGGCATAACATACGAACAAAGTGCTGTAAAGGTTGTGGTACGGGTACTCAAGAGCGGTACTGTCTTATATAAAACGCATGCGCATGTTGGTCTTCTGAATGTTACCTTCGTGTGTTCTTGTCTTTTAATTTACAGTATTTAAGATATGAACGGCGAAGGGTTGTTAAGTTTGGGGTTTCTGTATTTGTCTTGTAAAACGCATGCGCAACTGAGTAAAGCTAATAAGATTGAATGCGAAATTGGCTGTGTTGTCTGATCTAGTTAGTGGTTATGGTGAAAATGTTTTAGCGCAGGAGCTTTGTGATGGCGATTGACATTTTGAGGGATGTAAAAATGTGGGAATGGAAGGATTTGTGAATGTGAGGAGCATATCACGCTTCTGTGAATGTGATTTGCTTTGAAAGTTGCGTTTTGTATAGCAGCGGTGTAATATTGTGTTGCGTGAGAGGCAGTTTCCCTTAGTGTTTTATGGGGGGACGGTTTCCGAAGTGGATTGTAAGTTTTCTCATTGGGTAACCTGTATTTCGCAGAGGAGAGATACGACAGCTGTGTTTGCACCTTATTAGCGCGGTAAGGAACGGTGGCTTAGGGAGAGAAGGGATTGACACTAGTATGATGATGCAATTAGTGGCTTGCACCATCGATACATCATAGTTCTTGAGAAGAGAGAGAGATGAGTGTTTATTTAACGCGAGAAGTTGATTTTAATTGCATAAAGACGAAGGAATCGGTCATTAATAAGGAGATGAATTAACAAAGTAGCTGTCACGAGTCTTTAAGTTAGAAAATAACTGAATATTATCAAGCGATGCGTGTGGTTTGCGTGTGGTGTTTTTTGGGTTTGAGGTAATTTTGTAATTCTAGTACGTAGCTGTTCCGAGTCAACTTCTTTACTTTACATGGGGATTCCCGGGTTAGCAAACCGGATTTAAGCATCATGTCATGAGATATGCCTTAACGTACCCCGGGCTCTGACGATCTGCTCGAGCTCGTGTTGATCAAGCGTTATCTTTTGATTCTACTGCTATGTTCACTGTTTGTATTCACCGTCTAGGCACAACAGTAAATATTTTGTCAACCCTTCCTAAGCATCCTCAGTTGTGGGCAAATATATACCGACATTCAACGTTTGAGTGAATTTGCGTTTAAATTCAGCAGAAATAAAAGCGATAAGAAAACTAAGCTAAGTCATCAGAGTTTAAACATTTCGTCATCCAGTAACGCTATAGTCAAAATATTGTGTCACACAATCACACTTTTCGTCACGCCGGTTCGTATAACACAGGATCGCGCTAACATTTGTGAAACCTAGGGGTGGGGAGGGTCAGAACGGCCAGTTAAAATGCCCATTGGGCTTTCTTGTCTTTTCATTTCCTTCACGTTCCGCGCTCGCGCCGCCTGCTGCTTATTCCGCTCTCCCTCCTGAGCCCGCAATCTCATTGACCAGCTCCAGGCATTGAAAACAGATGATGTTATGTAAAAAACAAAATGGCGAATGCCGAAAGCGATATGGTGGCAATGGTGGCAGCAGTTGAACATGAAATCAGTTGCCCTATCTGCCTAGACGATTTTGAAGAGCCAAAATGCCTTCCAAGCTGTGCTCACAATGTCTGCCAAAATTGCTTGGAGGGAATGGTAAAGAGAAAAGACAAAATCGAATGTCCGGTGTGTCGAGTCGAGTCGATTATCCCGCAAGGTGGAGTCGCAGCTTTTCCAAAGAATCATTTGTTAGTTCGGTTGATCGAGCGCACCCCTGGTCGAAAAGAGAAAGAGTCTATGAAACAGGCCTTAAAAAACTGCAGTGGGAAACTGCAGGGTGCTAAAGGTGCTCTAAAAGAAATGGGAGACCGTTTTGCTATGGCCGAAAACAAAGCTGAACAAGTTAAGCTAAAGATCAGGTCTCTGGCGGAAAATATTGTAGCGGTGGTTCGCGAACAAGAACGAAGAATGTTTGATGAAATTGATGTAAAATTGGGTCAGACTATAATCGACGAAACCTTTGAAAAACACAAGTCTAACATGGAAAAGCTATGTGAAAATGCCTCTTGTTGCATGCAAACGGTACAAGACATACTGCAAAAAGGTAAACAGAGCGATTTCAAATACCTCAGTGAGGCTTTAGTTGAAGAGTTGAAGGATTTTTCCGAATCTTTGGAGATGCGGATAACTTGGGCAAACTGGGAATTCACAGCACCCTTTAATGTTTCACTTACAGGCACTGAATCAGCAGAAAAGTTCATTGAAGATGAGTATTCACTAGGTAAACTTACCATAAACACAGGTGAACCTTTAACTCCCCAGAATGTTTTATCACCTTCAGTTAAGTCTGTTGGGAAAGGTTCACCAGTTACTTCAAGGGTTCAAGAGTATTCCAAATCTGGAACTCTGATTCAATCTCTAGACAACTCTTTGTCTAGGGTGGCACAGTTCACCCCATTCTCAGTGGCAGTATCCAGAAATTCTGGTGATTTTGTGGTATTGGATGTGGACAAAGAAATGCAGCATGTGCTTATCTTTAACGAGAAGGGGGAGCCTTTGAAAAAATTTCAGATCAAGTCCAGTGACCCCTGGGATTTGGCAGTTTTGAACGACATT
This sequence comes from Siderastrea siderea, assembly GCA_964030785.1. Taxonomy (NCBI): domain Eukaryota; kingdom Metazoa; phylum Cnidaria; class Anthozoa; order Scleractinia; family Rhizangiidae; genus Siderastrea; species Siderastrea siderea. The sequence continues at coordinate 55,719,326 of OZ034966.1, read as the reverse complement.
GAAATAGTTGTCTTGAATCGTGAAAGTAACCATCTTCAACATTATGACATGAATGGAAATGAAAGAAGAACTAAGAAAACGTTTTGTGTTCCCAACAGAAATGTGAAGTTTTCATCATTGTCAGTGGATATTCATGGACGGTTCATCATCTCTTCATGCCCATGCTATAATGAAACAAACAGTGAAACTGTCCCTTGTGTTCTTGTCTACAATCCACTGGGAAAACTGACATTGTCATTTGGTGAAGATTTTCTATCATCACCCGAAAAGGCAGTATTTTTGAATGGAAAGTTCTTTGTTGCAGACTCTGGCCATAAATGTGTGACAGTATTTAACAAAAATGGTGATTTTCTTGAACAAATTGAAAGTAGCCAGCTGGAAATTCCATCCAGCATTGCAGCTGATTATAATAATGGACACCTTGTGGTAAGTGATAGTGGAAATTCCACAATACAGATTTACAGCCAAGCCAGGAAGCTGCTAAATCATTTCCAAACAGAACATGCCCCAATTGGAGTTGCTTTTACCAGGAATTACAAGAATCTGCTAATTTGTTTTTGAATTAAAAAATAATAATCATGTGTAGCTGTATTTGTAACTTGTTGGCCTGGTCTTGTTCTCAACATAACACAGAAATCTGAAAGTAATAGTCCCCTAAAGTAGCCATCTAGCCATAGCCAATTTGATGGTTTGTAGCAAATCTCAAAAGAAGCACCCCTTCTCCCTGTTTATAACTTCAGTAATAAGATATCATTAGTATAGTTATTAGTAACTTAGTAATTTAAGTAATTGTTCCTGAAAAGCCCCATTGGGGAGGTAACAATAAAGTATGTATGTATGTATGTATCATGATGATCTGTGTCATGGAACCTTTTATCAAATAATAAGCTTGTCCACAACATTCTGTTTATAACAGGGCCTGATAGATGGAAAGCCAATAACACTTAACTGTGGACTAAAAGTAAACCAAGGTTTCTATTGTTCTTGTTTAAAAGCATTTCCCTGGGCCAATTTCATGTGATGGCTGGAAAGCAGCAAGACTCAAATTGCAGAATGAAAGCACTTTACTACTGAGACTAGGGGGTAGTCAACATTAAGCAGTAAAATATAACTTTTTCATATGTTTAATTATAAACCAAACTTGGTGACTTTTCCTAAAATTTCTTTGGGAACAAGTGGTGTGACATGTCATTATTCATAAAATTTGATGTTGCCATGGCAGCTGTATTTTGACAGGTTAGTTTTTCAGAATTTTTAGTTTTCATGTTTTTAATGAAAACATGTTTTTCGTGGGGTAACTTTAACAATTTTTAGAACATTTTAGTGATTTTCAATAGATTTCTAATTGCTGTAGTGTGGGTCTCCACTGTTAACTTTACAACTTACAATGATTTCATGTCTAACTTATTTCATTTATATACTTATTCTGTTTTTCAACTATTTTAAATTATTTAAATGTGTATGAAGACTATTAGCATTTGTAGATCATAGAACATACAACCCCACAAACTGTACAGCATTAACAACTATCATTTACAAGAAAAGGTTATCATGTTGTGTCATACTGTTTTGATTACTTTTTGGACAATTTTGTTGGTTTTCTGGGGTTTCGAAAAAACCAAGAAATCCAAGATGACTCCACCATTTGGAAATCATGTTTTTATTCTGGTGTGTCTTTATCAGCTCACTGTAGAGTCCTCAAAGGTGGCATTTTTGGACATACTATATACCCTCCAAGCTTTGTTGTCATAGCTTTTATGCTTTTCAGAGTTGGGGCAGGGGGGGGGGGGGGCAGAATCAACCCTCCCGGTCCTAGAAGACCAAAAAAGCCCGGCCTGAATAGGGTTAATCTACATGTATAAAACCAAATTCAAAGATGAAACAAACCCTGGGACAACACAACCCTGTATTGAACGACAGGGTCCTGAATGCTCTACCATCAGTAAATTATGTAATGAGTAATTACGGAATGGCAAAGTCTAATTTCCTTGATAAACAATACCTTGGTAATTAATCTTCTAGTATATAAATACCACTAATTAATACCGTTACTATATAATTAAGATTAAAAAGTCTGTTTTCATTTTTGTTGCAATCTCATTATTTGTGCAGCTCTGGCAAGTGTTTTGTTTCGGTGGTTCCCTATTAATAGTATCTACAACATATATACATATGTTAGGATAGAAAACTAGGGTGAAAGTAATAGATTTATATTAGGGTTAATGTTCAAGGCATTTACTGTGAAGATCAAAACACACAAAGGGTTTATTTTCTGGTCACATGTTTTCATCAAATACTGTTGCTGTTCAGTGTCCTAAAGATGACCAATTTTTTGCTAGTTTTCTCCTATTTGCAGCCATTTGTTGAGTTACTTTAGTTGAAATATCTTCAAACATGGAAGTTTATTGAAACTGTTTTGGAAAATATTAATTTAAAAAAAAATCTAAAAAAATTTTCAATTTAAAAAAAATTAAAAGTTCATCTGGTGGTTTCATAAATATTGACACAAAACACAAAACTTTGAGGTTAACTACTGCACGTGCGTGTCTATTAAAGGCATTTCGTGGCATGATCGATGATTTTGTTGTGTGATCCTGTGCACGTTTGTTGCTTTGATTTCAAAGCTCACCCTATGGCACCATTATGGAAACAGCTCGCGTGGGGGACAAAAACTCTAGGGAGCCACTTTAAATTCAATGCCTTAAAACAGTTGTGTTGCAGTTGAGCGAGCTTGGCATGGTTATAACACAACGTTTGAAGCAGGCCTCAGCAGTCTAACTAAGCTGGTTAGACCACTGGACTGTGAGGTAGCCATCTCAGCTGAGTCTTGTTGACTATTCTCCAGTAAATTTTCTCCAAGTCTGATAGGTCTAAACTAATCATTTCAATATCTGAGGAAAGAAAACAATACCGTTTCTGATGATAGACTAACGATCGGCTGACAGCTGTGTGTGATCCACTTGTATTCTAGCTGTTACCATGCACCCCCAGACACAGCCTGGGATTTTTTTACTTGTGGTTCTGTTCTCCACCCCTGTGCACACAAAAAGGGAGAATTCCCCACTCCAGGACTGGCTGAAAATAAACTGTTTCGTTTGACAAGAAGATGAAAACTTTTGATATTCAACCAAAAACTTAAGTTTTGGAACAGTTAAAAAAAACCCTTCAAAAGTATAGCAAGTAATCTCTATTATTAACCTACAAAACGTATGGACTCATCCACGTGGGGTTAGATGCCATTGTGTAACCCCATAATTCCTTGTATTTGCCCATGCAGCCCCCTACCCCCGGGAGATTGAAAGGTGTGCCCAGCATGGGGGGTTGGTAACAGCTAGAATTGAACCACACATTACCATGGAAAGTGGAGACTTAAAACAAATATTAGCCAAAGAAAGCTTTATGTCCTGGTTTTAGAACATCACATTTCCAAGGCAAACTTTCAGACCGACAGTCCCGATGAAATCGAATCAGATTGAGCAATTTTTCTTTAATCACCCCGGATGTTAATCCCCTGCCTATGAATTCTAAATAAGTCAGATTAATTAACGGAGTTCTTTTGACCAAAGTTAAGGGTGGAATGAAAGGCGTTTGTTTAAAAATTTTGAGTCACCGCCAATGAATAATTAATTTTTCAACCATTTGCGTGACTCATGACTCAGCGGTACAAGGCTTCCTATTTAATAACCCCGATATTAATTCTAACGATTTCACAAGCCGCACATTTTAACCACAATAGTCCCACATACATAAGGTACTATCAGTTTCACTCTCTCCATGAAATAAATGTCCTACGATGATCAGTTACTGTTACTTAGGGAAAATAACCTCTGTGGATGGAAGGGGGGGGGGGGGGGTATGGATATTTTCTGGAACCACACACTGCTATCAGACATTCATACTGAAAGATGTGTGCAACAGTGTTAGATGACGTTGAAATTATCCATTTGGTCGATGCCTAAAGGAACGTAATATACAAGACAAAGAAAGTATAATATTTTCAACTAATTGTAAAATTATTTCCTAATTACTAAATTTCCTTTAATTCCTTGCTTTACCTTACTTTCTTCTCACTAATTTATGACAATCAAAATATTACTTGGTCAAATACATGTACTTTGTCACTTTGTTATAGTACATCTTGGTTCACCTGGAATTCTTGTAACTTTTTTGGTACACCTTGGTACAATAGAAAACACAGAAATACTCAAACTGTCCTCAAACTAAAGCACCCAACAAACTGACAAGAAAGTACTGATCATATGAGATTAGCTTTCTAACACCAGATTATGGGGCATGGATGCAATGACCCCCCCCCCCCCCCCATTTGAGTTAGAAATGCATGCTCAGCAACCTACCAGGCCCGAAAACTTTTCATGTGCAAAATATTCCTCAACAGAGACTCTATTTCATTGATTTTGAAAGCCAAATTTAAAAATCTTCATAATTTTATGGAACAAACCGGCCAGTTTGCACTAGTTATTGATTAGCAAATTACCACCAATCAAGAAAAAATGTATTTACATTAGGCGGAACTAGACTGTAAGTGGCAGTGACAGAATGTAAATAATTTCCTATTGGAATGAACGCACGTGAGCCGTTTTGGCGTTAATTGACTCTATCATTCTTAGGTATATGAGGTTTGATGATTGTAACATATATATATTCCTCTCAGCTCTCAAACTTTCAACTTTTATTTAAATTGTTTTCCATATTTCTTTTAACCTTTAACCCCCAAAGGTTTCTGCAACTGCACTTGGTCGGGGAATACATTCCCAATTCTTTCCCACTGGGTTGTTTTGGTTTTCGTATCAGGTGGTGCACACCAGTTTAGACTGAGTGACTTTGTTCAGAATAGTTTGTATGTATTCTTAACCCATTGACACCTGGCAAGCTTCGAAAAAATGGTACTTTTAAGCAGTTCGATCTGCACACCCATTCCCATCTAGTTGTTTAGGAAAAAAGATTTTTTAAAGTAAGTATCGGGCCTGGCAAGACATCAGGAGTTTCGAGAAATAGGACCTGCGGCTTACATACATACATACTTAATTTTTATTGTCTCCTCCCCAAAGGAACTTTCCAGGAACAATCAATAACTAATTACAACACTTAACTTATTACTACTCTAAACCACACAACAATGAAAATACCTGAAGTTTGGGACTAAGACAGCCTTTATTGACAACTAATTAAATGATTAATAACACAATATACAAAACACTTGCTTGAATAGCTAAAATGACACTCCAGCACCAACGAAACTAAATCAGTACAATACAAAATACAAGCACAGTAAACAAACAGACGGTAGGCTGTCCGGATAATAATGGTACTAAGATACCTGGGAGGGCAGGGTGGGAAAACTGCTAGGCAATAAACATAATTTTATATTTGTGCTGTGTGCTCGATAGCCGTAACACTGAGCAAGTGAAGCACGGGGCTAAATCTAAGTTTTATATACCCAAGTGATGTAGTTTACAAGTGTGCTGTAGGATACCAAAATTGCATACTATCATGCGACTTTTTTTTTTTTTTTTTTTTTTTTTTTTTTTTTTTTAATATTTATAATCACTTAACTTACAATACACGTTACAGTACTTACAATACATTACTTGCAGTAACTTACTTACAATACACGCCACAGTACTCACAATACATTACTTACAATAACTTACTCTCTTACTTTCAATACACGTTACATTACTTACAATAAATCCCTTACAAGAAATTATTTACAATACACTACTTTTTTAACAATGGTTTATTTAACAGTAAAAAAAAAACACTAATTAGTTAATCAGCACAAGAAGCGAAATGAAAGGAAGCAAAAAGAATAAAAATAAATAAATAAATAAATAAATAAAATAAAATAAAATAAAATAAAAAACAAACAAACAAAAAAACATTGATACATTTCTGTAATGCTATGGTGCAAAAGTGCTACCGGGTTGAAAGGACCAAGAGGTTTTGTTAGGTTTGTGAATTGATTTTTGGGGGTCAGGTCTGTCATTGCAAGATTGGTAGAAGAGCTTCCCATTTCTTTGCAACTGTTCTACCGTCGTTTTCTATTTTGAAGAAGTGACGTAAGTACGATAAAAAATCGTTCAATTTTGGAATACATTCTTTAAGTTTGCAGATCCAAATAAAATATTTTGCTATCAAGAAACAAAAATTGATTTGTAGTTCATATTTGGAGTTATCCGGCCTCAGACCCAAAGCAGCGTCCGCCTCAAGAGACCTAGAGTCTTTCTCAATGATCCTGCCGGACTGCAGCCATGAAAATAAACTATTCCAGAAGGACTGGGTTTTCTCACATGTCCAAAATAGATGTAACAGGTGTTCTGTTTCTTTTAGACAGAAAGTGCACTTTTCACTGTCTGTAAATCCTAATTTATGTAAGAAACTGTTGGTTGATAGTCGCCGATGTAGAAATTTGAAATTAAAAACAATAAGTTTTGAGCTCTTTGTGCAGTGAGAGGCCAGCTGGTAAACTGCTTTCCAGTTGACTTTTTGATCAGTGTCGATATCCTGTTGCCATTTTTGTTGACTTGATATGGGTTCTTGACCCCTTTTTGATAATAGCTTCTTATATACAAGTCGGGATGGCTTTGTACTTTTCATAAAAACTGATGAAAAGCTCTCGTGGCTGTCCGGCTGGTTTCTTGCAATTTGGATGCGCAGATGGTTGATTGCTGCGATCATTCCAAAAAAAGTTAGAGGTTTGACTCGGAGGTTATATTTGTTTTGGAAAGATATGTGGGAGAGGAAGTTAAGGGAGTCGTCCATTAAATGATTGACTTTGCTTATACCTTTGAGAAACCAGTCTTGATAAAATACAGGTTTGTTTCCAATTCTTATAAGTGAGTTATGCCATAAAGGTGCTGAACAAAGATGTTTATAGGATGTTACCGTTTCCTCGAAAGAGATCTCTGACCAAATTTCAAGACTTTCTTTGACAAAAGGATCTGATACCTTTATGACACTGTGCATGTCCTTTGAGTTAAGATTCCCTAATATCGCTAATTTACCTCCATATCTTTGGAGTTCTGCATCAAAAAAAAGTTTCCAACTGCCTCCATTTTCAGTGTCAAGATACTTTTTAATCCAGGTTGCTTTAAGAGATTTGTTAAAAGAAAGAATATCAATCATCTTAAGTCCTCCTTGAGAATAGTCATTTATCATTACATTTCTTTTTATTTTGTCGCCTTTGCCGTTCCATAAGAAGTTATAAAAAATTGAATTGATTTCTTTGATTGCCTCTGGGCTTGATTGTAGAGGGGATAGTATGTACACTAGTTGCGATGTAATAAGGCTTTTTAAGATTAATACTTTCCCTAACAGACTAAGTCTGCGGAACTTCCAGCATCCTAGAGTCGCCTTTATTCTTTCTAGTTTGTCCTTGTAGTTTTGGGAAATTGTAATATCAGGATCCGTTGACAACCAGACACCAAGAGCTTTAACCTTCTTCTTTGGCCATTTAAAATCTTTTTCAGGACAGAGTTTAAGATCACAGTTTGCTTTGGAGCCGATCCATAAGGCTTCCGTTTTGCTGCTATTGAGTCTAAGGCCAGATGCATTTCCAAAACTTTCTAATAGCTTTACAGCTTCCTTAACAGATTGTTCTGAGCCATCTAAAATGAGTGTAGTATCATCTGCGTATTGACTTAACTTAATTTCTTTCCCATTTACAATTATGCCGACAATTTCTTTCCGTCTGCGTATAGCTTCAGCCATTACTTCTACCGAGAGGATGAATATGTAAGGCGACAGCGGGCAGCCTTGCCTAACTCCCCTACTGAGCTGGAAGAAATTGCTTGTCCAACCATTGTTAAGAATGCAACTTTCAATGTTGCAGTAAAAAACCTTTATCCACTTTATCAATGATGGGCCAAAATTAAAATACCTTAGGGTTTTATGGATAAAGGCCCATTCCAATGTATCAAAGGCTTTCTCGAAATCAAGGAAAAGAAGAAGCCCTGGGATGTTCCTTGATGCGGTGAATTTCATAACACTATCGATTAAGCGGATATTCTCTCCTATAAATCTATCTTTAATGAAACCTGTTTGATCATCTGATATAAGATTTGGGAGAAGGGTCTTAATGCGGCTTGCTATAGCCTTTGTAGCAATCTTGTAATCACAGTTCAATAAGGTTATAGGTCGCCAGTTTTTAATTAACTTAAGATCAGCGTCCTTTTTCGGGATGAGCTTGACAATTCCGCGTCTTTGTGATATTGAGAGCATTCCAGTCTCAAAAGAGTGATTTAAGGCGTTAACCAAAATTTCTGCGAAGTCGTTCCAAAAAACTTTATAAAATTCACAGGGAAGGCCATCTGTACCTGGTGTTTTTTCAGGAGCCATACTTTTTAGTGCCTCTAGGCATTCTTTCCTATTTAATGATCCTTCGCAGGCAGATTTTTCTGTTTCATTTAGAAATTTAAGGTCTTGTTGCGGCGGAAAGAAGTCATCCTTAAGATTTGAAGCTGTTTTAGAGCTGTATAGGTTTCGGTAAAAGGACTCACATTCATGTAAAATTTCTTTATCTGTTTGTACTAGATCTTCATCGTTAATCTTGAGCTATCATGCGACTTACTTGAATGGTAATTTCACTAGACAGTAGTGATTGCGACACTAGCTAGTTGATCTTTACACGATCTGAAATACAAGACTGCCTTACTCCCAATGCTAAGGTTTGTGATTTAGAGGAGCATCACCCGAGACCGATGCTGCCCTACAATATTTTAACTTATTTTATTACGAATTACAATACTTAACTTATTACTTGTTACAATACTTAATCTAAGGAGCATTTACAATTCTCAAAGGAATTGATGACAAGAAATTAACTGCCTGCGTACTTTAAGATTTGAGTAAAGCCTTCGATAGCGTTGACCACCAAATGTTATTACATAAACTGCAAGACGTCGGTGCCTCAACTAGCGTGCTACAATGGTTTAACAGCTGCCTTACAAACAGATATCAAGTTGTACGAATTCACTCTGCCGTTTCTGACCCACTGCCAGTTGAATGTGGTGTCCCTCAGGGTGGTATCCTAGGCCCCCTATTATTTACCGAACTGTTCTACTGAATGTTACGTAGACGATACAAAATTGTTTGTTTCTTTCCATTCACAAGACTCTCAACGGATTGTCCAAGGAATGAATGAAGATCTCCTCCAGGTGAGCAACTGGTACTTCAGAAATCGGTTATTACTGAATCCAAACAAGACGAAATTAATTGTTTTCGGGAGTCGACAGATGACTTCGAAACTCCATGAGTTGTTTTGTTTCCCTCTGTTGGGAAACTACATTTTCCCCGTGCAATCAACCAAAGATCTCGGCGTAATTTTGGATCCGATTCGAACTTGCCATTTGATGACCACATAACGACCACAGTATCTGAATCAGAATGTATCGCACTTCTCGCGCAAATTAGTCGGGTCAGACATTGTCTTGACAAAAGCTCGTTGTTAACCGTAAGAAATGCCTTAGTTTTCAGTAAAATATATTACTGCTCGAATGTTTGGGGGAACACGACAGACAAGAATGCACTGAAAATTGCAGGCTTTTCAGAACTTTGCTTGCCTAATCGTCTGCGGCGCGAAGAAATACGATCATGTAACACCCCTTCTAAAAAGCCTGTCTCGGTTGCCCGTTAAGGACCAACTCTATTACTGCCAAGCTATTATGGCCTTTAAATGCATGACCGGGGACGCCCCTAAATATCTAACATCCCAATTCATTACCCGCGAACAAGTTAGCAAATGTACAACTAGGAGTGGCCAAAAGCTAAACATTCCTCTTTTTAGAACAGCCTCCGGGCAACGAGCATTTTACTATAGAACTATTGGGCTTTGGAACAATTTAGAGTCTTACTTAAAATCAAGTCATTCAGTTCAAGTTTGGATAAACTCTGGGCAAAGTACATGTGGCGTCACAGCTGTGGGGTCAAATTCGACCCCATTCAGTGGAAAGCGGTTTTAAAACACATGTAGAGTAATCAAAAGCTCCCCGTAACAGCCACATCTCTCTAAATTCTGTCCAAAGGTGCTCATTGTCGGGAGGTTTAACTGCAATTCTGAGGCAGCAGAAATCCTTTGGTTCATGTAGTTGTTTTTAATGATAAACAAAGGACAAGTGACCTCCATGCTTTTTCCTCGCTTAATTGATTAATGCTGGTAAAATTTGAAAGCAAGTCTCTCTTTCTTTCACACTTTTTGTTATCAATCTATTTCTGCATTTATTAATAAATTATTATTGTTTCATTCTGCCAAAAAATCCCTGTTCTGCCTGCAATCTGTTTGCTGCAGCAAGCAGCCAAACACAGCTTCCTCTCCTCAAACTCCAAGCCTATCACTGTTCTGAATTCAACCACAAGAATTATGGTTGCTTCAGTACGTGATATTGTTTTCTGAAAAAGTAAGTCATACTACATAGGTAGGTAAAAAAAATAGGCAAGGCCATAAATAATTTTTTGTCTGGAAAGAACATATCTCTGAGTCACCATTTGGGTCACACAAAATGAAAATATGGTTGGACATGATCACATCACATGTGCTCAAGATAAATTCGTATCCATCCACAAATGACAGTCATTGTGGATGGACATAAATGATCATGTCCATTTGTCTGAACATTATATCTGACCACAGTTTGGCCAAAGATTGGTGGACATCATCTGATCACTGACTGTCATCTGCACCTTGGATAAAATGAGCACAGAGCTTTGAGTAGAGTTTGTGTTACATAGTGTATACTGACAATGACATTTAGAAGTTAGGAATAAGCTACCATCTGTAAATATGCATTATCATCATCAATGTCACAGCAAATCAGTAGATTCTTGTGATTCTTTGTGAAGGCAACTTCCCCTGGTTTATGCTCTGTTTGGAAATGATGCAGCAGTTGCCCGACTTGGCTGTAAATGTATATGGTGCAATTTTCTGTGCTGCATGCCAAAAGGTTTCCATTACAATCAGCTGCAATAAACGATGGAGATTTTAGCTGGTTACTTCCAAATTTTTCAAGAAAAGTACCACTTTTGTTGAAAACCATCACACTATTATGGCCAGAATCTGCTACAAAGAACTTGCCATTTAAAAAGACTGCCTTTTCTGGTGACAACAGCCTCCCTTCACCAAATGACAAAGTCAGTTCTCCTGAAGGACGGTAAACAAGAATGCAAGACTTGACATCATCTTGTGTTTCATTGTCATAAAAAGGGTATGAAGAGATGATGAAATGTCCATGGACATCAACCGACAATGATGTAAACTTTACATTTTCTTTAGGAGCAGTCACAGATTTTTTCTGAAAATTTCCATTCATGTCGTAATGTAAAAGACGGTTTGTTTTACGATTGACAACAACTATCTCATTTTCATTTGAAACTGCCACATCCCAAAGATCTCCATACTTAATGTGAAATTTATTCAAGTGCACCCCTTCCTCGTTAAAAATATGCACCCACTTTGCCTCTTCATCCAATACCACAAAATGATCAGAACTGCTGGAAGCTGCCACTGCGAAGGGATTGAATTTTGCTATTTTGCATGAAGAGCTGTTTATAATCTGAATCAACGATCCACATCTTGAATAGTCTATGCCTTTAGAAGAAACTGGTGTGGCTTCCAAAACTGACATAGCTGAAGCTGATGAAATGTCTTGCGGATATGAAGCTGTACCTGTGTTTATGGCAAGCCTACCTAGTAAACAACACTCATCTTCAATGAACTTCTTTGCTGAATCAGTGTCTAGCAGAGAGACACTAGGTAGCTGTAGGAAATCACTGTTTGCCACGCACTTATGTATTTCCAAGGACTTGGAAAAATCGTTCAACTCTCCAATCAAAGCCTCCTTGAGGTTTATCAGATCTCTTAACTGGCCATTTTGTAGAATGTCCTCTATAGTCCGGATGCAACCAGACGCATTTTCACATACCAGCATAAACTTGGATTTACAAATTTCAATCTTCCTTTCTGTAAGTTTTTGACTCGTTGTTATCTGTTCAACCATTTTCCGTTCCTGCTCGCGCACCTTTGCAACGACATTTTCAGCCAGAGATTCGATCTTCTGTTTCGTTTCTTCATCCCGGATTTTGGCACTTGCAAAGTGGTCTTCCATTTCTTTCATAGCTGCTTTAGCGCCTTTTAGTTTCTCGTTGAAGTTATTTACTGCTTCTTTGATAACTTTTTTCTCTTTCCGTCCTGGGCTGCGCTCGATCAACCGAACTAACAAATGATTCTTTGGAAAAGCTGCGACTCCACCTTGAGGAATAATCGACTCAACTCGACACACCGGACATTCTATTGCATTGCTTCGTTTCTTTACCATTCCTTGTAGGCAATGTCGGCAGACATTGTGAGCACAACTTGGAAGGCATTTAGGTTCTTCGAACTCCTCTAAGCAGACGGGACAACTGATTTCACGTTCAACAGCTGCGACCATGTCGTACTGAATAGAGGTCGCCATTTTCTGTTTCTTCCGCAGACCGCAGATCAATCGAAATGTGGGCTCTGGAATAGACAGTCCCCCGCCAGTACTGTAAGCACAGGGTGATACATGAAGTTTGTCTATTCTCGCTTAGTTTACACAACAGCTAGAGTGGCATGTTATTTCAAATGCTTTGTTCAATATTCGTAGTCACGCACTATGCACGCTGACAAATAGTCATATCCGAAACAAAAACATGCGCACATCAGTAAAGGAGGGATTGACTTGGTCGGGCCTGGACAGTCTGCGAGCCAGCAAGTCATGCGAGCCATGGCAACACCAAAAAAAAAAAGAAAGAGAGAGAGAAAAAGAACAAGAAAAATTAATTTATAATGAATAATTTTACAATTAAACGAGACTTACCTGTAAGTTGACGTTTGATTTGAATTCTATCCTGTCATCAGTCCGGAACGAAGGAGTAACATGAGAAGCACGCGCGCTAGCTTATTGAGCCATTATTTAAAGAAAGGGCTTGTTGGAGGTCACAGGAACGAAGGAGTAGGGATGGGTAAATGCCAGTAGGGAGGGCATGTTACTTCTTCGTTCCGGACTGATGACAGGATAGAATTCAAATCAAACGTCAACTTACAGGTAAGTCTCGTTTAATTGTAAAATTCTATCTGTCATCAGTCCTACGTCACTACGGAGTACCATGAGACTTCAAAGCCTGTGAGCTCCAACATGACCATGCAACGTACCAAATATCAGTGCGGTACAAAACCATAATAGGAGACGTAACAGGACGTCCAATAAAACAACAACAATTGAACTTTAATAGAACCAAACGAAAAATGGCGTGACAAATATGTTGTCAACTAAGAATATAGACAATATATAGATACGATTACATTTCCGGTGATTATAACTGAGAAGAACAGTAAAAAGGGCTAGTCAGCCTGAGCACCGGAGTCAAAATGATTCAATAGGGTTTGTCCGAGGTTGCCACTAATGGGCTTATTATAGTGTTCAGCAAATGTTCGAGCGTTAGACCATCCGCCAGCCTTGAGAATGTCCGCTAGAGGAAGCTGTGCAGTGGCGCTGTAAGAGGAGGAGGCTGTTCCATCTAGCCACCGTAGAGTTGGTGACAGACTTGTGCGGTTTCGTGTAACTGATCAAAAGGCGTGAGTCGCTGCGCAGCGAATGGGTTATCGTGATGTAATGTTTGATGTAGGTTACCGGGCAGAGACGGGAGTCTGGAGCGAATGATCGGATTTCAATGGGCGCAAGGTGTTTGCCTGGTCGGGTTGTTTTCAGGGTGTCCCGTATGGTAAAGATAATTCCTGTCGTGGTTTCCTGCATACAGGAGGTGTCTAGTTTTGAGAGTGTTTGAGTTCGCTGCGCGGTAACAAGGGCAAGCAACATTGTGAGATTCATTGTAAGTTGTTTTAGTGTCAAATCTTTAAGGGCTGGATACGACTAGAGATGTTTAAGGACAATGCCAACGTCCCATATAGTGGAGTATCTGGGCAGAGATGGTCTAAGTTCAAAAGTTCCTTTGAGAAATCGGGAGACTAGGGGATGTTCTCCAAAGGTCGTCTTATCAGCTGGTGTAATAACCGAGGACAAGGCGGACCGGGCAGTATTGATAGCACTGTAACCAACCCCTTGTTTGTAAAGTAAAGTGAGGAAATCCAGGCCGTCGTTAATGGAGGCGTGGGTGACATCCAATTGTTTGTTTTTACAATAAGTCACCCATCGAGAGAGGTAGGATGTGTACTGTTTCCCTGTGGATTTTCTCCAAGAGGCCATAAGGGTGTCTATGGTATCAGGAGCTAAACCTAGCTTATGTAGTTGCTCCCGGACAAGTGGCATACTAGCAGCGTCAGGGTTTTGTGAAGCGGATGTAGTTTCTCGGGTTTCCCGGGTAGATGTAGAAGGTGTTTGGCTGGATGGAGGGTTATCGGCGGCTCCACGCACATCTGCATGGCTTGGGGGAACCAAGCTTGGGTCGGCCAGTTCGGCAGTACGAGAATCCCCGATGCTTGGTCTTCCCGCACTCGCTGGAGGAATGCGTTGATTACACTGAAGGGGGAAAGGCATAGAATTTAAGACAACGTAGGTTAAGAGAGAACGCATCAATGGCATCTGCGCCTGGGTCAGGCTTAAACGATACATAGTGAGGAAATTGATTATTTAATCGTGATGCGAAAAGGTCTATAGTCGGGCGCAAGCTTAGTTGCGACAGTGCATTGCCGAGGGAGGCGGTATCAAGCATCCATTCCGTGTTATCGTTGGTTCGTCTCGATTCCAAATCAGCCTGGATATTATGAACCCCGGGAATGTGGGCTGCACTGAGCCATATTTTGCGATCGATGCACCATTCCCAAATTTCTCTTCCCAGGCGATTGCAAGGGGTTGAATGGCTAGTCCCCATATGATTTAGGACTGCTATTGCAGTTGTGTTATCTGTGAGGATTCTAAGATGGGTGTTGTAATTTGTTTTAGAAAATGTTTGTAGGCCCATGAACACCGCTAATAATTCGAGGTAGTTTATGTGATGAAATTTTTCCTCGTGGGACCAAAACCCTCCAGTGTTTGTGTCATTGTAAACCGCCCCCCAACCATTTTGAGATGCGTCGGTGGTGAGGGTGTTTGAGGGCTGTCCATGGGTTATTACGTTATGGGAACTCACGACGTTGTCCACCCACCACTGGAGTTCCTTTTTGCAATCTTCCGTTAAGGACATCTGACTGTCAAAATCGCCTTTGGCAGTTTTGAGAGCTGCGGTTTTGGCACACTCAAGGGCTCTATAATAAAGTTGTCCATGCATGACCCCAGGGAATGATGAGATAATTTTTCCTATCACACAGGCTACTTGTCGAATTGTCGTATGTCCCTGTCCTAGAAGGGTGGCGCAAGCTTCTTTAACTTTCAAGGCCTTTTCAGGGGTCAGTGTGATAGTCATGGCGACCGAGTCGATAATAAAGCCTAATAGGACTAAGCGTTGGGAAGGGATAAATACAGATTTTTCTGGGTGGATTGTAAACCCCAAGGTATCGAATTGAATAAAAGTGTCAATCACGTTAGAGACACAAAGATCGTATGTTCTCCCTTGGAGGTAAAGGTCGTCAATATAACTAGCTGAAATGTGACCCTTCTTGTGTAGCTCGGTAAGCGGTGGTTTTAGCAATTTAGTGAATTTTCTGGGACAAGAGGATAACCCGTTGGGTAGGCACGTGAACTGATACAGAACATTTTTCCATATGAAGCGTAGGTATTTTCTGTGCGAGGGATTCACGCCAACCGTATAATAAGCGTCCTTGAGGTCAAGTGAGGCCATATAGCAATTCTTTTCGACTAATCGGACTATTGACTGAAGCGTTTCCATTTTAAAATGGTGATAAGTGACAAATTGATTTAGTCCCTTGAGATTTAGAATGAGTCTGTGGCCCCCGTCTTTCTTAGGTCTGATGAAGATGGGGGAAATCACTTCATAAGAATCATGATCGGTTGTTTCAATAATATTTTTAGACAGTAGTTTCGCTACTTCATTATCAATAATGGCACATTCTTCAACAGAGAAAGTAGAGTGTGGGCGTGTAGTGTTAAATGGCCTGGTGTCAAACTCAATTGTTGCACCTCTGACAGATGTCAGGATTTCCTTATCAGAGGTAATCTTCTGCCAGTTGCTAATGGACTTGGTTATGCAACCAGCTCTAAAATTAGTGCATCTAGTCTCCAAATATTCCTTTAGGCCACGTACCAAGGAGGGGAATTCACTTACCGATTTTTTAATGTTTTCCAGAGATTGTATTATGTCCTCTCGGTTCGGTTCTTGGAGAAGGTGGGTTTTTTCTGGCCCTTCCCTAAAAAATACGGCTTGCTCTCTCCAGGCCTGGAGTGTTTGCCATAATTCTTTTGTGCCCTGTGCTTGTTATCATAATGGGAATTGTATGGGCGGGAAAAGCGTGTCGCGCCAGATTTGCCTGCGCCTATGGCTTTTCCAATTTTGTTCGTATCTTTAGCATCGCGCACTTGTTTGGCTAAGTCGGCCCCAAAGAGCAAATCTGAACGACTGGCCGACTCATTTGTCTGGGTGCAAAGCGAATGAAATTCGGCTTTAAGGGCCGGTTTAATCTGCTCTCGGCGTAAGCGGGAAAGCTCCCCGACAGCGTGTCCAATTAGGACAATGGCGTCGATATTAGCGGCCAGTGTTTCTTTATCTGTGTTCGGTTGCTGGTCCACTAATCGATCACTTGCTTTTAAAATGCCGAAAGTGGCTTTCTGTAAGGTTTGTTGTATGTTACTGACTCTCAGGTCGGCTTTGCGCTTAAAATTATTCATTTGATCCCAAATTTCTGGGTTGACTCTTACGGTGGATATGTCGGCGCAATTTTCAGGTTTGGCGTGTTTAGCCAGCAGTGCTTTGAGCTTATCGTTGGGAAGGGTAATGCCCCACCGTTTGGACGCTATGTTAGCCAAGCTTTGGTTTATTTTGGCGCCAACATTTTCGTCATCAGTGAAGTCAGCCTCGAGAGATTTGAGAAGCTCGAGTTCTTCTTCGGGCTCAGTTGTTTTAGATGGCGCTTCGACCTCTTTAGAGTTCGATCCCTCAAGGAGATCAGCTATGTCTCCATCCGAGGGTGAGAGACTCAATTCGTCATCTTCACGCCTTCGTTTACTGGCCGTCTCGCATTCGATGTCTTCAGACTCGGAGTCGGCACTCACACTTTCGTGTTGACTGTGGCGCCGTTTCTTTTGCGGCTCTGTATTTTGGCGCTCAACAATCGTTTTTAATAAGGAGGCCATTGTGCCCATATTTACGTTTATTTCTGAAAGCGTTTGCGCTAGGTTTTCGCCAGGTTGGCTTGTAGACCGACCTGCGTCAGCAGGGTGAGTGATCTCAGGTTGAGAAATATTGCCAGGTTGGCTGTCTGACACACCAGTTTGGTGACTAACATCAAGTTCATCGTTTTCAGCTGGCATAATGAGCAATTTGAGAGGTTACGGCACAATCTATGGATGTAGACTGCTAAAGGGAAAAAGAAAGGTAGCAACCAATAGTTAGTGATCTCTATTCAGATTGTAAATACTCACGGCATTAAGTATCCGTCGGTTCGGCTCCGCAAGCGAGCGTACAATGGCTCAATAAGCTAGCGCGCGTGCTTCTCATGGTACTCCGTAGTGACGTAGGACTGATGACAGATAGAACAACAAACAAAAAATAATAAATACGATAAACACTAATAATGTAACATGATACATGATACATGTTATGTAAATGTCGCCGTCGCTAATCGCTATAGTTCAATCCCAGTCATTCTAGGTTGGAAATATATTCGACAGTCGTTTCCAGGTCATCGCTCTGTTTCACTCACTATAGCAGTGATCAACAGAGGTGGAAACCAATCAGTGAAGAATTTGAAGAAGTGGCTAGGTATTGTTCGAGTAAAGATGTGTAATGTCAGAATTGTATGTAGATCATCGCAGTGAAGGTGTTTCAACCTAAGCGGTTGAAGAGAAGAAACCTGAAAAAATTCAGGCTTCAGTTTATTAAACTGCTACTCAGCGTCCAGAACAAAAAAAAAGCTGTCTTTTATGCATATGTTCATCTTTTGAGATAATTACAGTTCTAGTTCATTGACAAACTCACACTCAAAACTCAAACTAAGTAAGACTTAATTTATTTACCTGAGTTGCGAAGCGACCTCTCGTTCGCTGAATTAACCAAGGTTTTCGGTAGTTTTAAAACAAATAACCATTTGCTGCTTCCCGTAAAACATTCAGGTTCACCTTCTGGAATTTCTCTTTGAGCTATCACCTGATTTCCAACCATTTTTGCCAACCAACTCGGTTAAATTTAAACTCTGAAACGATATTCTTGTGTTGAACAACTCAAAATCCAATTCAAAATCTGCTTTTCGTTTCTAGACGCTTACAAAATGCAAATGGCGCGCTTTCGCGCTCAGCCAATCAAATGGGAGTATTTTTGGCGCTTGGCCAATCAGGAGTCAGTAATTTTGCCCTCGTTGGAAAGAAAATTAAGAAAAAATGCCATCTGTCTCAACCAATCAGCAATCAGTAATTTTGCCCTCTATGTTATAAACCAGAAAACCCACGCTCCTCCACGATAGCGCACAGCTCGCGCGATATAATTTTCGATCTGCGTGGAGCCTGCTAGTGAGTAAAATACCTATTGTTTTCTTTTCTGGCTTGAAAAGTGTTGACAGAGTGAGCGAGTCTGACTGTTATTTTGAAAACATCACTTTCGCGAGCCTTAAATCGTCAAAATAAACACAGAAACACAAATCAAAACACCATGGCAGCAATTCTATGAGTTTTTATTTCATTTTCCTCAGTTTTAAAACTCCTAAATTTCGGCTTTAGTTTTGCCAATTTGATAAACCGACACAGCTATTATAAATGCACAGCCCACCACACAAACAGAGGATGGTAAGCCTGTGGTTTTTCCTTCCATTCTTGGAGAGCTTAGTTTTACCCGCTGTAAACAAAATGAAAAGTTTTCTAACAGGATGGATGGAAATCATTAGATCGCTCACTCTGATACGCCTTGATGTAGGCTTTGTTAGCCTCCAAGAATAGTCGGAGGATAAATAACGAGGATAAATTCGAATCGAACACAGCTTTGCCTTCGAAAACAATTTCATCGGCTAGCAAAGGGGTGAAAGACTGTGTACAGCTTACTCGTGGCGGAATGTCACAAAATTCAGTCTTTTATTTATTTCAGGGAATCACGTTTCGACGAAAAACAGAACTTTATACCCTGCTAGCAGAGGTTTTTTTTATCTTGCCGCTTCTTTTTCGTAGTCTCTTTTATATACGGCTGTCTTCACCGTTGTTGTTTTCTTCCAAACGTAAAGACAGCCGTAAAAAGACTACGAAAAAGATGCGGCAAGATAAAAAACGTCTGCTAGCCGGGTAGAACTTTAATTATGTCTTTCATTCAGAACATAGTGTCATTTTACAATATTCACCGTGGCTTAATTAGAAGCGATGATAGCTCAAACACGATTTCCAACAGTTAAACAGGTTTTCACACTTTATAGTAATGTACCGGTCAAACTGAAGCTTCAACATCCCCCCCGGGCAAACCCCGGGCATTTGACTGTGCATCGTGCCCCGGGAGGGGGGAATTTGAACGTTGCCTTGGAAGGGTGGGGAATTTGAACTAGATTTACCTCTTGTTCTAGCGAAATATGCCTGAGAGTTTTTCGGTTTTTCCAGGGTTTGACGGATTTCCAAGATAGAATTTCACCTTTATTAGTGAATAACGCTGTCAAAACGGTCTTTAAAAGAAGTTTGAAGGTGTCAACACGGCATATCCCTCTCTGAAAAGCGTGAACAGTGTTTGATTGAAGGCGAAATTTCTCTTTGAGGAGAGGTATTTCAGTACTAATGGGTGGGGCATTTGAACGGCTTTTTTGCCCCGAGGGGAGGGAATTTGAACAAGCCAATCTTCAAAAGTTCAAATGCCCGGGGAGTTGCCCGGGGGGGATGCTGAAGCTTCAATTTGACTGGTACATAATAATAATAGTACAAAGCTTAGAGCGGTTTTCAAATGAGTGTCGTAAAACCAAAACCAAAGTAATTACCCCAGCCAATCACAACAAACACAAATTATCCAATGAACCAATCAGAACTCGAAGCAAATACATGTAACCAGCGCCAAGCGCGGGAAAACACGTGCGAGCAAGTCGCAATTGGTTTGAGTTTTACTTCTGATTGGTCGAGAAAGTGGCGCAAGATGTTTTAACCAATCACAGAGCGAAGTAAAGCAAAACCAAAGCAAAACGCGAATTACTTTCGACACTCAATTGAAAACCGCTCTATATAGCGCTTATTACAACGTCTCTAAGCGCTTTACAATTGTAAGAGCTAGGTAACAACTGAAAGAAATATTACAAATGAAACATAACATGTTTTAAGAAATCCAACTGGAAAGCCGAAAAAACTCTGCGTGAAACGATACTAACAGTTAACGCTTATGCGTCCTCTCTTTACGGTTGGCGAGTTGGCGAGTGAGGCGCGAGCGGCGAAGCCGTGAGAAGCGCGGGCGCGGGGAACTCTCCCCCATTCCCCTCTCGTTTTTACCCCTATTTTGCATAATTTATTCATTTCCACTCGCGCGTATTATCTGAGGAAAATAGGACAGCTGCTCGCAGTCTATACGGAGGCAAGTCCCAATTGGAAGTAAACTATAAACGAATATTGGCAGAAAAATGCTGAATTTTTTAATTGCAAACAGTTCATCTCCCCGCTGGTATTTGTGAATATAGGTTACTTCCGGATGGAGTACCTTTAAGGCGGGACTTAACCTAAAATCTGCACCTTTTTTCAATGATTTGTAACTTCTAAGATTTTCATTCAAACCATACATAACCATACATCAATGGAAAGCTTATGAACCACAGATTTTAGAAATAAGCAATATTTTTGTATTGCGGTTATCTGTAACCTGATACGGGTCAAACACCGTGACCCCATACTGTGCATGACCTGAGTGTACTTGAGAAAAGATATCTTGCCACAGATTCTATGAAATTTTGAGGTTTTTACATTAATAGAGAGTATACAAGCTATTTCTGGGGATGAGCATAGAACTTTTCAATCAAGTATATACTTTGGCTACAGTGCTCACTTAAAGTGAAGCCACTTTCTCAGGGTGAATTTTAGTGCCATTTTTCCTTGTAACTTTTGCCACAGCAAACATACAGAAAAACCCTATGCTCATCCCAGAAAAAACTTTAAAAGCAATTAACACTGAAAATTTCAAGTTAATTGCTCAAATTCTTCAAGAGATATCCTTTCTCAAAGTCGGAAAAAGCATATTCGGAGAAAAACTGATCTAAAGTTACAACAGTAATTTAAAGGTTGTTCATAGCAATTCTGTTGCCTTCAAGTCACACATTTCAATTGAATTGTCCATTTCAATCAGTTAGAAGCCCCTTGCTTCATATGTGACGCCCTCAGCCTTCCTGAGGGCCTCTTCTCTGTGAGTTCGCGGCAGCTGCATCCCTCGTCGGTGCTTCTTTTCTTTCGCAGAAGTCTGCAGGTCAGATTTCTCCAACCACCTCTCGCTCGTTTTCTCTGATGCCCTTTTTGTAAATACTCCAGCTAGAATGGAGAGTTTCTTCATCACCCTCACTCTGCTTGAAGCTCCACTGTGAAGGTGACAAATGCCAGGGCCCTGCACTCTCTTGCCCTCTCTTGGTAACAGTGGTCGACGCACGTGGTGTAGCATCAAGGCATACACTGTAGTCCACTGAGAGGTTTGCCATTAATGCATTTCTCCGAGAAGGGTTTTACCTCACAGTTAAAGACCCTACAAGACAATAAGGGCAATGATTACACTTAAAACAAAATCACTTGTTCATGAACATTTGAATTTCTTTACTAAGTACAAGAAGATGATTTGACATTTAAAAGTGATCTTAATTATTCATGAAATATTTTAAAATTATCAAAGGCAATTCTCTCCAAGAGGATCAACCCCATCTAAAATAAATGAACATATTTTAGCCCGCAATATATGCTACGTCTAATAAACAGCAACGAACGAGGAAACATTTGACAGAGACAGTACACTGGCTCACGTTCCACATCAATATTTCTCACCTTTCTCGCACACATAAGCTTCGGACAGTGTTGAAGACAATTTCTTCACTGTTTCTTGAGGTCTGTGAGGCTATATCCCTCTCCAAGGCAAGCCGTTTTATCATCAGAACATTCTGAACAACCATCCGAATAATCTTCAGGCTCCATTTTTAGTATAGATGCACTCAGCGATTGAGAATTTTCGGAATCTGATGAAAGCTGTTCACACTAATACCAGGAGTTGCCTCGGGAATTTCACCATCAATCGGCGGGCGTTTTCTTCACTTTTTTCGCGAGTATCTGAACTGCAGTGAAGGATTTCCTTTCCTTTTTCTTCTGTACCCAGTATTCTTCTTCTTTCCGGTCATTTCAGAAAAAATATCGCCGTTAGAAAGCCATCTCTCCTTCTAACAGTCTTCACTGTTGTGATAACAAGTTTTGTTCGCTGAACTTCGATCCCATGAGCTCTCAGTTAGGCCTAGACGTCATGTAATGAGTCATATAGTTTCCTTACAGGGAGTGGATAAGGATTTTCAGGAATTGGATGGACTGCAGGGACAGAAATCGAAGTAAAACCAAAAAATGCTATTTTGCGTTACCATGGTAACCGAAACTGTTTTTCTACTGCACTAAATAAAACGCTTCGCCAGCACCGAAACAGTGCGAATTTAACTCTAAAACACTTGCCATAGCATTCTTCTGTGCCTGAAGCGTAAGATTTTAAAAAAAGAAAAATATCGACATTTTGGTCAAATTTTAGGTTAAGTCCCGCCTTAACCCTCCCCTCCCTCGCTCCCCGAAAATAATCCCACCAAATAAAAAGCTTTTTGGACAAATACAGAAGCCCATCACAAATATACGCTCAGGACCTCTCATCGGAATTTTTTGGTATTTACAAAACCTAACTAGACATTTGCGTTAAGTTGACCGTACAGTCACTTGACTGGCACTTGACTTGCATGATTGGAGACATATTGGTTTCCCTGTCACCTTACACTCATATGCATTTCTCTCATCTGTTCCGTTGCCCGCGCCCATGGGGTTAACCGCAGCTTCCGTTGTAGCGCGCGTGTTTAGCGCGTTCTTCCACGTGGCCTGTAATTATCCCATGATTTATTGCATGACTGCACGCAAAGATTGTAAGATGAATATATTGATTGGAAATAAAAAGTTACTCTACTTTGTTTCCTGCTAACAAGACCTTTATTCTAAATGATATTTAATTGCAAAGCAACTGTGTGGTAAGCCAAAAAACAAGAAAAGAATTGGAATCGCCAAATTCCCGTCATCTATGGGACGGTCTCCTTAACATTCTTCGAATCAGATTGAACAATTTTTCTTTAATTACCCTGGACGTTCACCTGCCTATAAATTCTAAACAGGATCAGATTACATAAGGGAGTTCTTTTGGCCAAAGTTAAGGGTGGAATGAAAGGCGTTTGTTTCAAAAAATTTTGAGCCATCGCCAAGGGATAATTATTCAACACCATTTGTCTATTTGCGTGACTCAGCGCTCCATGGCTTCCTATTTAACAGCCAAGACATTTTAAATTTTAATGAATTCACAGCCGCACATTTTAACCACAACAGTCGCACGTACGTCAAGGTATTTATCTTTCACTCTCTCCGTGAAATGAATGTCCTACGGCGCTCAGTTACTAAACCAGGAATTAGCTATCACTGAGACCTCGGCGGGCTCGCAGAACGTGTGTCAATTATTGTAAGTCCTTTAATGTCAGGTCCTTTGTTGCGTACCTTGTTGAATCAGTCGTTGACGTCAAGATATAGTTCACTGTCCTGAAATAATTTGAGAATATTGCCTCTGGTGTTCATGGGGAATGTTAATTGTTTTATTCATGTCCGACTGTTGTTGAACATGCTAACAAGTTTGACTGAATATATTGAGTGGTGTATACCATTTCTGGACCCTCTACGGCTACATGTACTAAACGTTTCCAGTGCATTGGCTTCTTGATTATCTAAGTCGCTATAAATCGTCACGTTAGATTGTTGGTTTGTCTCAAAATCCAAGCAGATAAAATAAGTGTACCCGTTCAACTGAAAGCTACTGAGCAGTTGACTTTATTGAGGCACTGTTTATTATACTATGCTAAGTGTTCTCACTTTTGAGTCTGCGGATAGAATACCAAAGTGTGAGGAATAGTGTGAAAGCTATTGATTCGGTTCGATTCCGCTATCGTGGCGTTCGTTACCGTGCTGTAGCAGTACAGGCGATACCTGCTTTCCGAGGGGGTTTGGGTCTGTGGATGAAACTATGTAATGTCACTTTTGAAACCAAAGCTGCGGAGTGGCACTTTCCAACGGAACACTTAATTTTACACAAGAAAGCTCTCTCTTGCTTTAAATTACTATGTTTTCTTTCTAATGGTCTGGTTCTATGCCCCTCCTAAGGAGACCCAAGGACTCTCACCTTCCCCACACCTAGCTACGGAGACCCATGGTCTCTCACCTATCCTCCACCTAACTTGGAGAGTTCCATCGTCTCTTCCTTACCCTCCCCCAAAAAGTGGGTCCCTAGCCTGTAAAATAGATTGACCACCCCCTAAACGTAACGGATACACCGGAGTATATTTCCCGAAAACTATGAATTTTAGGAGGACCTAGAGGGGAAGGGGGGGGGGGGGGGGGCGGCGGCATACCAGCTAACACTGAAATTTTGGGCCATTTCACAGCTACCAGTAAAAAAAATCGCTGTAACAGTTAAAATAAATAAATGACTAAAAATTTACACAAAGATCGAGAAAATGCCCTTGACAATTTCATCAGTTATATCACTTCTGTGGGCAATTTCATCAGTTACATCACTACTGTAGTTTCAGTTATCCATTTTTCTTGTTTCATTTATATCTAGAATGTGTTGTAACACTTAACCGTAATTTTCATATATAACAGTTAACAATAAAATTCGGGCTGTATAACACTTAACAGGAAAAAATATTTGGCCCATGACACCTAACAGTAAACCGCATCTAGGGCCTTTTTAGTTACACGTTTACACGTTCAGTTCATGTTTGCCTTGACTCTTAGAACTTACTATTTAGAACAGAGATCACAGGGAGGCTAAAGTGCACAGAGAGGGCTATTCAATATCTGTCAACAGGAAAGTGATGATGATCTCTGGCGAAAAATACCAACTAATCGATTCTAAAGGAAGGTCATTTGGCGGCTTGGCTGCTCAGAGGGAGCGCAGATAAATCAAATCCGATATATCCACACGGTTAGATAAAATTCATATCTGTTAATACTTTTTGTCCGCCGGAAAAGGATTTATAATTTATCCCCTCCGTTCAACAGCCATGTGGAGCGGAGGTAAAGTCAAAATCTGTACCTGCTAGGTCCTCTGAAAGATTATTTCAAGTATGTAAATTAAATTGTCCTATTAAAAAGGCCCTGTGGGAGGTATCTATAATTCTATAAAATATATAGATCAAGATTAGCTTATCTGGCAAAAAAGAACAAAACATCTTTCAGAGGTATTTGCATTGTCGAAAACAAGCATCTCTTGTACAAAGAGGATTATGGCGACTTAGGGTGCGATAGTCATAATAGTTTTCTTGCATGGTCTCGTTTGGTTTTGTCATGGCCTGACCTCTGTAGAATGAGCGGATAATCTATTTAAATCACGTAAAATCCCTACATGTAGCGGCACACTATTACAACTTACTTAATTTTATCAGCTACTGAATTAAAATTTATTTCCAGCTAGTCTGGGAACTCATGTACTCTTTTCGCAACAGGGGACTGGGAGTTAGAAATCCTATCCAGCCGAATTTCTGCTCATATCACGGACTCTCTTTTATTCTGAATACACTGTGTTCTGGTAATCTTTAATGTCCCCAAATATCTTACCTGACTGTAATAACTTTCCCTGACGTATCTCGTATCTTACCCCACCAAAAGAGTAATGAATTAGCTTGAAGCCGGAGCGCTCAAGTACATGCAAGAGTGAAGTACGAAAGTACAAGTATCAAATTTGCTCGTTCATATGCAGTTTGTGATCGATCGTTCTATCTTTTTTTACACAAAACATTTTTAATTGTAACAACATAAGAATAACATGTGATTCTGTTTCTTCGCTGTCCCAACTGATCCCATCATCTAATTGCCCTTGGTTATATGAAACCCCCCCAATCCCCACCCTCTCCTCCGCAGTAGAGAAGTGTGAAGCTGAGCCGCACCGTTACCCATTCCGAAGCTTGACAGCCATGGAATTTCAAGTTCTGTTCAAGAAGTTGTGGTTCTTGTCATGATCTTGGCGTGTTTGCAAAACTAAGGCTGATAAAGGCAGCTTCATTAGTCCGGAAATGGGCGATTTTCCCACTTAATCGGAATCGTGATAACCAACTTTGACCCTTAGCACATGATAGATAGAGGCGTGATATGGACAGATGGTGCTCACCCCACCCTCCATCCAAATTGAAATCGGACAAGATCAAAATAAATATAATAATCTCAAATTTCATTGATCTTTCTCACGTACTGTCACTTTAGCGCTGTCACTAATTTGCCTCTAATATTAGGGCAGTATTGCTATGTTGCACATTAATTAGAATGGTTTTGGTGTACCGACATGTCTCTGTTGATTTAATATTTTAGTTTGTGCAATTAGAATTCTTCCATTTGATCTGATAGAACTTTTCCATGTCAAACGCTTTAAAAGAGCTGTCACAGAGAACTCATTTAGCTTTGCAAAAAGTCCGCCTTTATTATGTAAACTGAAGCTTTTCTCTGGTCCACTGACTCGGCGCGGCAACTGACAGGCCGGAGAAATATGCGTGCGGTTTTGGTCATATAACAATTAACGAGTGTAAACAAATTGTATGAAAGCGAAACCCAGAGCCTTTTCTTATCTTCTGACATCGATCGATCAATCTGCTTTTGTTTTGAAATGGTGTCAAGCATTTAGTACCCAGCATTACAGAACGATCTGTTTCTGTTCGAATCGTCTGGTACATGGTGGCCCGAATATTTTAGAGATAATTCCCTAGGGAGGCAACAAATCATTTTCACGGATAGCGATATTCATGTTAGTTTACTACTAAATCACGTGCCCAGATATATGTCAATCACTTGAAGCTTTAGTAAATTTCGCTGAATTTCATATTCTCTTTCTAGTATACTGCATGGTTTGTGCTGCATTGTTGCGTTGCTGCACGCGTGAAGTACAATAGATCGTTGCTAAATTTGGGCCTATTACTTGTGAACTTTGTTGTATGGGAACGTAGAACACACGAAACCTTCCAAGCTCAGGTAAAATTTCGGTTTCGGCAGCGAGTGTTCAGCTTACGGAGCTTTGTCGCGTTTGCGCGGCTAATTCTTACAACTTTTATTTGTTTGTCGTAAATTTCTGCACGTCTATTGTATATAAGATGAGAGATTAATCCTTTATGGTTACGTGTTTTTATCCAGGGACGAAAATGGCCGAGGCTGCCGAACCCGGCAGTGGGTTCAATTCCAAAAGTGTCGCGCTGCGAGCTCAGAAGAAACTCCTGGGAAAGATGGCATCCAAAAATATGGCGAAAGCGTTCGTCGATGACACGACCGGCGATCTGCTTGATCAACTCTACAGGCTAGCTAAGCTTGAAATAGGCAACAAAAAGGAAGCCGAGAAACTCGTCAAGGACCTGGTTAAAATCGTGGTAAAGATCAGTATTTTGTTCCGAAACGACCAACTGAACCGCGAAGAAATTCAGGTAGCCGAAGCATTCAGGAGAAATTTCCGCTCTGCGGCGATGACATTCATTAGTTTTTACGAGGTTGATTTCTCGTTCGATAAGAAATTTTTAACCAAGAACTTAGAGGACTGTCGAGCCCTTCTGCATCGAATAATCGAACGCCATCTCACTGCGAA
This sequence comes from Siderastrea siderea, assembly GCA_964030785.1. Classification (NCBI taxonomy): domain Eukaryota; kingdom Metazoa; phylum Cnidaria; class Anthozoa; order Scleractinia; family Rhizangiidae; genus Siderastrea; species Siderastrea siderea. The sequence goes on along the minus strand of OZ034966.1, from coordinate 55,691,411 downwards.
ATCCCACGGACGGGTCGATCATGTCTTCGATTACTACGCGAACGGCGATATGCTCGAGAAGGTGTTTCTAGCTAATCGCGATGGACCTTACGGTACGATTCTCAAAAACATGGTCGATAACTTGAACAAACTAATGGAGGAAGGGAACTTATAGGGGTACTCAAGCTCTATCGGGGAAAAGTTCTCTTATCTGACTGTGCATTTTACTGGATGTGACCTTTAGCTTAACACAAGTTTGCTCTCGGCGTCTCGTTTGGTTGAACATATCCTTTTCAAAATATGTGAGGCGTGTATGAAACATATACAGGCTTATTGTTGTGATATTTATTTAGCTGTGCACGAGACCGCTTAGCGTCAAAGGTCTTGGAAACAGTAAAATTCACTGTACTAAAATCGGGTGGAAATGTTGTCGTATGCTCACATCTTGTGTTTACCTGAGCCAGGTGCAGGGGTCGGTCTACCCATTGTCTTGAATAAAATTTTAAAACCTCATCTATTTTCAAAACCTGTGCAAAGATTTTAAGCTTAAGAGCGTGGTGATTGAAGCAATCATTGTTTGTAGATGGAATATTGAAGCCTTTTTAGTTCCATTAAAATGAAAACATTTTAAGTTAGTAATCGGCCGTTTTCTCTTTGGCCGCATTTTAGTCTTTCCTGCTTTCATTTCAATTTTCTAAATATTGCAAATTGTCATAATTAAGTTAGCTTATTACGAATTTTCTTGCTCGTAGCATTTTTATCACAATTATTTGAAAAGAATTCTGTGCATTTTTAATATTGTGAACTTTACATCTTTATCGGTATTTAATCTTTTTAGCCTGTGCGGTAGATTTAATAGCCATTTTTCAGTGAATTTACCTTTTTAATTCAAGCTACTTCCGTTTAAAGCCCTTCTGCTTCTGAATAATTTTTTTGTTTGACTAATTGATTTCGCGTGAAGTCTTAAGCTTAAAGTGCAAGAGTGTACAAAAAGGTTTTTTCTTTATAACTGTTTTCAAATGTTCTTTCTGGGATACTTCTAGTCTCTCAGTATCGGACCCGAAAGTTATCTGGAACTTTCTTTCAATTTTGACATTTAAACAGTTACTGATTCTGGAACACTTGATCGCCGCCTTTCGATCCGTTTTGTGACAACTGTAAAATAAAGAAATCCTTACGCTATATTTAAGATTCCCGTTGTTCTAAATCCGAACTTACAATACTGGGTTTGGAATATGAAAACTAAGACCACGGTTTTTTCTTTCTCATATTGAATAATTTCTGCACAGTCCAATTAGGCAGTGACAGATGTTCAAAGTGATCTAGTTGGAATACTATTACTAAGAATATTTTAATTTTAATAAGTCGAATTTTGTATGTAGAATTGCTGTACGTCAAGATCAAGAAATGATTTTAAATTATCGAAAACTAATTTTTTATGATTTTTACCTGCCATGACATGAATAATGAATTGCTAGCTTGTGACTTTCAGTAATCTAACTTACAGCTGTAATGCTATTTTAATATTTTAAAATAAATTACTGCATCCTAGCTTGTTCTGCAAATGTTTCAAACTAATTTTACTTTGTGAAGTACAGCTGTGTGTATTTCGGTGAACATCATTTTTGAGATGTTACATTATTTTGCAGCATGGTAGATTAAAATGTTTGTGAGAAAAAAGTTCTATAACTCCCGTTGCAAACACTAATAAAGTGCAGAACATGGACAGTCTGACATGTAATTCCAATAATTTATCCAAGCTGAATTAAAAGAATAAATAATTTTTGTGCCCCAAAAAATGTTCCTACACAATGATGACAGCAAATTTAATGGAATACTGTTATAAGGGTCAGAACAATATTTATGATATTTAGTATTGTTGTAAATATTTCTTTCAGACATTCATGCCAGACTTTCATTCACCTACGGATATGTACAATCTATATTTTGGTCTTCCAACAAGACCAATATTTCAAAGAATCAATACCCTTATAAATTACTAACAGAGTCATTACACTGCCTAGTAACTGAAACAAAAATAAAGCATTTGGTAGCTTCTGTTTATTTTAAGGCAAGCAATTCCAGGAGCTATTTATGCTTTGCATGAGTTGCTAAGCAATGTTATTTGACAGCAACTATATATAGACAAATTGAACAGCATTATTGTTTGAGGTGCCTTATCACAGAAAATGTTCATGACATCCTAATTCCACAATTGTGGAGCCATTTTACCACACTATATTTCAGTGAATAATTTTATAATTTATAGAGACTTTCTTTTCAAAGACCAGTCCTAAGCAATTTTCTTTTCTTTAATTACAGCAACTTTTTGCAATTAAAAAAGATGTAGAAAATGCTAAAATTTGATGATGTGAATATTATTTGTAATAAGGTATTGCGTAAAACAAGCCTGCATAGGAAAATAATGTGATCTATAAAAAAAGGTATGTTAAAAAACTGTCACTTCACAACAGGGTAACAAGGTGCATAATGTATTGAGTTTTCATCTGAGTTTGCCTCCACACAAAGGTACTGATCTTGATGAGAGGATTAACGGGGTGTTGGAGAAATGCACTGAGCAATTTGGGTGCATGCGCAGATGAGGGCATCAACAATGAGGGCATCAACTGAGTACTGGAAAATAATTAACCCTTCCCTGCTTTATTGTACTTTTGTGCACAAGCTGCACACAGGCTGGTAGCTACAAACACTGAAAAGTGAGCATCCTTCTTTGGAGGAGGAAGATCCTTAAATTTATTCCTTTCATGAGTGACATCTCAACAACCAGTTTTAAGTTCACCAAGATGCATTCATACAGGGTTATTGACTGAAGTATTAAACATCCATCGATTCCCAGAGGAATATGCATGCTAAATCCTAGAACAGAAACATTCCCGAGTTTTTTTCATGTTGTCACTGGCATTTGTGGTATTTAATTATTTCATCTTAACGATAACACTGAACAAATGTGTCTAGTAGTCTTTCTTTTAAGGGATCTTGATGAATTACAAACTGGACTATTGATTTATCAGACCCAAAAGGCAGTGATGATGCTTTGGATGGTTTAATCCCACTCACAAAGTAACTGGTTAGAAACAACTGGACAAGCTGTGTGAGTTGTCATAAGCATAGTTTTTAGTTTTGCAAGGCACTCTTTTCTTAAAACACCTTCTGGCAGACACCCTGCACAGAGTGAGATATTGAAATAACCAGGCAAAGAAATTCACATAAATTAATACAACCCAACTGATGATGAAAGTCAAGTCTCAGACAACTTTTGGCTTTTGGTTTTCTTGGTTTGAACCCCCCACCCCTCTGGAAATTCCAGTTTAGATGCATATGTTCCTTAAAAAATTTTGGCCTTTAAGACCCCCCTCCCCCTCAGAATTTCCAATGACCCTCTGTGGTGGGGGTATGCATATTTTCTGAAACCACACAATAACAACCTTTCATTTCTGGCAGTTTGGCAGTTAATGCATTGGAAATGCCTTTCTTCCTCATCTAAAATATAATGATAAAATATTGTAATCCAAATGACTAAAAGTGACATCTGTGCTACTGTTTAAACAACTGTTCATGTATTTTTATTTGTATTTGTACGATTGAACTAAACCTTGCTTGTACAATTGTTTGGTACAGGAAAAATTTGTCAAATGCAAATAGTTTGTCTTCTAGTCTCACTGATCATGCAAGTATGTTCCACATGATCTTGAGATGTAAGGGTGTTTCTCAGTGTTGCAGAAACTATTGTTGGTTGGCCATTGTGTTTTAGTCTCCTTCGCAGCCAGTCGAGCTGAAGTCATGCAATGCTCCCCATCCCCGGGCGTTGCGTGACTTCGGCCCAAGTGGCTGCGAAGGAGACTAATTGTGTTTAGGTTTGTGTGTATTTGTTGTCTTTTCAGTCTTATGTTCTACGTCATATGGTCAGGGCTGTAGCCAGTATGAGGCAAACCAAGGCACTTACCTCAGTCATTTTGTTCGTTTACCAACCTAAATACCTAGGAAGAGAATTTAACCATGGACGTTGCCTCAGTCACAATTTTTTTCCTGGCTATGGCCCTGATGGTGATCACAACATCCACTAATGGAACATTGTGAAACTGCCTAATATAATTAATGCAACTTCCAAAGCCTTGTTGAATAAATATATATATACATTTGCAAGAGAAGATCAAAGAGTGCAATATTGTATTGATTAAATACTAATTCAGACTGCAGATGCACAGACAAATGGACCATTACAGATGAATTCTATTGCTGTTTTGCCTTTATGCAGCCAACTGATGATCGTTAAAACAATCAGGATCTTTAACCAACTGAACAAGCCTAAGAGCATTTTTATTGGTCTTAAATAACTATTAAATCTTTATGCACCAGCCCATGTGAATAATTAGTTGCAGGTGCCATAATTAGCAGGGGTGTGGGGTGGGGGGGAGGTAGGGGTTGGAGAAAGGGGGAGTGCCATGCCTTTTTGAGCTCCTGAAAACGGACGGTTATAAAAAAAATAGACCATAGGAAAGGGAGGGTCACATAAATTCACGCTTGCATCGCATAACAGGAATAAATTTACAAATGAGTGATTTATTTTTGAGAATTGAATGGTGCCATGATTTTATTTAGATTGTACCTGGTGGTGTCTCAAGTCGTAGCTTACTGGTCTTGTGGCTTCTCCCCTAGCGTGTCGCATCTCGCACATATAATCCAAACGAGAGCCTGCTCGCAGGCTAACTTACTGGAAGTTAAAAACAAATTATGAGAAATTTGAAACTGTCAGCCCAAAATGTGGTCGCAGTCACTGATGAGAGGTGGTCACCTGTGAGAGGTGTTATTTATTGTGATTTGACTGAAAAACTTTTTGGTGTTTTGGAAAAGAGGTCACTGCCAGAAGGTGGTGGCTTTTGAGAGTTGGCTGTACTTACAAAGGAGATTTGACTGTAGTTATTTTAAAAGGTGAATTATCATTGAAATAGGGCATGATGTAGGGGACTAGAGGAATTAATGCTTGGCTTCCTTAGATTTCACACAACAATGTGATAGGCCCAAGGGTGGCCCAAAGTTCTTGCTCAAGTACAGTTTTCACCTGGTTTCTGCCCCATGCACGGCTACTCTTTAAATTTTTGGGTGGCCTGGGATTGGCACTGGGACTCTAAGACACCAAAAATCCCTACATTATCCGACTCACTGAGTGTTAAATCCCTACTTTCCCAATATTAAAATGATACCCAAATAGCTTACGTATTGAAGTCCCTTATGCCCCCCCCCCCCTTCCCCCACCCAGACCTGCCCTTGGCTAATTGTATTTTAAATCTGCATTTAACACCCTCTGCCCCAAGGTTTGGTGTGCACATTGAATTTAAATAGCCCTATTTGTGGTATAAAGTCAAAGCTTCGACCACCAACATTTCTGCCACCCCGAGAATCGTGTTCACTCTTCTTGAATTCTGTAAACTTCCTGCTTCCTTTTCTCCCACTTAGAATTTCACAGTTTCCACTTGTTTCACTTGTAAATTCTTTATTTCTCCCAGTTTCCCGCACTCCCCACTTTACCGCAATAGACTCGGTATGATACAGCCGTATTTGGTAAAGATAACCATAAATGGAAATCTCCGCCAGACCATCTGCGCCCGGCGAAATATTCATGTAAACATCACGAAACTGACAAAATGGAAGACAATATTACAAGTTTTTATTCAGTGTGGCAGCTGTTTGAAAAAGAATGATTCCTTGAAGCTTTCTGGTACATCTGGAGAGGTGTGACGTCTTCTCGGGCGCGCCGAGTCAGCCGAAATGTCGAGATCCACGAAGACGAAGAAGCAGCAAATTGGAGAGTTGTCGTTGCTAGTGAATGGATTGAGTTTTTCCTCGCTGGACGAGGGATCTATCAAAGACGCCATTCGGAAACTTGATGCTCAGTTAGAAGAAAACACAGCAAGGTGGGAACTGTTGTTCGGTAAATGATCAACGAATACGAGTATTGCAGAGTTAACAGTTTTCTGCCGCAGCCTGCTTTCTATTTGAAGGTTACCTTTTCATTTATGACAGCTTAACTAAGCTTATTTTTTTTAGGACTGGTGCGATAAGGTTGTTTGCACATACAAGCTTATATGCCAGCCTTTGTATAACATATGTCTGATGTGGTATGAAGGTCCATCGCTTCTCCCGTGCAGCGCTGGTAATAAACTGATGGCAAGGTTTATTTGATCTCCTCTGAGCTGCAGGGCCCAAATCATAAACGGGGTCCCATAGAAGCCAGCTTGTAGATGTGTCCTTTTTCTTTCCTTGATCAGAAAAGTAATTTTCTGATCCATTGAAACCGTGTTCCAGTATCTAAGGGTCAGAATACATGGCCCAGGGTAAAATCACAGCCATCGTCAGCCCTTGGTAAAGTTTTGTTGCAATTGCATAGCAATTAAAAATTTCAACACTAGTGCAATATTTGAAGTTGGTTGGGAAAATTTTCAGAAATAAAGTGTTTTACATTGAAAACACAGTCGGTACGCATGGCTAAGTTTATTATTATAATGCTTCAGGTTGGCCTGAGAATTTGATTGTAGATACATGCATTTTTTCAGCCTGGAATTTTCAGCCTGGGTTGAATTTCAGCTTGAGCTGAAACTTTCTTCATGTGATAGTAAACTTCACTTGCTCCTCTGCGGAGGCTCCTATTAAGTAAACAACTGTGAAAGAGAAAACGGGAGCGTGGGGAACAATGGGAAGAGGGAAAAAGCAGGCATTCCCAGCATGCTTTACTTTTCCCTCTTCCCAGCCTAGATACATTTTTTCCCATGCGTGCAGTCATCAAGGTGCCACTATGGGAGGCCTCTGCAGAGGAGAGAGCAAACTTCATAATTATTTAATAGTGGAATTTGTTCAGAAAGCTGGGCTGGAATTTCAGCCTGGCTAGGTGGGCTGAAATTTGCTTTGTAATCGGCCCCCTATAAATTATATCAACTCAACTGAAGTGGTTGAGTCATCCTTGCCTACTTGTGATTTGCATTTTTACAGGTAAGTGCTCACTGCATGTACATTTATATGTAGCGGTCATTGGCTTTGTGTTCATTATACTAGTTGATATGAACTGTGTCTAAAATTGATTGTTAACTATTATGTTTACAGCTTGCAGGAAAGCTGGGGGCAGTTTGTGGATGTCTGTAACACTATTTCTAACGACAGAAATCAAAATCCCTCAGAATGGTTGAACTCCAAAGATGCAGTTGATCTTTTGACATCTTCCAACATTATACAGACCAGTGCTTGCTCATATGAACCTATAGTACTCAACTGCTTCTTAAACAACGTGGTAAGCCCTATATTATGCACTTTCCCTCCCCAAAGAGGCACTGGACTAGGCATTGGCCAGAACACATGTAGATAATTTGTGTTGTTGTGATGATGATTATGTCACTGAAGTTGTTGCATTCCCACTAAGATTAAGAGCATCTTAATCATGATCCCAGGCATCATCATAATCCTAATCATGTGATTATGATTCATAATGTTGATCATAAGAGCCCTTATGGTTATAATATATTGTAAGTCATTCCCACTGAGGCATAAGTGACACAACGGCATTGTGCTTGCACTTATGATGATGATAATGATCCTTATCTCACCACAGTTATTGTTATTAATTTATCATAGTGGAACCTCCCTTTGCAACAACCTCTTGATAGTGACCAACTCCTGTCAGTGACTACTTTACAAAAACGTCAAAATCAACATTGTTGGAACCTCTTGTAAGCAGCCACTTTTTGGGCTGAAATTTTGAATTTTTCCATTGTTAATAACCTTCAGTAAGCTACATCTTGACACATGATCCTGTCTCATTAGTGCAAATTGCGTAGAGCAGGGCTTGAAATAACGGCCAGTCAACGGACAGTGTCCGGCCAAAAATAGGTTTTGTCCAGTCAAATCCTTGGATGGCTGGACAATGTGTTGTGTTTACGCTTGTGAAGAAAAATTTAATGCAGAGCTTCAGGTTTTAAATTTTTAAAGGTTCAACATTATCGGTGTTCGTGAATAAAAAGGGGAAAAGACAGAATGAGATACTACCAGACCAAGAACTTTTAACAAATGATTCATAGTGGTTGTAAAATTTCCGGTGGTTGCAAATTTTCGCTTTCAAGTATTCTAAATGAAAAAAGAGAGTTGCCTGTTAGTATCATTTCTCTGGCCCCTTTTAATAAGATATAATACTCAAACATTTCAAGATTTAAGCTTATTCATTCTAAGTTTACATTGTATCAAATCAGTGGATATGGATTCCACTTGTAAGTGTTAAGTGTCCCCGATTAGTAGGCTACATGTAGCCGGCTAGAAGGCAAGACACATTATTGATTAATAAAGTTGTTCATGCATGCATGCATGCATGCATGCATTCATTCATTCATTCATTCATTCATTCATTCACTCACTCACTCACTCACTCACTCACTCACTCACTCACTCACTCACTCACTCACTCACTCACTCACTCACTCACTCACTCACTCACTCACTCACTCACTCACTCACTCACTCACTCACTCACTCACTCATTCATTCATTCATTCATTCATTCATTCATTCATTCATTCATTCATTTCTTGTTGTGTATTCACATCAGTTAGCTTGTATTATTATGAGAATCAACTAGATTGCAAGCTTCAATTTCATCAACCTCATCAACTTCATCAACTTCAACACTCTAGTAGGTGTTAAAACTCAACCGTATTGAAGACATAGAACTGAAGCGATAGTTGTATGCACAAATGTAACATTGATTTTGCTGAACATTGCGGCTGTACTGTGTGTTCCACTTTTCTTGCGTTGAGTTCGAGGCTGCATGTACAATAAAGGCGTAGAAAATGTACTTGTTTGATATGTAAACATCATGCAGGGGGGGGGGGGAGAATTTCATAGAGATATGACGTAATGGATATCTTTCCGGCCAAAAATGGGTTGTGTCCGAGCAAAAATAGGTTTGACTGGACAACTTGACCGGCGCCAGCCGGGAAATTATTTCAAGCCCTGTAGAGTGGTGCTAAACTTAAATGTGACATCTGGCCTCTGCTAAAGTTGAGCACATTACTTTAAAAGGGATGTTACACATCATTTTGGGTGTATGTCAGTCTGTACATGGATTATTGAATTCAAAGTAAACCTCTGAAACTAGCTAAACTAAAAAAATCAACAGTTTAACTCCCTATGGTCAGACCTCTTGTAAGTGAATCCCACTTAGACTTAGACTTCACACTAAGTGACCACTTAGACTTCACATTTCAAGTGGTTGCCTAAGTGGGGTTCAAGCATTCTAGCAAACCATAATTTCTGTTTTAACATGCAGATTCAGGCACTTGAGCGAAACCCTGGCCAAGAAGAGTCTATCTTTGATGACCTGGTGCAGTTTGCCTCCCATCAAGGAATCCTCTTGCCATTTGGTCGTCCAGAAAGAACTGGGGACAGTGAACAGGAGGAGATACCTTTGAACTCGATTGTCATAGAAAATGAGCAAGCCACTGACTTACTGTGGGAAGCTATCCGTAGTAAGCTGCATAAAGGAATCTGGACACTTCTGGCAAAATTTCCTCTGTGTGATCAAGATAGTGAAAAGAGGAAAATTAACCTTTTGTATGACTTATGTTTCCTTTATCCCGCTGATGAAATTTGGAAAGGGTACAAGAATTATCGACGCAAATTGATGGATCAGTATGTGAGAAATGAAACCTTGCTGGAAGGCATTGAAACAGATCTCCTGATTCCCTCTGAGAGTAAAGTCCCTTCTGAAGTTGTGTCATTTGTGAAGCTGTGTAGGGCCACTGAAATTATGATACACGAGGATACATTGATTTTGCAGGAGGGCATTTTCCCTGAAAAGGTGCCTAACTTTGAGTTCATCCATGGGACGTATTTAGTTAAAATAACACAAGAACTGCAGTCTGTATGTGAATCCTGTGAGATCAGTCAGAAAGCTCAGGAGCAAGGGTTCTTGAGTGAAGTGGAACGACCATCAGGTACCAGAAGGGGCTCTTCTGTGTCAGTTGGCAAACAAAGTGAGGAACGGCCATTGGGCAGCAGAAGGGGCTCTTCAGTGTCAAGTGGCAAGCAGAGTGAGGAGTGGCCGTCAGGTAGCAGAAGAGGCTCCTTTGTGTCAAGTGGCAAGCAGGCCGACGTAAAAGAAAATCTTTCATCCTACAAACATTGCTTTACTGCAATGATTGCTTTGGAGAGGCTTGTTCAAAAAGTCATAAGTCAAAGATCAGATGGTGAAGGCACAGGTGAGTTTTGTGATATGTTATTGCATATCAAATGCAGAAGAGGTGTTGGAAGGTGCTGCACTATTTTGTATATAAAATATGTGGCTAAAGTAAAGATCACCAAGTATTTATCTTCAAAGGGCATGCTATGTATGGCTGACTTCATACAGCTGTAAGTCAACGTTTCAGTTGGACAAGATACATTGTACAGCTGTAGACTTGAAATTTTGACTAATTGCAGCTGATATGCTTGTTCTTTAACTTATATGTGTGCCTATATTTGTTGTAGGGAATAGAATGGGAACTCTTCAGAATGCCACAAGGTCCCCATCCAGTCCAGTCCTAGGACACAGGAACCCCAGCCGGCAGAGCTCCAAAAAGAGCACAGATAGAGCACTTTATATGACAGAGGGAAATTTGCCTTTACCTTTTGGTAAGTCACAACTACAGCTTTTAAAAAATGCATCACTCATGTGGTCAATGCATGTATTCATTTGTAAACTTTATATTGTGTATTTGCTGCATTAAAAAAAAAGCAGTTCCAGGAGCGCTAGCAAGACATGCCCCTTTGCAGCTACGTTCTTTCCTGTAGTCTTGCCCCTTGAATAATTTATGCAATCTTTGCAGTGTGTATAAAAGGTATGAGAGAGTGACTGTTGCGAGCAATCAGTTGGTATAGGAGATCAAATCCATCCGGAACATGGATAGCAGTTGTTATGGCTTTTAGCATTTATGAGCTACACGTCACTGGTATCATTCTTTTTAGTTTTCCCTCATGAGAAATGAACATTTCAAGAAAGAATCCTAGTTTTCTAATTTTGTGATTTCTTCTAATATTTGCCAGTTAATTGTTCAATATCTCTTACTTTTGGTGTTCAGGTTCTGGTATGAGTAGACTTGATTCCCAACCCATCAGCAGTACTAGTAGCTCATCCTTGACTCAGATGTCTCAGTGGCCTTGGAGAAGTGAATTTAAGAGTCACATATCTAAGATTTCGATGGCTCTTAGTGAAAGTATCAAACAGACCTGTGATAAGGCACTTGAGGAGGAGGTAAAGTCATATAAAGCATCAAAAAGGATCCCTGCAGTCAAACTAAAAGGTGTGAATGATGTGTTTTTCTTTAATTTTTTTTAATCACACAGAGTGTGTTAACACATTGAGGCTTAATTTAATTTTTAATAGACTCAAAGATGATGGGGCTGTAATGATAAAAAAGTCTCTGACAGTGGTGGAGGAGGTTGTGGGGGGGGGGGGGCACAGTTCTAAAGGGAGGCATATTAGCTTGGAAACCTTAGAAGAGATAGAGTGCTTAGTCTTGAAGAATTGTTGAGCACTGCTCCAAGTGATACCTGATCACAAAGTTAACCAGATTGCATGCTGCTTTATGCATAACTTGTTCCCTCATTACTGGTAAAAAAAGGATAAAGTTGCACTCAGGCCAATTAGGCCCACATGGCTAGAGCTTATCCTGGTTTCCAAAGCACATTTGATCATATTTATATGTTAATTTGCACTATATAAGTATTAAATATTAATATTATATTATGAAGCAACTGAGAGTATTGCTACTCTCCCTGGATGGGATGCTAGGGTTACCCCCCCAGCAGTATGTTGTCGGTACCCATTCATACACCTGGGTGGAGAGAGACAATGTGGGGCAAAGTATATTGTGTCTACGGAAACAACACGATGGCAGGGACCTGGCATTGAACCGCCAACCTTCAGATCCAAAGTCCAATGCGCTAACCACTGCAGCACCGCGCCCCCACCCTCATTACTGGTAATTGCATTTGAATATTGATATTCATCTAGATTATTAACGTCCGTGCCGGCCTGAGCCGGCCTTGATTTTGCGCGTGTTCGCTTTTGGCCCCAGCCTCCCCTAGAAAGGCTTTTTTGGTCCCCTTTTGTCCTAGTTGTCTTTGGGAATGTTCAACCAATCAGAATCCACCAACTGCGCATATATTTGAAGGCTTGAGGGGGTCCTAGAAGGGAAGAATTCTTGTCACTCTCCAAGAAGATCACATTTCACTCAAAATGGCTGCCGTGCTCTTCACGCGTGAATTTTCAAGATGGCAATATCTCGCTCTCGGAAGGAAGGAATACCTTTTGAAACTTAAAAATCGAAAGAAGAAGCTCTAAGGAACACTCGACAAGTTAAGCGATGGAATTTAGAGCTTTTAGAGCGAAGAAAACATCTTTCGAGGACAAACAGCCGTTTTGTCAAAGCGAAGGACAATCTTCCATCGCAAGAGATTTTTCGAACTGCGGACTTTCTGGGAAATGCTCAAGCACTTCTACGAGTCTACGGTAGAGTAAATTACACATTTGATTGTAAATTTTTACTGAAATAACTTCTTAATTGAAGGATTCTTTGTATTTCTTAAAGTTTTCGTAAAAGTTTTGAAAAACGTGCACAGTTCGCATCAGTAAATGCTCTTCAAAATAACTTGCACATAGAGCGAAATCGCTTGCGCGTAGCTTCCCTCGAAGAAAGAATTGAACGCGTTTGGTTTTCAGAAACGAATAAAGGCGTGTATTGATAAATGTGTTATTTAGAAAAGCTTACTGTCTCCTCTTCTGCGAATCTTCGTTCATGAAATTTCGAAAAATAGTAATCTGACCTAAACAGACACAAATCCTCTGTTGTGGTTTGATTTCACGCGCGAGACAACATGTGAATCTCTTGCGTAAATTTTCAAAATTTTGACTTCAAGATTGTATTTTTGGTTAATTCTTAATTGACAACTGGTATATTTTATTCGAAAGTTAGAAATTCTAACTATTCTAGATCAAGTGAGTGTTGTGTTTTCGAGCCTATAAATTGTCGTTTCGTACTGCACATGGGGTTGTTTATTACCAACTGCTAATTTAGCGAATCGATCAAAAAACACGCGGCCGTTAATGAGTTAATTTAATATAATTATAATATATAATGTTTTTCTTTTTCTTGCAGATGAAATTGTAGGAGGTAAACAAGATTATCCCAGAAGAATTGCAAAGGTATGTACAAACTGTTCTTTAACACTGTGAGGTGTTACATGTAAGTGAATGAATGAACAAACAATCAAATAAAAAAAAATGATCAGATGGATGGGTGGGTACGAATGAATAAATAAATGAAATACTTGATTGACCACTTCCTGTGAGGGCTTTGTAGGGACAAATTCTGCAAATTGAAAATAACAATGTTAAAATTATCCTTAACTGGTAGGAGGAATACCAGTAATTGGCTGTTTTTGCAAACAAGGCTGGGGAGTTGAGTTTGGTTTACTGAGAAACAACTCCAGATAGTGATCAGAGTAGGAATTGAAATCTGAGACCTCTGGATTTCAATTCTGGTATGATAAACATGTCTTTGGCCATGCTGTCTCCTCAGTTATGTGGAGAAGGGAAGTGTCTGTTGAAAGAAGACTCACCTCCATTTATGAACAAATCAAAGACTGTTGTGTATTAGTGGCATAAAGAATGTGGACACTGTAAATGTTACTAGAAATAATAGATAAACTGTACATGGAAACCCATGGAGATGCAGTAGTGTTGTGATCAGCATGTCCCTCTTATACAAACATCTTTTATCTGCCCCTAGTTCCAAATTAATTCTCATTTAAATGTTCAATACCTGCAGGGCTCGAGAGTAACGGTAGCCAACTAGTCACAGACTAGTAAAAATTCCGTTTTGGCTAGTAGGTTTTGCGCTTTCACTAGCCATTTTGGCCAGTGAAATTTTCAAAGCACTAAATTAAAGTACCGGATGCAAACCAAACTAAGTATTGCTTCTGATTATCGGATCCCAAAAGCAAATTGAGCGAACAGAAACTAAATCTTATTCCGTAAAACGATGTCATAATGTTCGTATGGTACTTGTTTTGTCATTTCAACAATTCTCCCTACTAAAATTAATGTTGTCACAGTTGCCAACGCTTCTCTGTCATTAGTACGTTCCAACGAAATTAGCCGTCTTAAGAACGTTTCACCATACGTGTCCTTCAAAGGTCCGTTTGTGCTTTCATATGAAGTTAGTCTAGTTTCGTACGTTACTACGTTCACACAATTCTTTAGTCTTCTTTTATCGACTTATTTCCAATCATTACTACGTTCATACAATATTATTTTCTATTCCCATGCAGCGTTTCTCTCTACGTAACGTCGTTCGTATGATATTAGTCTTGTCTTCACAACGTTTCTCCGTACGGAAGTATGTTCATCGACTTGTTAGTCTTGCGTTCTCAACGTTTCTCCATACGCTGTTAGCACGTTCGCACTTTACTGGTCTTGTTTTCCCAAGGCTTTCAGTATGTAAGTGCATTCGTACGATAAGTCTACACTTTTTAGCATTATCTATCCGTTGGTATGTTCATACAGTATTAGTCTTGTCTTCTGAACGTTTATCCGTACGTTCGTCCATTATTAGTTGTCTTCCCTAAGTTTCTCCGTAATTTATTGTCCTACCGTAATAGTCTGGTCCGGTCGGCGTTCTTCCATACGTTACGCGTTCTTACGGAATTAGTTTTGTCTAATGACGTTTCTCCGTAAGTTGATAGTCGCATATTTTATTAGCCTCAGTGTCTCCTCAACGTGTCTCTGTACCTTGGTACATTGGCAGTGTTTCTTCCTATTGTAGTGTAATTGCAACCAAGGTGTTCGGTATGACTCCTCAACGTTTCTCCGTACCTTAGTAAGTTCAAACCTTATTAGCTTTGTCTGCTCAATACATCTCCGTACTTAAATACAGATATTCTTCCGTACGTGAATTGAGTGCTGTATCAGTCTTGTCTTTCTCCGAACCTTACAACGTTAATACATTGTTAGTCTCTTCTTTCCAACGTTTCTCCGTACGATGACAAGCTTATATAAGGTTAACTTTTCTTGATGTTGGTCATGATAACCGCAACAGAAAAGAGAGGGGCGTGAATAACATCGCACCTGCGAATTTGCCCTGAATGCACGAATACTTTGTATTCGTGTGAGGATCTTTAACTGTTGGAAAGAATGGTCAACATTCCAGTTCTTCACTCTTGAGATTAAGAGTACTTAACTCGGCTAAGAATTACCCATATTGAACACAGTACGAGATTATGCAAAAAAAGTCTGGCTAGTGAAAATTTATTTTGGCTAGTGAAATCAAACCTCTCACTAGCCACTGGGCTACTAAGCTGAAAAGTTAGTCTCGAGCCCTGACCTGCATCCTAATTTGTATTGGGCGATTCCAGAAAATATCCGTACCATACCACGGACGGCTTTTCGGAATTCCGAGGGCAAGGGGGGGTTCTTAGAACTGGAAATCCGAAGGCATGGGGGGATACTTATGAGTGGAATTCTGAAGGCATGGGGGGGTTTAGATCTGGGATTTACACAGGAGACAGACAAGAATGTATTCCTTGAAAGTGCTTTTTTATGGACGTTTTAAATCAGTTTGTAAATAGAGCACGAACTGGCGACATTGCAGACGACCACGCCGCGGAAGCAGAATACAAGTCAAGCATCGATCGACAGGCATGTGTTTGTTTTCATTAGGAAAACCAACAAAATATAGGTTGTATTTTAAGCTCCAAAGGCCTTACGTTGATTAATTTATTGTCTGATCGATTAATAAAATATGAAAAATCTATGTTTCTTACCGTTTGTACATTTCTTGTACTCCGTTGTATGAACGTCGAAAACTCGCGCCAGTCCCTTTCTAAGGGGCGCCTGCAACCGTGCCTGTCGGATTTTGCACTTCGCGCCAAGAGATTGGGAGTGACTGCTGACCCCGATGGCTCAAATTGAAGATGGCGGAAACAAAATATACTCGATCGTAATATCTTCCGCGAGGACACACGTTCATCACACGATATTCTTATTTTAATGTTCTTTACCAGTTTGGGTCAATGTAAAGTTAACTAAGGTTGAGTCTGTTGAACAGCGGTAAGGAGAAAACGTTTAATTTTTTAAAAAATTTTCATTCCAGAACTTTCAGAGTCAGGACAACTCCCTCTATAACCAGTTGTACTTGTACGGAACAGAAGTAGAGTAATTAGAAATATTTTTCCGTAAAATAACCGAAATTGGGCAAATTAGTGGCCTTAAGGGTCTGACGAAAAAATGGAAAATCCGAACGGGAGGGGGGGTTTACGATTATGGAAATCCGAGGGCATGGGGGGATAACACATTTTGGAAATTCTGAAGGCAAGGGGGGTTAAAATATGGAAGCCGTCCGTGGTATGGTACGGATATTTTCTGGAATCGCCCATTGTAATTTGTTACTACATGTGACAATGGCTGCTTATGTTCTGTACATCATAACAGGTTTGATTTCTTACTGGAGAGTCTGTTATAAACTTACTGATGTTGAATGTATTTTTGTCTTGGCATTAAGTGTTGTGCTGTGATCATGGAGAAGGCTGATGATCTGCTTCCATTAGCCAGCAGCTATGGTGGAAAACTCTTTCATGTTGTCAGGTCATCGTTTGTTGATTCAGTAGAAGCCTGTCTCAAGTCTTATCATTCAAGTTTAACACAGGTAGAGATGATCAAGAAATCCCCATCAATTGTATAATCTAAAAATAAAAATCAGTAATAAGTTTGACAATTCAAAAAAAAATAGACAAACGTTTACCTTAGATTCATCAAAAAACTGTTATTAATTTTTTTGTTTAGTTTTGGTTTTGAATGAATGCATATAATGCTAAACCTAATCTAAATCCTCTTGTACCCTTATTTTGATGTGCCCGTGTTTTGTATTTTCATTATTTTTGATACCATCAAAGCATTCGTAGAAATTACACTACCAAAAATTGCATTTACCTTACAACTTTTTGACAATTTTTGATAGCTTGTCTAAACAAACATTTCAACTGAGCAATCATATCCAAGAACTAGGAGAGGTGGAGTAATGAGAATGTGAACATGAGACTTGACAACTACACCTCTGACAGTTCTTTTATTTTAGTTGAACAGTAGGCAAGAAAGTTTTCAAAAAACAAAATGTCAGAAAGTTGTCAAAGGTGGTCTGTACATGTACATGCTGACTAATGTTGCTTAATTACTTGCAGTTACATTGTTTGCCCAAAATTTGACACAGAGGCTTGTACTTTACCTTCCTCAGTTCTTTTGTGTGTTAAAATAATTGCAGAAACTCCCCTCTCCCCTACACCCTGATCCCCTCAGTCAATTGCAAGTCTGCTCTTGGCAATGTTGTACATATTTGCAATTTCTGCACATCCCGCAAAAAAAAAAGGTCCAGCAAAGGCTAAACTAGTTTGTTATTTGTTCCAGTTGCTGTCCGACTTCCCCAAGCTCTGCAGTGTGGAGTGTTTGTACACTGTTCTCAGTAGTGTAGTGTTCATAAAAAACCATTTGGTATATTATGAAGATGTGCTGGGCTCTGAACCTAGGTATATGGCACTGATCATGGCTTAGAAGTTTTTGTACTTTTATTCAACTAGTGCAGCTGGTTATTTGGTTTCAATCCAAAGTAACTTTCTTATAATTATGGTGTTATGAGATCCTTGCATGTTGCTGGGCCCTGCACTAGAATCCTTTTGTATCAGCATATTTGTAGGGGGACGGGGTGACAGGGGTTAGGAACCTGGGAGGGAAGGGGTTGGGAAGTAAATGGAAGTGAACGGGAAGTGGGGAAAGAGAGGATGGGAAGCAGGGTCCCTGAGGTAGCAGAAAGCTGGAGAAATAGCGAAAAATTAAATACCATTGCATAATATTTTGCAACTGAAAAGTGCAAAGCAGAGAGAGCCAACCAAAAAGGGGCATGTTGGCCCTGTCGCCCCCTCCCTACATATTTAGGAGAGCTTTGCAAAAATGTGATAATTACAATTCAATGGGAGATACTGAATTCCAAAAGAAACCAGCATTTATTAAGTAAACTAAAGGTCAAATTTGACAAAAGAGGGAGGTGGATGCTTTCAATAAATCTAAGGCAAAATCTTTAAGGACAAATGAAGCATTACAAGCAAAAGCAGTTTGAAGGGAAACACAGAAATATGACTTGCAGCTTTAGAAAATTGCAAAGAATACAATCATTTCATATTCATGTAAGGAAAAATTGATTCAAAGACAATTCAGTTGCTTACACATCCCAGCAGATAACATTCTGACAAGATTCTGGTGCGCTTATATTAAGCTTTAAAATGTAATTTACTTATTTTAAGTCCATGCTTGTTTTTGAACTGTGAAAATGTTTTTGATCCTATGTGGCAGTTGTATATAAAGGCAGTGAGGCTGCTATAATGTTAAACGTGTTTTCTCTCTGAATTGCAGACGTCCCTTTCCTTTGTTGCATCGTCAATTCAGTGAACTTGTTGACAGTGTTAGTGATCAGATCACCAGTTACCATGACAATGTCATTTGTACAGTTATTTTGCAAGATGCCCACAGTCATAACTGGACAGAGCAAAGGCCTTTCTATGAGGTAACACAAACTAGGGTACACTGAACAAACTGAAAGTAATTGATTATAAAACTAATCTTTGTTTGACGAGTTTGGCGCTAGATATTTTTTCTAAGGAATTGCTTTTGAAGAACAAGTTCAAATATATCTGTTTGTGAGGCCCGGGGGACTACTTAATAAAGTTTTTTATGGGGAGGCTCCGCCCAGAGGTTCAAACCCCTACCCTTTAATATACTAATTTTTACCAAAATGGTACCCCTTTTATATACCTAGAGCAAAATTGCACCCCTTTCTTATACCTCAAGGAGAAGCCAAAACAATAGAATTTCTTGTAATTGACATGTTTTTCCTGGGTTTTCAGTCGTTCTGTTTCAGTTGTGTAGTCATCTCTGCCAAAATGTGGCACGCCACCATTTCTTCCACTTTGCAGCTGATTTTATGACCCTTTCGTATACTAAAATGGCAATTTTCCCTACCCTTTTATATAAAGGCACCCCTTTTGGGCAAAGCCTCCTAGTATAGCTCGCTATAGGGAGTACCCCCCCCCCCCTGTACCTAGGGTTGTGAGATTATAATAAATTTTTAGTAATGTCAATTTCAACAAACCTATTACTCTCCAATTACTAGTCCAGATGCTCTACCATTGAGCTATAGGAGATTCGTGGAAGCTAGGCGATAAATCAGGGTTCACGTTTCATGGTTATGCCAGTGGTAGAACATCTGGACTAGTAACCAGAAGGTCATAAGTTTGGCTGACATTGGGAGAACTCGGATTTTGTTTTTTGATCTTTCAAGTTATGCACTTCTTGTTTTAATTTCTGTGTAGGATGAGAGGTGCTCGTTTTCTGTCCAGATGTGGAACTATCATCTTCAAGGTCTGCGTCATGATCTGTGGTTTCACTGCCCCCCTGATAAAGCTCAGGAAATGTTCACCTCTGTTCTCTACAACTCCTTGGTTACCTTGACAGCACGATATAGCAGAGTGACTCCTTCAAGTAGGCGTGTCAAGCAGTTCAGGTAATATTGCTTGAATCCCCTAGTTTTCGTCGCTTCAACCTTCACTGTTGCTGTTGCTGGAAATATTTGTCATCTGCTGCTTACACTGGACTGTAATTAACAATTATTCACATAATGAGTTCTCACAGGGGCAGTTGTTGTTTATCCAAGAATCTCAATGTCTCCCGTGATGGAGTTGAAAGTAACATCAATATTCAAAGGAAAAAGAAGCAACTAGTTTGCAGAGAGACTAGTTAGATATTTTGTGATTTGAAAGAAACGAGGTTAGGAACTGAAGACACTGTTTGAGTGAAACACAGCAACACAACAATATCTAATTCTGATTTCCTGCAACACAGCTTTAAGCGAAGTAACCCAATTAATGCAAGAAAATGCGTCGAAAAGCAGTAACAATTCATAACCCAAAGTTGGGAAAGGATGAGTGTTGCATAGTATCTTTTAAGATACAATGATCAGGTTTGACTTTTAAATGTTTTGGAACATTTTAATGTACTATATGCCTGCGTTGACCTCATCTGAATTTAGTCTTAACCATTTGACCAAGAAACAAGCAGTTAGAGTGCACATGTTCAGTTCAATGAAATTCAATGATGATGTGTAATATAACTAAGTGTTCATTTCTGGTGTTGTTTCAGATCAGACATTACAGCCATACTGTTATCTACGCTGTCATTTTTATGGTCTTGCTGTAAATCAGTGGCATTCTTGTTAGATCCTCGCTGGTCAGTAGCTCCTTTTCCAGCCATTCACAGGCTGTGCTCTTGTTTATTAACCACACTGGTAAGAACAATATTTTATGCATTGCGTGTTAATGTTATTGTTAAAAACAAAACAAGACACAACAACAGTCGCTTCACGGTCTGGCCCCGACAAATCTATCGGAACGGCTCACTGTCTATAAGCCATCTTGCTGTTTACGCTCTGAAATCTCCAATCTACTCGTAGTCCCCAAATATGGAACAAAATTGTACGGAGAAAGAGCCGTTGCAGTTGCAGCTCCTACATTATGGAATAAACTGCCTTATGTGATGAAGAACTCTGAATCTGTGCCGCTTTCAAAAGGAGTTTGAAAACCTTCCTCTTTAGGAATTAGTCATTATTATTATTATGTTTACACGTAGTTCTAGCTGGAATAATTATACTTGTAAATTACTATAGATTATAGTATATATTTTTCATTGTAAATTAGTATTAGTATTAGCTTCTTTTAAATTTGCATAATTGTAAGAGCACTGAGACTCTGTTCAAGTGCTCCTACACTGAAATATTATTATTATCATTAACAACAACAACAACATAAGACTGCCAGTCACACTTACATTTATGACTGACCTGCTATTATCATAACACCACGTATTATGTACTTTTTTACGCAAACTACAAAATAGTCAAATCCTTGGATTTATCAACTAGATTGATAAGGTAAATTGGCCACCTTAGAGTAATAATATTGAACGCTGATGTTTCGAGCGTTAGCCCTGACGAAGGGCTAACGACACGACAAAGGGCAAATGCTGACGTTGGACTAACGCTCAAATCGTCAGCTTTCAATTTCTTTACTGTGGCCAAACTACCTTATCAACTAAATCCAAAGTTTTGTGTTTCACTTCCCCACCGACGAAGCACCACAGTTTCTTTAGAAACTAACCCCCTTCTGAGCCTAGTAGCTCACAACTGCCAGAGCTAATCAACCCGCCCGGTCTTTATCGCATAAAGCAACTAGGGGCATTGCTACCCCACCCGCTGATGGGAGCTAATTCTCTTTTTATGCCCACTTCAAGATGGCGGAGGTTTGCGTTTTTTTACCAGATTAAACAACCGTTTTCTTTTTTAGACCTAATGAACATCTAGCGTTTAAAATTGAATTGAAAATATAGGCGTCGCTTTTACTTTTTGCAACATGAAACTTTGTTTTGCGCGGAGGTGGTAATACATGCAACAAACAATCTCATCTTGCAACGAAAAGTTGTTGTTCGACACGTTGCACGAAAATGTTGCTCGTATTACTTAGCCTGTATGCATGTTAAAAAAGGTTAGTTTGAGAAACTCACATCTCGATAGTGCAGATCTAGAAATGCATCGTAGAGTGGGTTTAAGTTCACTCAATTTGTGATTTTTTTTCAGAGTTGCTTTCTTTTTTTCCTGCTGCTGTGCAAAAATTTTGTCCAGAAATATGGCCAAAAAAAGAGCAACGGTTACGAAAAGGTCACCGTGCTTGTTATGTAAGACGACTGTAACCAACACACGCCCATGAAAATTAGAAATTAGAATTACTAAAACTCTCAAAGATCACTGCAAACATTCCCAATGTTACTGAATAATGTTTTATGTGTGTACAGACTATAGTGAGTTGTCCAGTAGAGACCTTGTGCTCTCATATCATGGGTGAGCGACCACCCGACCAGGAAGTCACAAACTCTGCAGCTGCTTGGTTGTCATGGTTGCACCCTGAAGTCTTTAAAAGCCACGAGGGCTGGTGAGTAGGTGTTTTCAGAGAAAGATAGAAAGAGATTCACACAAATTGGGAAATATCGCAGTCTCTGGAATCGTAGATGATCGGTACCTGCTATTACAAGAAAACCTTACAAATGTGGAGTGCGATTTAGCTTGTAAAGATGCGAATTTCCTCTTTTGCTAAGCTTGCACAAGAGAAATTGAGTTGTTGCAATACTAGTGGCTGTAGCTAGTCTAATAGAATAGTTATTCGGCAAAAGCTTTTGAGTTCTGTCTGTAACTGAGGGAGTCAAGATCACCAAAAAACATCACTTTCCTGAACGAAACTCTGATCCACTTGAAGGGTGTTCAAAATCTTTGAGGGCAGAGGCAAAACCTCCGAGCATAGTAAAGCGCACGGAGTCGCCGAGAGCACACGACAGTTGCCGAAAGTTCCAGGCCAGGTGGGGGCGATAGTTTGAACCTCAATTGATTCCGTTGAAATTTTGTAGATTTTTAGTTTGAATTGAGCAGATTCAACTCCTGGTGAGCTCATGGGAATCGCGGAGAGCCCATCAGAGACTGACGCCAAAGGAGAACGCGACTTGGAGCGCCATCGATTCTGTTTCAATTTTCAACCATTTATACCCTTGTAGCGCACGGGAGACGCCAGGAGCGCACTAGAGTCATCGAGAACGGACGAAAGTAGCTTGGAGCGCACGAGAGTCTGAGGCTAAATGAAACCGAGAGTTTGAACTGTCATCAACTCTTGGCTTCACTTGCCTTGAGCCTAACACCTTTTCATGCCTTTCTTTACTAGTCTGGCCGCTCTTTCAGACAGACAAGCGACGTTTGTGCTTTATAAACTTGTTGTCCACCAACCTGCCCCTCAGTGGCCACTTTTCTTACGAGTAAGTTTTGGTGCTTAATATATGAATTTAAAGTGTGGCAGGGGAACAACGTGGGAGAATAGGGGACGGGACATCTATCAGAGGCAAGAAAAGACGGGGCGAGAAAGCCGAAGAAATAGAAAGAAATTTT